>JAWNLD010000490.1:19877500-20207500 GCA_035041545.1 Drosophila colorata | reverse complement strand
TTATTACACAGAAAATTTTTTTTTTTAGTTTTGTGTCGTATTTATTAACATAGAAAAGTTGATCATTATTGCACACGTAAATCTTTCCAATGTTCTAAGCAATACGGGACTTTTTCAAATAGGCGTTAGAATACCTTTTCCAGGAATTTGCATACTTAGAATAAGCGTAAAATGTTCTCAACTTGGAGACAAAATTTCTTAGCTTGTGGAATTTCGGAATTTCAAAAATACACTTTTCGAAATATGAATTTCGTTATCAGATTGGAAGCTTATACCTTATATAAGACTGAGTATAAAAATAAAAATAGACGATAAACGTTACTTTCTTTCGACTCTATATATCTTAACTTACATTTGATCTCATCTCCTGTTAGTTGTACTATTTTATGAAGCCCCCTTTTAATCATTTTTAAAGCAAAGGGTATCATGAAATGCAATCAATTGAAAAGGCATGTTGCGTTTATAGCTAACCTCCTGCAGAGCCTATAGTTTAGCCAGAATAAAACCTAAAATCGGAATCACAATTGAAATCATAAAATCGAAACTGAATTTAAATTCCAGCAGCCATTAATACGGGCAACCATTGAAATATCAACGCAATAATTATTCAACTAACAGTTTTGAATTACACTAAAAGGAGGAAGAGTAGGCATTGACTGAAGGCGGAGGTGGGAGTGGGCGTTTTCAATTGTAAGACATCGTTAAAGTTTAGATTGAATTGTTTGCATGCTAAATAATTGTAGGGATATGAAACATATTGATTGCCATCCATCTTTCGGTAATTTAATTCCAATTATAATTTAAATAGCCTTTAAAGCGATAATTGTACGAAAAAGCGAAAGCCATTTTACTTGCATTAAACATAATTGTTTGAGCCAGCAGCAGAGGTATATTGTCTTGCTGTCCGTCTTCAAGCACCCATAACTTGGCAAAACTTCACCGAATTTCAAGTTTGATCGCATTTTGGTCATGAAAGGTCCTCTAAATTGATTCTGCAATTAAAATTTGTTTTTGCAATTCTTTTTTAAACAAAAAAAAAACAATGTACTCCCCACTTAGTTAAAAAAAAAAATTATTTGTTTTCTAAATTTGAATTTTGGCTGTCACAATTAGTATAAAAAACAAAACTAAAACAGTTTCTAAGGGGTTCAAATTTTGTGTCAAAAATCATGCCAAAATGGACAAACATTTTGACATGTAAAGTTCTCGGATCCATAGCTCCCATTTTTCAAACACCCATAACTTTGTCAAAACTGAACCGATTTTCATGTTTGACGACGTTTTGTTCAGGAATTGTCCTCTTATTGATTTTTGATTTTAAAATATATGCATATTTTAAAGTAAATTTTTTGATAACAAATTATGTAAATAATTTTTTTTTAAATTTGGAATTTGCAAATTTTTATTTTTAATTGTGGTTTTTTATGTGTAGAAATAAAGTTAGGGTACATGTTTTAGTTGTTATTGCTTTGTTTTATTATCTTTATTTCGCATTTCAAGGAGATACAAATAATTAAACTTAAGTCGAAGGAAAAATAAATGAAGCTCACATTACAGTTTCAACTTATTTCTCAATCATTGCGATAGACATTTCAAAATCGTTTTCGTACATTTTTTATAAGCCTTTCAAAATTAATTTAAAACCAGTGCGGCAAAGTTTAAACTTTCGATAAATAAACCTTTCATAATAAACCGTTCAGTCGCATGGATTATTAGAAAATGTTTCATTTTTGCGTAGTTGAATTCAAAGTCAATCGGATGGGAAAAATAGCAAGAAAAACGTCCACAAATTGTTCACTTGTGAAAGAGATTTTCATTACATCAGCCTTGTGCACAAAATGACTTTATAAATTTGTACCAAGAGGCTGCTAATATAACCACATCTAAAGTCATGTGCCACATTAGTTGTTCGTGTTTAATAACTTTTCGGCATGGCCCAAATGTTGCCACATTTGCTTTCGATATGCGTCTGTAAGTAAAATCCGGAAAGTTCAACAGAGAGCGTCGAGTGTAAGTTCAACCATCTATCGAACCAACTGCAACTTGGAAACTTGTGCAACGGCAACTTGCAGCAACTGCCGTTGCAGTCAACAAGTTTGCCAAGTGCCTGTCCAGCAGAACAGTCAACAAATCGTCAGCACTCGTCCTGCAAGTTTATGATGTTGATGAAGCGTTCGAAATGTGCATATTCCAAAAGGCAAATACCAGTTCTTATTACGCAGAGTATTGTGTCATCCACTACGACCCCACCCCGCCCCCACCCCGCCCCCTCCTCCGGTGCCTGCTGTTAATCATTTTGTTAGTAAAATGACGACAATCCGCTTTAACGTTTAACATATAACATCATAAATATTTACGTTGTGCACAGCGAATAAATAAACTTAATTTTGGGCACAGCAGCTACTCAGTCAACAGCTGCGCACAAAAGCAGCATGACCCCTCCCCCCCCCCCTTACCCCCTCTTACAGCCCCACCCCCAGCCCCATCCACATGTCCTAATATATATGTATATACTGCGTGGTGTGGGGCATCCATTCTATAGCATCCTTATGACAATGTAAGCTTAAAAAATTTCATTTGCACGCACACACACACACACACACACACCGAGAAATGCACACGCACATAACGCTACATTAATTGATAATTGTTTTGTGCTCAAAAGAAATTAAACAACAGCAGCAGTAACAACAATAGCAGCAACAACAACGGCTTGCGTTATCCTTTTGCCCATCTTTTACCCCGCCCCATCTGCCATTCAGCTCCGCACTCCACGCCCCATTACATTCGTAGCCTGTGTGTGGGTGTGTGTGAGTGTGAGTGTGTGTGTGTGTGTGTGTGTGTGTGTCGGTTAGTCTACCACCATTTGATTCTACGACTATGCGTATGCTCTTTAGATGATGCCAACGCTCTTGTACCCTATTTCTGAGTTGATATTGAGCGGGCATATTTAATTGTCTATGTTGTCTGGATTACTTATCTATAAAGCGAACTTTTAAAAACTAAATTATTTTGGGAACCATGCATTTGAAATAGGAAAAAAAAAAATTAATTAAGTTAGATCCTCGCATTCATTCAGTAAGTTTTTTAGTGTTATATAAAATTCATACTTTATGTTGGGAACGCTTATAAGTAAACGGCCTAAAGGCGCTTAGGTCTTAAGTTGCAAAAAATTCTATGTTGAATAGTGTTAAAAATAGATAACAGAAAAAAAATATGGAAAATTTTGTTTTATTTAAGCATGTAATCCTTATTTTTATAAAAATAAAAGGTAGCACTTTATTAGTGATTAGTGATTAATGTGCCAATAATAAATAAACATACATTGAAAAATAATTTAAATTTATCACAAAGACCATATGTATTATAAAGTAAAAATACCCCATCAAATATACACACATGTATTTATTTATGGATATATCATTTTCTGTCCGTCATCTTCACTCCTATATACTAGTTGAAATATTGAAAAATATAAGAACATGCCTTGATATTGTTACCACCACAAAACTAGGTTAATAGTGGATCATTTATTATATGCTCCAAACTTGAACATCCCTCGTACAGGGTATTTGCCTAGTCATTACTCTTTGTTTATTTTAGCTCGTGTGTGTTTTGTGTTTTTGCTTTTTCATTAACTTTTTGTGCACGCTGCTTGTTTTGTAAATGTTGGGGCCACTGTGGCAGCTACACTATCCTTTCACTTGCCACCCACCGGCCAGCCCCCCTTCCCCACCCCTTCTTACAACTCCCCTTCACCTTTTGCTTTCGGTGAACATTCGCCAACTTAATTGAACGATTAGTTTTTGTACGTGCTGCCACGCCCAGCGCCCAAGGCTACATACCTGCTCCAACGGCCAACGGGCACGCCCACGACGCCCAATACTGGGCGCTTGTCTGTTTTTGGCCACTATTTAATTTTATCTGCTTTGCTTTTATTTTCGTTTTTATCGCAGTAACAAACTATGTACAACAATTTGCTATCCAGTCCTCGTTCCCGTTCCCGCTCTCGCTCTCGCTCTCTTCTCCGCTCTCTATCTCTTGTGCCAGCTCTTACGCGCAATTCAGTTTCTTTTCGCCATCGCCTTTTTGACTCGTTCGCTCGCACAAAGCAGCAACAACAACACAAAGCAATGAAAAAAGTCAAATGCCAAAGCACTAAAAAGTCGAAAGGCCACAAGAACAACAACAACAAATAGTTGTAGTTGTATTGACAACGAACACAGCAACAACAACAACAACTCTGCTTTTGGCTGGTTCGCTGTGGGCGCAAAGTTAAAAGCGCACAATAAATAAATAAAACAAAGCAAACGCACGAAACGATACATACCGAAGCGTATTTGTTGTTGCTAATGTGCTTCTCCTTGCTGCCGTTGTTGTTGCTGTTGTTGTGCACACAGCGCGACATGGCCAAACAACATGCACACACACACACACACACACAGCACGCCTATACATACGTATGTGTGTGTAAGTGACAGCGAGCAAAGATGATGGCGATGCGGGAACGCTGGAAAGCTTGTTAGAGAGAGTCAGAGAGGGGAATGAACTGAAGAGCGGCATGTAGCGGGCATGTTTAGCTCTGCTAGTCAACAGCAGCCGTCAGGCCGGCAGCATTTGGCGCGCACTCGTAATGTGAGGCAACACCCGACGACTGGCGACATTATGCCCTTGGGCGGCCCGGCCACACCCCCGCTGTCCCCACAGGTTGTTTCTGCTAACTGTTGATAATGGTGATGAAGATGCCGTTGACGCGCTCTTCCAATGCCGCACAGTGGAGCGCAGTGAAGAGAGATCCCGAATTTTGATAACTTACGATCTACGTTAAAAACGACTGTAGAACAGGCAATGTACAGCAATTAGAACGCTGGAAAGAGCGCAATGCAATATAGCATAAGTTGAACAGGCGTTGGACTCAACGTAACAGAGAGCAAGGTTGGCCTAAGAGAACAAGAGAGAAAGCGGAACAAAGTTGAGCATGCATTGGTGTACTGTTCCCAACAGATCGATAACAGAGTGAGTGAAGAAAGAACTTCGAATACGTTTACATATACATACAACATAAATATGAGAGTGATAATTCGTGAGAGAGCGAGCGATGGTGGCAAAGAGAAGCTTTTCCGCTCTGCTGCACTGCTCGCGACGTCTCCCACGAGCTGTTAACGTACATTGTGCATAAATGCCACTGTATCATTCGACGTTTACGCACACGCGCGTGAACCAAGGCGTGCGCCTGTCAAACGGTAGCTGAAGTCAGTCAGCAGCAGGAGCTTCGGCTTGAGGCGGAGACTCTGTTAATGTCGAGGCCGCCTGTCGCTCTCTCTTTGTGTGTGTGTGTATACAAACATACGCGGTAATTAATTTTATTTAATTTTCGACGACAATGAAAGCGACAGCAGGCAGAGTCAAGGAGCAGCGGCGGCCGTCAAGCGACGCCTCCGCCGGAGTCAGGAGTTGACAGCACAAACTGTGCGGCGCAGAGTGTTGAATGGCAGTTGCCGGATGGTGGCGCACAGGAAAAAACAAGTTAACAGAAAGTCAGCGATAAAAAAAAGAAAGCCGGCCAAATGGCCGCTCGACGCGGCCAACGGTGAAAAGGAGGCAGGGAAATGTCCAAATGGGGCTGGGATGGGGGTGGGGGCGGGGTTGGGGTGGACATGGACACATAATTATCAACCGCATCAGCAGCAGAGTCAGCCGCAGACGACGAAAGCATTGATAATCAGCAGAGCAGAGCGGCCGAGAGGGGCGGGCGGGTGTAGCTAAAACTGGACAGGACATAGAAGAACGCACGCACATGGCAGAGAGAGAGAGAGAGAGAGAGAGAGAGAGAGCGGGAGCGAAAGAGGAACTGTCGAAACGAAACGAAGTAGGGAAAAACAAGTTTAACTTAATTGTCAACATTGCGCCAACAACAACTATGCGGAAATGAAGCAGACAGTAACAAAAAAAAAAAAAAAAACAAAAAAAAACGAGTACGCATGAAAGTGGCGAAAAGCAGCAAGCGGAAGAGCATAAAATAACGGTACTAATGATGCAGCCCGCAAGGCGCGTGGAATGTGCGCAACAAAAACAACAACAGCAACAACTGCTGCAAATAGTTAAAGTTGCAGTAAAAGCCAAAGTTAAAAAGTGACTGGACGAGTACCGTTAAACGCAGCTCAGCTGTCAGTTTGGCTGCATTATTGCGAACGATCTGCAGCTTTTTTGGCCTCCAAATCTGTACGAATTTTTTTTTGGGCGTTATTTTTTGGCCGTTTGTATACCCTGTAAAACATTGAAAATGGCTAAAACAAGCGATAAGGGGTTTGTGCAAATGTAAGTAACAGGCAGGGGGAGGTAGCTAGAGACGTCGAGTTCAAATCAAGTTTATTCCAAATGATCGATACGCTAAAATCGATCAAAATCTGCGATAAGCTTAGCTTTTTTTTAAGCTTATGCCGTAGATTATGAGAGCTAGAGACACAAAATTTGGTTCACATGAATATTTGAATATGCCACTTAAATAATCTAGTGGACAATTTTTTAAATTTGTCAAATCTGACAAGCCAATTGGCAGCATGTGCACATAATGAATGGTTTAGGGCATCTCCTAGTCGGGCACTCTTGTTTATGAAATGAGTTTTGCTGTTGTGTGCATAAATTGGCATCTCTATTAGCAAATTAAGGATATTTATCTATGCGAATTGCAGCCCAGTTTCAGCACTAGATTGAACAGCAGTCGAGTGATATTCAACATACATATATATAGAAAGAACAATTTTATTTTGGTAATACGTATTTCATATAGATTCAAAGGATGCACAGTTTTCCTAGCGATGTGAATAATGAGATTATTAAATCAGTTACATTTTTTTATTTCATATTTATACGCGTTCAAAGTGAATGTGTTTGAATTGATGCTCTCCAACTTCTAAAACTTCGGATACGCTGTTCAAATTAAGAAAACCAATCGAAAAAAATTTAATGAAATCAATTTTTAATAAGGCAAGAAAAACATGTAAAAAAAAATTGTAAAAAAATTTCCACACCCACTGTGGGCGAGGGAAATCTCAAAACTCCTGATCTCCTTCAGTTTTAGAGCTAGCGAGCAATTAGAACACCCTGTAAAAATCAACATCTAAAACGCCTTCGGCTATTATATATTTATTTACACAAATCGATGTTTTCTTAAAATTGAATTAATTACAATTTCCTAAAATCGATCTTGATTGATCTTTAAAGCAATAAAAAGCGGCTAAAAACTGACTTTTAGGCGGAGCAGCGCCAGCTTAACCCTTTGTTGCCAGTTCAGTTAAATCCAATTTCATGGCAGGCAGCCGCCATGCCCAGCCCCAGTCCCATAAGCTCCCTAGCCCCCATCTGTGAGTTGCAAGTTCACCCCGAAAAGCAAAACAAAACAAATAACTTGCCTCAGCCCGCGCATCAACGAGAAACCGCGCGCGCGTCTCTAATGAGACTCTCCAAACAACAGCCGAGCATACACTGTCGGAGCTTACGGCCCAACCACTCCGCCGGGCCGGCGGAGGACGCGCGACTTGCGACTCGCGACCCGCTTAACCCGCTCAACCGCCATTCCCCAGACAACCAGATGCCAGCATGTTTCTGGCCCGCTGACACAGAGCACACAGCGAAAATTCAACAAGCAGCTCGCGCCACAGCAATAAAATTTAAGAGCGTGATTATTTCTATGCGCTGCAAAAACAAGTCAGATTGCTCTAGTCGGCAGCGGCCCGACTAGCAGACACCCTAAACCCAGCCGCGAGCTGCCGTTGCATAGGAAATAAGTTCTTGAATAACTTTTAAGCTAATCGATGGATCTTTATCGAATGTTCAGGATTTGAAAAGGTCTTCCAAATTTATGTACAAACCAAATCTCAAGGCTGTCGTTCTTGAACTGTGTTTTTTTCCATTTTGCAGCGAGTGGACGGAGGTATCCAAAAACTGAAATATTCTTGATCTGCGTCTGCTTAACGATAATATACTTAACCAAATTTGGTGTCTATAACTTTAGGAGTCCCTGAGATATGCTCTAAAAACCGGTTGAAAAAAACGATATTTATCGATAATAAGAAAACGGAACGGATTTTCGACAATTTAAAGAGACGGACGCAATTATACAGATGGACGGACAGACGGACAGGACTTAATAGACTCGGCTAGTGGTTCTGACCAAGAATATATATATTTTCTGAGGTCGGAGATGCTTCCCTTTGCCTGTTACATACATTTGCACAAAGCCAATATACGCTTTTTAGCCACTTTCAGTGGGTTCTGGCCATAACAAAGCCCGGCATCAAACAGTAAGCCAAGAAGCGGCAGCAGCATCAACAGCAGCAGCAGTCCAAATAGTTGCTGGCGGGAACTCGGGTTTTTTTGGTCCCCGAGCTGCCTGCTAATTATGATTTGCTTTAAACAAAAGCTAATTACAACTAATTTCGTGCTAAAAGCCGTAAGACAAATAACAAACGTAGTCAAAAAAAGAAAACAAAGAAGAGAAACTCTCAAAAGTCGCATCTAAAACCAAATTAATAATGCCAATCAAAGCGTGAGCTTAGGAAAAAGGATGTAAACAAAAATGAAACGCCAAAATAAACAAAAATGCTTATCAAAATATTTGTGATGCGAACTCGAATAAAGATGCTTTATTTCACAAAATTTGCGGCACGTTTTTCTCAATTTCTGAGCTGCGACTTTTGAAAACGTTAACAGCGCTTCAAAATGCGCCACTGTTAAGCGCTAAACGTTAGCAGCTTAACAGCATGTTAAGTTTTGTTATCGATAGTATTTGCGGCTATCGGTTTGGTATTTTACTGTTTTTGCGGATTTTGTTGCGTTTTTCCAATATATCTTTAGCAAGTGGCTTTGGGTGCGCTGCACAAAACACGGGAGCTACAAAATGGGTGATGTTGACAAATGGATCGAGATTGTTAAGGACTGCAAGTATCTGCCCGAAAACGAATTGAAGAAACTCTGTGATATGGTCTGCGACATACTGCTGGAGGAGACCAACATACAGCCAGTGAGCACGCCCGTCACCGTCTGTGGCGACATACACGGCCAGGTGAATACGGTCACCCTAATCCATGATGATCCCCGCCGAATGTTAATGTTAATGTCAAATATTGCAGTTCTATGATCTGGAGCAGCTATTCAGAACCGGCGGCCAAGTGCCCGACACGAACTACATATTCATGGGTGACTTTGTCGATCGGGGCTACTACAGCCTGGAGACGTTCACCCGACTGCTGACGCTCAAGGCCCGCTACCCCAGCCGGATAACGTTGCTGCGCGGCAACCACGAGACGCGGCAGATAACAAAGGTCTACGGCTTCTTCGACGAGTGCTTCAGCAAGTACGGCAATGCGAATGGCTGGAAATACTGCTGCAAGGTGTTCGATCTGCTGACGATCGCTGCGGTACGTACAAGAAGCACACGAGACAGCTTCTCTAATCCCCGCCTGAATTCACACAGATCATTGACGAGAGCGTGCTGTGCGTGCACGGCGGATTGAGTCCTGAGATTATTACCCTAGATCAAATACGCACAATCGAGCGCAATGGCGAGATACCCTACAAGGGCGCCTTCTGTGATCTGGTCTGGTCCGACCCGGAGGACATGGAATACTGGTGAGTGATAACCCAAAAAAAAAACAAAAACAAAAACAAAACCAATCACCATTGCATGCTAATGTTACCTTCTCCAAAAGGGGCCAGAGTCCACGTGGAGCTGGCTGGCTGTTTGGCCACAATGTGACCAAGGACTTTATGACCATCAACAATCTCGATTTGATCTGTCGGGCACATCAGCTGGTCAACGAGGGCATCAAGTACATGTTCGAGGGCAAGCTGGTCACCGTTTGGTCGGCGCCCAACTATTGTTATCGCTGCGGCAATGTGGCGGCCATCCTCAGCTTCGAGACGGCGCAACAGCGACAAACGAAAATATTCCTGGCCGTGCCGGACTCCGAGCGCGTCATACCCAAGCAGAACACGACGCCCTATTTCTTGTAAAAAAACGAAAAAAAACAAACAAACAAACAAACAACATTTAACGATCCATCGACCGACCGCTCGCCCGCCTTCAGTCAACCAATTGGGAAGACGTTCGCACTGCCAGCGACCAAATAGATTAAATTAACTACCGAGGAAATCGGCAGTCGCCAGCAGATAAACCAAAACATAAACCCACACACACACACACACACACACACACGCACGCACACACACAGACACGCCTAAGCTTGTAAACACCATAATTCAGCACATAGAGAATCGTATTCATAATTATGCTCAAAAGATTTGTTCAACCTTGTATTTTGTTGCCGGTTTTACAGCCGTTATTTTTATATTCCTACTCTATTCGTTTAACAAAGATCATTTATATTCTTTTCTATTTTGTTCACATTTGTGCTATTTGTATTTTAAAATCCATTGTGTGGCACAAAGCAATTGAAGCCCGAATCGAAAAGGAAACTCATAAAAGCAAAAGACAATATGTAAATGCATTTCTTTTCTTTACATTAATTAAGTCCAAGATTTTCTAGAGATTTAAAACAAAAACAAAAACAAACAAAAAACGTTTATAAATTTGCCTGTATTGAGGTATTTATTAATATTTAGTTTTGTTTCCAATTTAAATTGTTGGGCAGAGTTCAATTGGTTGCCTACAAATTTAGTAAATGTTTATAGCTCTTATGCTAAGTGAAAAAGAGAAGAGAAATAATAATATAGATTTGCAAATGGCATGGCATCACACAGATTTTTATTTTTTCATAATATATATAATACATATATATATATATATATATATATGATCTGGTTAACTAACACAAGTGATTGAGTAATAATTTAATTACTATTTCCAAGTCCATTTGACAACATTTTAAGCCAGTTTTCATTGACGGTTAGTTAGTATTTGAATATCTTACTTTATTCGACTAGGTCATCTACCTAATTTGAACATTATAGTACAAATGTTTTCCGGACCCTTCTATATAACTGACTGATGTACAATCGCGCTGAACTTTCACAGAATTCACCCTTTGTGATGCACGTGAACGTTAAGAAGGGCTTAAAAATAAAGTTTATCATTTGTAAAATATTTTTCAAAATATTTGAAGACGTGTTTTTTTTTATTAAATTATAAACCGAGAGAAAGCTCGATAGTAAATTTAATAAAAAAAAAAAAAAACTCTACGTCTGTTAATGTCAGGTAATACTGAATAGACATTAAACATTTAACATCAACTTCGAGTTAACTAACCAAAACATCCCTTTAAAAAAAAAAATAAAAATAAATATATCTGTCGCTATTCTACATATTAACTTGGGAACACGTTGCAAACACTAAAACAAAACCGTCCAAACTAGCCAGGAGATGGGCTAAAATATTTTGAAATATTAAAACCCCTCTCATGCTTGAACAAAAGACTTTGCAGCATTATGCTTACATCTACATATTCTATAGCTAATTGAGCAAAAAAAATAATAATAATAAAACCGATTTTGAAACACGAGCTTGTCCTAGTGAATCAATGTCGATGAATCAGAATTTTACAACGGAATCGCAAATATTTCTATAGCTGCACGCGCCGTCATGCGCTCTCTCGCTTGCGCGGCAATTGCCTCTCTTTCGCGCACACTGTTTATAAACCGAATCAAAAGTTTCTTCTCGTTTTTCTTGGCTTTCGTTACTTGCCCCAGTTTGCAACAAAGATCTTTTTTTTCAGACTGAAATGCTTAGAGCTGTTTATTTTACAATTTGTTGTAAATTCAATAAAGTTCTTTAATTGGGCATCAACAAATGATAATAATAATATGTATTTGTATATTTCTATAAGCAGCGCATGCAGTGCTGAAATCATATCAAGTTTAGGACATCATCACATCATATTTGCATCGATGGACTTTAAATCTATGCATTAATAAACAATGACTATTTCATATAATTTATAAGGTATAATTATTAGTTTGTTTGCTTTTGTTTTCATGGCTCCCGGCCATGTCACAGTGTATGCAGAGTATAACAACAACAATTACAATTGTGTATATAGTATGTATATATGAGTAAAGTATGCATATATGAAGAAAAAAAAAAACAATAACAGAATATCATAGCTAAGATTTACAAAGTTTGTCTGCTGCGCGCAACAACAATAGCCTTCTGAAATTAGCTGCAAATTGGTTATAAAAAAAATTCAAATGCTGTGAAACAAAAAAGCTAAAAAACAAATCATGCGTTACAAATTTGATAAAAATTAACTAAAAGAAATTGGGAAAAATAATTTAAATAAGTACAATTTGTTTCATTTGTTTTTTTTATGTTGAATTGGGAGTTGTTGTCGTTGTTGTTATAATTCTTTATCTGGTTGCAGTTGTCGTCGTCGTTTTCGTCTCGATTTGCGTTTGTTTTTTGTTTTTTTTTTTTAAAGCTTGAAAACTCTGAACCTCTGATCCTTGCTCTTACTGCGGCGCAATGTAGTTGTGCTCAAAGATGTCCAGCTCGTTCTGTATGTAGTTGGCCTTGTTGCGCAGCAGCTTGAGCTGCTTCTGATTAGCCTCCAGCACGTTCAGCTGCGACTCCAGCGTCTTGAGCTCCTCGTTCATATCGGTGGTGGCCGTGTCCACGGTGCGGCACAAGCGCGCAAATGTGCTCGACAGCTCCCTGATCAAATGAAGAACATTAAAATGCGACCAGAGATTCGATTGCGTCCGTCACTTACTGCTGCACCTGGTGGCTGCAGTTGGCCGAGGTCAGGTCGACAATCATTTTGAGCTTCTTGGTGGCATGTCGCACGTACTGGCCCTTGAAGGTGCGCTCCTTGGCCGAGTTGGTCCACGAGAGCCGCTCATACAGATAGATGCAGCCATAGAGGGCACCGATGCCGACGAGGACGCGCCAGCCGATCGTTTTCAGCATCTGGAAGTGTTCGGTTTTCAGCACATAGCGATACAATAGCACCTGCCGGGCAGCCAGGTGAATAGAATCGGGCGTCTCGCAAATCAATACTCACAATTCCGGCAACCACCAGGCCGCCAACGGTGCCCTGCGAACCAATCGACGACATGGCAAAGCGTGAGATGACCGACAGCTGCTCGGGCGTTATGCCGCCGACCACGCCCGGCGTGGGCAGCAGGCAGACGGGCGTCGTCTCCACGGGCGTGCTCACGGGCGTAACAACAGTGTGCTAAAATGGGCCATATATATTTTGAAATGACAATCGCAAAGTGCAGCTTTGCCGGCTGGCTTACCCCAATACTGCTCTGGCGATTGACCAAGGCGGGCGTGTGTTTTTTGCTGCGCTCGCGCACCTTGCCCGTAAAGCGCTGTATCATGGCCGTGATGCCCCAGCTGAACTTGAACTCGAGATCCTCCTGGAAATCGGCGCACAGATTCTGGCAGTTCAACGAGTAGAGCATCTCGAAGGGCTGCGTGCGCACCGCCAGCTTGGCGCTGCTCGTCAGCAGCTGTTCGTTCGGCACCAGCGCGTGCATCCGGTCCGTCATCTCCGTTTGGGCGGACTCCACATTCATGGCCAGGGCCATGGACAGACGTGCGCGCAGATTGCTGCCCAGGCCGCTTTCGACGTGGGCGTTCAGCTCCTTCTTGTAGATGTTGAGCACCAGGCGTTCCGGATGGAACGGCATGTTGAACTCATCGATGAGAACGCCCAGGCGCCAGATTTCCTCGTTCAGTGCCTTGGAGACCTTCTCCTCGACCTCTTCGACCATGTTGTGGATTTTCATTTTCATTTCGCGCGTCACCTGCATCATTTGGGTTTCGGTGCCCTGGATGCGTTCGGTCAATAGATTCTTCTGGTCCTGCTTCAGGTTGCGAAAGATTGTGATGCGCTCGTAGATGTTGTCCAGCATGGAGCGCATGTCGCCGGATACGCTCTTGCCGCGCGAGCTGTGCTGCTGGAATTTGGTTTTGACGGCGCTCTGCGAGATGCACTCCTCGAATTTGCGCTCAAAGTCCTGGAACTCGAAGTAGCGTATCTGAAAGCCTTCGGCGATGGCGCCCAAATGCGGCGGATTGCCCTTGGACTCCTCGATGCGCGCCTGCAGCGTCTCCCGGGCGGACACAAAGAACACACGCTCCGTGGCCTCCTTCTCGTTGCTGACCTTCAGCTCCTTGGTCAGGAAATCGATGCAGCGCTCCGTGTGCTGGGACTTAACCTGCGGCCGTGGCAGCCATAAAAAAGGATGCAGGATTACTGAGGACGTTCGACGCAATATTTTGGTGGTTGCAAAAATAAGAAGCTTTTCACATGAATATATCTGACGTTGCAAGCCCAAGTTTCAGTTTTCTTTATGCAGCGCATTCGTAAACGCTGCACAGGCATATTTATCGTTATCGTTTTTGTTATCGATAGACATATTCATGTTAAAACGAAGCTTTGGATGGGCAGGCAAATAAAAAAATAAGAAAAAACCAAGCGCATAGGGGTAAAAGAGAGGAAGAGTAAGTGCGAGAGAGAGAGAGAGAGAGAGAGCTAGGTCGGGAACTCGGTCTGGATGAAATTATTACCTTAGCCAGCTCCTGGCGTTGTTAACATTACATGTAGTTTTTGGTAGGGTGGTAAATAAAAATAATGAAATATACAACAACATTTACAAATAGGCTTACAACAATATATAAGAAAGTGCATACGAAAGAGTCTATAGATTGATCTTACCGATTCCTGGAACTCGGGCTCATTGGCCGACGCATCCCAGCGATTGTTGAGTATAAAGATGTTGGGCTTGGAGAGCTTCTGTGAGACGGTGTGAAAGAATTGCTTCTCGGCACGCGTCATCGTCGACTCGGCATTGAGGACCAGCACAAAGACGTCCGCGTTGAGGCAATGATTGTCGATCCAATCATCCAAATTGGCGGACACATCAACGCCCGGCGAGTCCACGAAGACAACATCGTCGCGCAGCAGGCTGCAGCGTTCGCGTGGCCAAAAGATGCGCACCAGGCTGCTCTCGCAGAGCTTCTCCTGGCACAGCGCATTCGCCAGCTGTTTGATATTCTGAATACAAGGAAAAACCAGAAGAAATTGAGCCGACTGTGTGCTGTGTGCGAATCACGATGGAGAGATTTAAAGGCTGTGCACAGAATAGTTCGTGACTCTAGCTCTAAAAATGCGGGAGATATAGATTTTCTCGGATTACCCGCCCCCAAGACATATGGATTTTTATCGATTTGCCAAACAATTGTTCCTGCAATCTTTGGAAGAGGTCGTCAGTCTGTCGGTAAAAATTATTGGCATCATCTAGCTTTAAAACTGAGGGAGATATATCGATTTTATCGAATTGCTACGCCCCCTGTGGGTGTAGCCGAAAAATGTTAACTTAAACTGACGCGGGTATACACGAGTATATATTCCAAATTTCAAGTCTCTAGCTGCAAAAGCGACGAAAAGAATTGAGTTCATACGGACAGACTTTAGCCATTATACTATTCAAGAACGAAATTGTCGCACACAAAATTCCGTTACTGTGACGTCACAACGTTAAGAGCTCAAAATTCGTTGCATATCCTGTGGCTCTCTCATTCGTGAATCAATGGGGTTCTCTTTGGGTACGCACCACCACGTTCAGCTTCTCGTCGGAGCCCTCCTTCATGAGATAGGCCTCGCCGCCGTCGCTGCCCTCCACCTGGCAGAAACAGTTTGTGGTGTGTCCAATGCCGCTGGGCAGGATCTTCTCGCGCAACATGGCATTGATCACCGAGCTCTTGCCGTTGGAGGTGCGTCCGAAGAAGGCGACCTTCATGTGATCCCGCTGGAGCACCTCGCGTATGGCAGCCACCTTGTGCACATAGCTCTCAAAGAGCTCCCGTTCCGCTTTGTCCACAATTTCGGCATCCGCATGCAGAGCTGTAATGTGAAGTGTATTTGGGTTATTGTGAGGATCGCTTCGAATGCGGTGCATGCTGCCTACTTACCGTTGATGAACGTGGTCGTCTCCAGCACATACTCCTCGATCTCGCCGTAGATGTCGTTGATCTTCTTCTTGGCGCGCACGAAGATCTGCAGCGGCGATTTGTCATTCGGTTGGTACATGCGATTATCGGACATGGCGTTGTAATTGGCCGACGTCGAGGAGGCGGACGTTTGCAGCGACAGATTGTGCCGCGAATCGTCAACGGAGTCCGCGCCCGTCGAGTGTGGATCGTTGCCGGAGGGGCCCGTTTGGCCAGTCACCAGCGATATGGTGCGATTCAAGTAGGCCGCCATTCGTTTTGCGGGGCGTTAAAGTTGTGAATGGGAGAGAATTTTGATACAAAACAAAAGGTATGCAGCCTATGGAGGAAGCCTAGCCCCCAGCCCCTGACGCCAAAAAAAAAAAAAAAAACTAAATAAGCTCGCTCCAAAATGATAACAATAAAAAAGTGCACGTTGATTTTTAATATTGTTATCGATATCGCTAGGTATATCGGTATCGGCTTTGGTTGCCTACGACTCGGGTTTTGTTTAGCTTTTTTTTCACTATTTTTCTGTTTGTCGTTATTTTTGGCTGAGTTACTCAAAAATCAATGGCACAAAACTGAAAAGAAAATGCAAACGTAACAAAATATGACTTCAAAGGCAGAACCAAACAAACGTATACATAACAACAAAAAATTAAAGCAAAAACTGACATTTTTATCCTCGGTCACTCACTCACATGCACACACACAGGTTCTGCTGCAACGGCGCAGTTTATTTAGGTTTGTGTGCGTGTGTGTGTTTGCAATCGTAATCAACGGAAAAATAAGAAATCATACATATATACTGATAATTTTTGCGTCTTCAAATTGAGAGCTGAATACTGCTAAACCTGGCCAGCAACTAACCTGATTATTGCTTTCGCTCATCGTATGTTTATGTTTCCGGCGAACGCGACTCAAAACACGCAGCCCGCAAGTTCACGTCGATGTTGGCTTCGGGCTTCTTGAGTTGTTATGATATTGCGTTCCAATTGCATGCACATTTCAACTAACTAAATCTAATTGTTTACACTCGTCACTTTGCGCTGTACAAATCCCATTTATTTTGCTTATAATTTGTCCATTAATGATGTAACACGGGCGCACAGGTCGGTCAACAGGGCTGCAAGTCGAACCGTGTTAGCTATCGATAGTTCTGTGGGCTGGTGGTGGCCGGTCGATACATTGCGCAGCTGTGTGACCATATGAAAGTACCAAGGCACACTTTAAATTCCACGCGCCAATTTGAATCGCTTGGCCAATGAAAATTACTGAGCGCATTTACTTGTATAATTATTGTTCTGTTTTTATTACGTTTTTAGAGGTTCTTTCCATTTGTTTGTATGTATTTTATTTCTTTGTTATTATATGTACTGGTTTGCAATAAATTACATAAAATATTATGTTTCCATTGTTTTAAAATAAACGTACAAGAAAAAAACTATATAGGTATAGGGTAAATTAAAAGTAAATTTTTTATCAAGTTAGTTTTAGATATTAGGCGGGGAGGGGCTGGCTTTGAGTGGTTCGGGTATTTCTGTTTTGGTAAGTTATGTCAATGTACCAAACGCAACAAACATATTATTGGCTTAAAGTGTAGTTAAGTAACAAACTAAATAAGCAGCTTAGGAAGGAATAGATCGATAGCTGGAAAATGGTGAACATTATTGTGTTCGTGTGTGTGTGTGTTTCTCCCGTTATATAACTTAATATGGTATAAATAGAGCTTATGTTTAATAATTTAAGTGATTTTTATTCTTGCTATTGCTGTTCATTATAAGTTTCATTTATAATTTAGCTACACTATTTAATATAAATTTTGTCTTATTTCCAACTTATTGTTTTTGCTTGTAATTTCGTATTTGGTTGATCTGTACTACTCATTGAACTTCCTAAACTCTGTAATTAGCATTTCTTTCCTTTTATCGTCAAAGCGCCATCTCTACGTTACTACTCTTCTTCTTCTCTGTTACCAAAATTGTATCGTTGATTTTTTATGTTTTAATTTTTCTTTGCTACATCTGCTGAACTTCCCACTGCCAGTTCGCTGTATTGCACCGAATACAGTTCGTCCTTCCGTGATTCGCTTTGCTTAGCTTACTTCTTGACCAACTTCATCAGAGCATCGGTGGAGAAGGATTTGGGACGTTCGATGGGCAGGCCGAGGGCACGATCCCAAACGAGGGAGGCGAGCACGCCGAGCGCACGGGAGACACCGAACAGTACGGTATAGTAGTTCATCTCGGTCATGCCATAGTATTGCAGCAGGACACCGGAGTGGGCATCCACATTGGGCCATGGGTTCTTCACCTTGCCCAATTCGGTTAGAATTGGTGGCACCACCTTGTAGATCTTCGATACCAGCTGGAACGTCTCATCCTCGGGCAGATGCTTGAGGGCAAACTCCCGCTGGCAGCTGTAACGTGGATCGGTCTTGCGGAGCACAGCATGACCGTAGCCGGGCACAACCTGAGACGAGAGTCGAGTTTAGAAACAATATTCCCATTTAAAAATATATATATGCATCATATACCTGTCCGCTCTTGAGGGTCTTCCACACGTAATCCTTCAGTTGGTCTTCTGAGGGATTATTGCCAGCCTCCTTCTGTACCTTGCGCAGCCAGATGAGCACCTCCTGGTTGGCCAGGCCGTGCAGTGGACCAGCCAGACCATTCAGGCCCGCGGAGAACGATAGATAGGGATCACTGAGAGCCGATGCCACCAAATGCGTGGTGTGGGCGGACACATTGCCGCCCTCGTGATCGCTGTGTATGGTTAGATACAGGCGCATCAGTTCGGTGAACTGGGGGCAGTCGTAGCCGAGCATTTGCACGAAATTGGCCGACCAATCCAGGCCAGAGTCCACCGTGCGGGATCCCTTGCCCTCCTTGTAGGTATTGCAGTATATGGTGGCAGCCACAACTGGCAATTTGGCAATAAGATCCATGCTGTCCTCGTAGGCGTATTCCCAG
Source organism: Drosophila colorata (assembly GCA_035041545.1). Classification (NCBI taxonomy): domain Eukaryota; kingdom Metazoa; phylum Arthropoda; class Insecta; order Diptera; family Drosophilidae; genus Drosophila; species Drosophila colorata. The sequence continues at coordinate 20,188,567 of JAWNLD010000490.1, read as the reverse complement.
TACTTGGTCTTGTGCACGCCCTTGGAGTACGCCTTGGCGAACTTGCTGTCGTGGTTGAGGGCGACAACGGCGGCCGAGAACTGCGACATGGGATGCAGCGTGGTGGGCATGTTGTTTAGCATGTTCACCACATGCTGCGGCAGTGCGGCGCGATCGGCCCACTCGCAGGACAACTGCTGCACCTGGGCCTTGGTCGGCACATCGCCGGTCATCAACAGCCAGAAGAGACCTTCGGGCAGCGGTTCGGTTCCGCCCGTGGCGGCGGGCAATTGCTTTTGGCAGTCTGGAATGGAAAGTCCACGGAAACGAATACCCTCATCAGGATCCAGGACTGAGGTCTCGGTCACCAGAGCCTTGATGCCGCGCATGCCGCCGTACATCATATCAATGGTCGTCTCGCCCATCTTGGTGGCGCCGTGCGCCTTCCTGAAGGCCTTGACACGCTCCTGCTCCTCGGGGATCTTGCAGGCCAACACCTCGCGCAGCGTGGCGCTGTCCGAAGCGATATGGCGCACATAGTTTCCAATAAGGGGGAGTTTCTAGCAATTGAATGAAAATTGGATTATTTTCTTTTTTATTTGCATTTAAGAGAGTATGCTGTTATCTATCTATAAATTAGGTTTACTCGTGGCGTAATTGCGCGTGAAATTGCATACGTTGATAAGGTGCGCCGATCCCTGAATACATATACCGATAAGGAGCAGAGCGAAAACAACATCTTTCCAACATCTTCATCCTAATCTTATTTCCGTGACTCAGCGCCCGATCAGACATTGCCCCATTTACTGCAGTTTTTTTTTGTTTGCTACTCGTTCACAAATTGAACAGAGTATATTGGGTTTGTATGAACGCAATTTAGTTCGAAGCTTTTGAAGCTCGAGACTTGAAACCTGGAATATATACTTGTGTAGACCCGCGTCAGATAAAGTATTACGATTTTTTGTATTCGCCCACTGGGGGCGTGGCAAATCGATAAATTCTAGATATCTTCCGCCGTTTCAAAGCTAGATATACCAAGTTTGGCATATAGAGATTACTCACGACCTCCTGTAAAGATCAAGGAAAACAATTTTTTGGCCCGTCGACTTTTAAGAAAATTCCCCCACAGCGGGCGTGGCAAATCGATTTAATATATAAGGCTCCCTCAGTTTTAAACCTAGATAAAACATTTTGCAGACAGTTGAGTAATTACCTCCTCTAAGCATCAAAAAAACATTTTTAGCAAACAGGTTACTAATAACCTGTTGTAAAAATCGATTTTTTTGGCTACGCCCACTCCCGCCCCCACAATTTACAAAAATTTATATTTCCATAATATATACAGATTTCTGATGACCTCCTTAAAAGGCCGATCAGAAAATTAACAATAATTAAAACCCTTTTCGACTGTTTTAAGCTGTTATAGTGTGAACGAGTATGGCGCAGTCGGTTATGACCGGCTGCAACGTTTTCGTTTTTATTATTCTTGCATAACTCACTGCAAGAACAGAAGCAGCGACCAAAGCGCGCCATACGCAAAAAGTTCAACGCAAATTTGACCGCTAGCAGCAAGAAGCAGAGCCGCAAGTCCGGTTACGACTAGTTTTTTTTTTATGATTTTATTTTTTTTTTTCGCGTGTGCTTTTTGATCGGCAGCTCACGCAAATATTTGTTGCTGTTGCCACGCGTGGCGAAACGAAATGGAAATGAAAACGGAATCCAAGCTTTAGCGCAAAGTGCAATTTGGTTTGATTGACAGCCGTCTCTCACTCGCGCACTCTCACTCTCTCTCTGTCTCTCATTCTCGCTCTGACAGTTTGTTGGCGTTTGTTTTATTATTGTTTTGCGGCTAGTAGGTCAACAAATTCAATTAACCATGTGAACTTGTGGCGCCGCCAAGCGGCAGACTTGTTTTGCAAATTGAATTGCATGCTATGCATGTGTGTGTGTGTGTGTGTGTGTACGATCATATCGATTTATGTGTGCGTGTGTGAGCATAAATACACACAAACCGGTTCGCTGGACCGGCCCCAAAAATGCCATTTCATTGATAAAATTGAATATATAATTTACGGTTACGCCTTGCATCGATTATCGATACTATGCGTCGGCCCGTCAAACAGCTGACTGCTACGTCACCAATTACATGCCGTGCATTAATTAACATCAATCGCAAGGGTTCGCCCACAAGCTCTCGATGCGGGTAACATTATACGCACTGTACTCTCGTTGTGGGTGAGCTTTGCTGTCAGACAGCTGTTAATTGAGCTGTTAGATGTTGTGGTTAGCGACAGTGTGTCGGAATTAGAGATGGGCATGGATCGTGCCGGCCTTCGTGGCACATGGGCCTTCAAGCTAATTTGTCGGGCTCGTGCCTACAAATCTCATGTCGTGCCTAACTTCAAGGCACGAAAACAAATTAAATTAAATTAAATTAAATTAATTAATAAAAAATAAAAAAATAAATTACAAATAAGAAAAGTAAAAATATAAACTAATAATAATTTATTGGGATTTATTTGTTGCGACGAGCGGGCTCGTGCTTTTTTTTATCGTAAATTACGGGTCCGCGCCCACCTCTAGTCGAAGTGGTGGAGCGGTAAGGGGGTGGCAGCGATGACTTTCATAATAGCCGCGCTGTCGAGTGTGGGGCCTTACGCACGTACGCTTAACTGTTTCGCTTATCTTATCGCCGGGCAACTAAGCAACTTTCTTATAAATACGGTATTTTATATATATATATATATATATATATATATATATATATATATATATATATATATATATATATATATGCCTTTATTTTACGCTTTTTTTAATTTTTTTTGCGCAAACACATGTGAAAAAGTCATGAACATAATCAGATTAGTTTCACGGGCGGGCGGGCGCCTGCCTTCCGACACAGAGGCGCGACAAAGGGGGAGCGTGCTGATAAGCGGCTTGAAATGAAAAATTTGAAGGTCCCCGCATTGGTCTCACGCGCGTCTAGCTATCTTCATATAAATATATAGTATATACATATTTGTACATACATGGTCATCAAGGAAATCGCGGTCGCGTGTTAGCTTCTGGTACGAGGGGCGTGCCGTAGCAGCTAGAGATTAAAGCGATCTTTAACAATGTATTGCATAAGCGTTCGCATTCGTATTCACTTATTATACTCAGTTGAGCATTTTAATTTGAGCTGCAATTACGACTGGCATGACAGCTAAATTAAATACAGACAGATCTATAAAGAATACGCTTTTACAATCGTCAAAGCCGTACACGTTGATGCAACCTTCACAATTCACAATTCAATTCCAGCTGCTCTAACGGTTTGGCTATCAAGGTGAACAAGAGAATCGCAAGCTTCTCTCCTCAACTTAATTGCAAAGTTGCAGTCCTCGGTAGATGAGCGTTTTAAGTGTACAACTATGATCGGGGCTCGAATCTCAGGCTAGTGTATTGTTTTTTGTTTTTTTTTTTATTTGTCTTAGCCGAAAGGCCATTGCAGCCAATGCTGTTTAAATATAGTTGATAGCTTATAACTATATACTATGATTTAAATGAAACCGATTAAATAAAAGCAAGTAAGAGTGCTCTAGTCGAGAGTGCGCGTCTCGGAGATGCCAGAACATACTAGACCAATTTTGACGGCTCCAGATCTGTCAGATATGGTCAGAAAACCGATATTTATCGATATGGGTTATTCACAATTTGAAACCAAAATTATAGTTTGAGATCGACGTGCTAATACCCATTTTCATAGACCCATTTTCTGACCGACTACGCTTTACTCTGTAACGTAATAACAGCTTATTGCTCTCACAAGCCCACAAACCATTAGCCATTTTCAGGGCATCAAAAAAAATGTAAGTCATTGTTTATGACATTATCCTATACTTAAATATTTAAATAATGATTGCAAAATTGGTTTCTATCAAGGCTTTTATTTTTGTTTCTCGTTTGCGTGACGATTTCAATTGCCCGTTTCTATCACAATTTTTTTTATTTTTTTTTTACATTTACAATTTACCCTGAACTCCCATTTGTTAAATACGCCATTTAAATAACCCGATCGACTATTTGCCTTTCGTCCATTGTCGGAGGTAAAACAGAAGCGCTGCCAAAGTAAACAGTTAATTATCGGTACGTGGAATTGCATGACGTAATCAGACGTCTCGGTTCAGATCGGTTCGATGGGGTTTTTGTCGCTTACATGAGTGTTAATCAGAAGCTCGACTGAGAGAGGAAGAGAGTTGAGGGCGAGGGAAGGAGTCAGCCTGCTGAGTCAGCTACTACATTCTCAAGTGTTTTTGTGAATTTTTTTTAATTTTTAATCGTGTACTTAATCGTTAAGTTAAACGTCAGCTTACTTTAGTAATGGTTTTCACTCGAAAGCTTTCTTGTATCAACCGAGCTTTCAACTGTTGTCATTCAATCTCTTCATTAGCCAGGCAAAAAGAAAGCAAATATTTACGATCGCATTATATTCTATAAATATTGTGTGGTTCGTTCAATTTCCGATAGGACTCTAAGTTAATTAACACCCTGGGCTTTTCATTTCGATACTATTTTTTTTTTTTTATTATTTTTTTTTGCTCTACGCTATCAGCTCAGGTTGCGTGTGCTCCGATTCTGATCGCGATCATGTGGCCCCCCACACAAATTTGTCAGGCTTATCAGCTGAGCCCTGTTGGATGGGCGAATGTAAATATATTTAGAACAGGTAACACCCAGTGGGACGCCCGATTGATTACATCACATGATCAACGCGAAATGTTGCGACAATTTTATTTAATTTCCATATAAAATTTCCATGACGCTATTCATTGTTATCAGCAAAAAAAAACTTTAAATATCCGAAAGAATTTCTACGAAACGAAATTGCAGGTGGGCCCTCTCCAAAAATGCCACTTGAGATTGGCACGAGCTTTTCGAGATTAGGCGACGACACCATAAATTCAACAATTTATATTGTGCTAACAATGCTTATTAAGCTTTGGGAAATTTGAATTCATTATACTTATGGCAAAAGGGGAAATATTTCTATTCGAATTTAAATTGGGTGCAAATGAATAACATTTTGTGTTATGCAATCGTGTGTGATCAGCTGTTTAGAACGTTTGATGAACTCTCGTTCTCTCTCTCGCTCTTGCTGCCACCCACAAAGACACGCACACTTGCCAAAAAGAAAACGTCAAAGTTTTTACGTAAGTGCTGCTCACGTATCGTGACGTATTAGCGTTTGAGCGATAAAAAATTTCGCGTGTTTGTTATTAAAGGCCTTGCGTGTTGTATTTTATTTATTTCTTTGTTTTGTTTAATATTGTATAGTATATTAAATATAAATTTTTGTAGTTGGAATGCAAATATCGAGCCCTTTGCTCATTTAGCCGCTTTTGTATTTATAGCGATAACAATAACAAGGACGTTTGTTGTTCTTGCACATTTTTTGGCGCCATGCCAAAGACAAAAGAAAAACAAGCGAAAGAACGGCGCATGCATAACATTCAAAAGCGAAATAGATTATTTAACTGTATTTGTATTACGCATCGAAAATTATTTGCGTCACTCGCTCATAATCGCTAGCTCTCTTTCGCACTCTCTCTCTCTCTCTCGCCCTCGCTGTCCGGGTCACAACAGAAAAGACACCCCAACAATGGACAAAAGGAGGCTCGTCCTGTGAGCCTGTGCTTGTATTGATTTTTCGTTTAAAAGTTTTGCCAAGTCTGCGACATTACATAATCTATACACGCACACATACATGAATACATACATACACAAATGTACGTTGGTATTTGTGCACATACGTGGCGGTTTATTTTGCAGGCTGCGTTATCGTTGGGCGGAAAGGGGGGTAAGCTTTTAGCTCTAAGGTCATTCGACGGACAATCTTCTTCGAATTAGCAAGAAGAAGCAAAACAGAAAATGCAGATACACTTTTGGCAACAGAAACGGTGCAGAGCGTTGGCAACAACAACAATAACACGTGACGCGCTTTGTGTAAGTGAAGAGAGCGCGAGAGCCGTAACTGAGAGCATTGTGTGCTACCTGTGTGTGCCCGTCTCTGAGAGACGTTCACTGAGAGAGCGCGCGTCGCTGCCGTTGTTGTTGCTGTAATATTACAAGAATAAGGCCAGAGACGCCGCGTGGTTTTAAGCCAAATTTACATTTATGGAAATCGAACAACAAAAAAGAGTTAATTAATGGCAGATGCAGCTGCTAATGGCAGCAGAAGTTCATTAAACTGCCTCTGCTCGCCGCGACTGCGGCGCTGACGGCGACGCTGACTGCGTCTGCGTTTGGTGAGAGTTTTATTTATAAAGATTCGCGCTTGGCTATTTTAGCCAAGTGAAAATTTTTGTGCTAGCCCGCCCGTGATTATGTAATCACCACTGCCGGAAAATTAGCACAGCGATAAATACGTTTTATACATATTTTATTTTCTAGAATATGCGGGGGAGGGGGTTTCAGCAATCAATTTTGCGCTGACTAGTATTTTTTTTTTTTTTTTTTTTTTGTTAATCGCAAGCACATGGCTGAGTTTTTGGCGTGACGTTGCCCTTGCCAACAACAACGCACACGCACACAGAGGCATGTGTGGGAAGCCACGCTTAGCGTGGAGTAGAGATCCTTTGCAAGCACAACTATTAATGAGGGGGTGGGGAATGGGGGGAGTTCAGGGAAAACTCACCTGTGCGTCGATAACTTTGCGCGCAGAAATGCGATGGAGCGCCATGATTTATGCTAATTTGGTTGGTGAAATTGGCGGCGAAACTCGGAGCTGTGTCAAAATGTTGACCACTAATACACACGCACACACACAGAAAAAAATTGCTTTCCCCTCGGCTTAAGAATTTGGAAATGTTCTTTTTCTTCTGGCGTTTGTTTGGCGAGCGAAAAAAGTTTTCTACTCTCCCTTCCTTTACGGCAGCTGCGCGGCAACTGAATATTAAAAGTGTTATTCGAATTCGAATGGCTGGGCTGGCTTTTAGCTGACTACCAATGCGCGATTGCGCCAAAAATACCAAAGAAATACTGTGCCGCCCACACAGCAATCAGCTGGTGAGCTAAGTGCGCGCGCCATGTTTAAATTTGATTGGAGGCTCACCTTTTCCAACTCTTCAGGTTCGATTTTTTGTATTTCAATTGGCTCAGCAACGTGTGCTTGCGACAATTCTTGCATATTAGGTGTAAATGCCGCTTTCTTGACACAGCGGTATTGGTTCATTATAAACGAATACCGATCACTACTAATTAGTTTTTGCAACAGTGCCATTTTATTAAAGCGAAATTGAATTCAAATTTTGTTAATCCTCAATGCAGGCTGGCAATTTTTAATGGCAGACAAAATTTGACGCTGTCAGCTGTTAGCGATGCCACTGTTTGTAATTTGGTTTGAGAAATATTTAAATATCAATACTATATACTAGATAAACTAATTGTCAAATTGCTGTTGGTAATTGTAATTTTGGTATTTTACTAGTCGTTGCCTATGGTCACATTGCGTTGCATGTTATGCAAAAGGCGTCGTGAGTTTTTGACTGGCAGATTAACTTTTCAACCGATTATCGAAGCGTAAGTCAAAAAATATATAAATTTATGGCTATTCATATTTAATTGTGCAACTTGCAGTAGCCAAAATGGCGACGGCTGTGTCGCATGTGCCCCCCAAGCAGGATCTACCACCGCCGGGTGGCTACAAGAAGATTCCCTTTGCTCGTGTGCCACCAAAAAGCTATTTCACAGGTGCGTTCTATATTATATTTCCTGCTTATATTTGTGACTCTGATTTTATGTAGGCTTTACCATGATCGGCGCCTATGTGACCGTCACCACCGTCGGCCTGGGCATCTACTATCTGACATGCAAAAAGGTCAAGCGCGACGAAATCGAGATGCGCTCCGCCCAGAACGTCATCTTTCCGATTCTGATTGCGGAGCGCGATCGCGAGTTTCTGCGTCAACTGCGCCGCAATCGTGACGAGGAGGCCGAGCTCATGAAGAACGTGCCCGGCTGGGAGGTGAATTTTATGTGAAATTGTGACAGCTGACAAAATTTTCAAATTTTCGTTTGTTTTTCTAGGTGGGCACCTGGTATGGCGAGCCCGTCTTCAAGACACTGCCCGAGGACACGTTGATTACGCCCATTTTCAAGGAGTTCTATGCCCACTCTGACTGGAAATCGTACGCTAAGCGCGCACATCTGAAGCTCTGGTCGTAAACGGGAGAGAATCGGGAGCAGGGCGATCTCTATTATTGTTGCTGCTCCCTAATTAGTTAATTAATGAATGCATATTGTGAGACTTTCTTTTAAATGAATAGTACGCCAATTGCGGCTTGCATTGGTTAAATACGAGAGTAAGGGCTTTTCAAGTTTGTTTTTGTTTTTTATTGAATTCAACATCAATGAATGTATTTGTAGCATATTTTCTTAGGGGATTACACATTATCGGCTACTAGATGAATAGATGTTAGCATAGAATGAAGAAGTACGTACACTATACAAATGACATTGCCGTCAATGTGAAGAAGAAGCCCTGTCGATGGATAAACTAATATGCCTTTGATACTCCCATAACAAATACTTATAGTTAATTAAATATTAAAAAAAAAAAGGTTCGATTCTGCTGCTCGAGTTGTCGTCGATATCTTTCTCTATATATATATGTGTGTGTATATATTTATATTTTGTTGTATATAAATATATGTTAGTAGGTATGTATTTATATGTATGCGCGCCTCCAGCGTGGCAAGAATGAAGAGTGTGTGTGTTTGTGTGTGTGTGTGCGTTGTGCCTCTGATATCAAATTGAGCGCACGGATAGATTTTAGATTTAGTGTCGTTAATTACATTGCCAGCTGGAGGCGCGCTGGACTGTCTAAAAGCTAGCATTTAACTAAAGCTTGTGTGAAAGAAAGAAAAAAAGAGTTCTCGAAATGTTTTGCTTAGTTTTTGGCCAGCCTCTAGGGCTGCTGCTCCCCCTCCTGTTGCTCTTGCTCTAGCTCCTCCTCCTCCTCCTCCTCTGGCTGCTCTTGTTTAATAACAACGTAACGCATTGGCGGCGGCATCAGCACATGTGCCTTATCCGCCTGCTGCCGTTGATCCCCCAAATCATCCAGCTCCTCCTCCTCCTCCTCCTCATTATCATCGGATCTTTTGCGCCGGCGCCGCCAACTGCCATCACGTTGCTGCCACCTCTACTTCATGTCGCGACGTCGCTTGATGCTGCCATCGCAGGTGGGCAGATGGCGCTGCAGGAAGCCCTCGAAAACGAACTTGCGGCCGCAGCGTTCGCAGCTAAACTCGCGTTTCTCCTCCACCTGCTGTTTGTGCTGGCGCAGCGCCTCCGCATTGGAGTATTTGTCGCGGCAGGTGTCGCAGGCGTAGCGCCGTTTCACCTGGCCGACGTCGAAGACGACGGTGAAGTTCTGCGAGCAGAACGAACAGGTGAACTCCTTGACGACCACCTTCTTGCCGCCGTGCTGGGCGGCGAGGGCTTCCGCTTCGGCCTCCAGCTTGTCCTGGTGCTTGTGCGAGTCCATGTGCGTATTGTATTTGGCCTCGTCGACGAACTTGCGATAGCAGCGCGTGCAGCGGAAGGGCTGTTCGCCGGTGTGACGCATCATGTGCTCCTTGAGGTAGGCCACCGAATTGAAGATCTTGCTGCACACCTTGCACTTGCGATCCTCCGCGGAGACCTCGTTGCGCTGGCGCAGACAGGCCCGCATGTGCAGCTTTAGAGAGCCGGCGGCGCTGTAGCAGTTGCCGCAATTGGGGCAGTAGAAGGTCTTGTTGCGCGACTGCGAATCCGATTCGGGACTGTGATCGATGGTGCCCTCGAACACAATGGAGCCCATTTCGTCGTCTTCGTCGTCCGGCTCCTCGCCCTCCTCGTGTTCGACGCCCACAATTTCGTCCTCGTCGTGTTCGATAGCCTCCTCGTCGTCGTTGTCGTCGACGTTATCCTCATCGTCCTCCTCCTCCTCGTCGTCTTCGTCATCCTCGTCCTCGCCAGCCATGTTGGGCACAATGTGGAGGATGGTGTGCGTACCGTCGCCCTGCTCGATGGTCTCCACCTCCTCGACGGTGCTGTTCTCGACCAGCTGCTGCAGCGTCACCGCATGCCCGTTCTCATCGATGATCACCTCCTGGGCATTGGCCAGCGCCTCGTGGTCGCGTTCATTGAGCGTCACCACGGCCGTCTCTGTGTCATCGTCGTCCTCGTTGGTGGTATACGCGTACGTGTATTGTGTCGACTCCCCGCTGCCGTCCACATCCTCCGCGTCGTGCTGTATGATAACGGGCACAATCTCCTCCTTGGACGGCGCGTCCGTCGGACTCGACAGCGTCGTGTACTTCATGCGTTTCGAATTCATTTCGCCTACCACTAATTAAAAGTGTATATATATATATATGTATGTGTGTGTGTGTATGTGTGTGTATGTGTGTATATATAATGTTGTTAATATTTGCAACAAAAATTGTTGTTTTTACGCGGCGTGGCGTCTCTCCTTCAGCGGGTTCTTTTTCGTTTTTTTTTCTTTTTTGTTTTATTTGTGTGCGTGTGTCAGTTTGCGTTGCGTTTTGGTTTAATTTGCGCTGGAAGTGTCGCCGTTGTCGCTGCAAAACATTGGTAAACAATGCGCAAGTTGGTTAAATTACTTTTGGCGCGTTCAAATTATACTTTTTTCTTACAATAGTCAACACTCTTTCGCGACTTTCTTGCCACCAAGTTTAATTCTTCCACTTCAATATCACAATTTTCGTCGATTGTGGCAACATCGTCTAATAATGGTCACACTGGCCCAAATGCTGTGCAGTTCTCGGTATTATGCGCCTCAACGTGAAGTTGGCTGCACCACGAATCGTCTACATACGTCACGTATGGTCCTCTTACGTCACACATTTGTCGACACGTTATACAATTTGGCTTACGATGCTTAATCAAATGCAATTGGCCAACGTACATTATAATTAAATTGGTATTTTCAACTCATTCAACCAAATATTGTATTAAAAGTGATTGCACATATGTTGGTACATATGGCGACACAAAAAGGTGGCAGCGCTGTGGACGACGCGCGTTCAGTGTGATCAGCCGTTCTGCAACTGTTACCGAACAAAAATGGCGGCAGCTTTTAAATATTGTAATGCGACGCAAAATCAAAATAGGACAAGTGAACTGTATCAATTATGTAACATTAAGTTGACATTTGACAAATTTGGGTATGTAAATCTCAATTATAATCGTTTTATTTTGATATCAAATTACAAAAGTACTTATGTACTAATATAGTACCCTCAGTTGGCCGGCCAAAATGTATAATGCATTTTTGGTGCTCGCGGTACACACCCGCTGCTGTCCTATACACCGTTTAATTTTATGGCCGGGCTTACAAGTATTATAGAAAATTACTTGAATAAATAACCTACCAACAAATTTGTATTAACCACCAACTAACTAAGAAATTGATACATGCAATATATGGTATGTACATGTACAGAGTATACATTTGCTGGTTGTGCAGTCGTTTTGGGTCCTATGCATTTTTGTCACATTGCCAAACAATTTGGGTGGGAGGAAATGCATTATCTGCAGTTAGACGAGTTCGTGTGCAATTTTCAAATGTATTAAATGTATTAATTATATGCTTACGTCTATTTTTAAGTAGTCCAATCAAAAAGCTAAATAAAACAAATAAGATTTCTCTAGTCTCTCTCTCTCTCTTTCTCTCCCTGCCCGACTAGGAGATACCCTGAAGCCAGCAGCGAACTGTTACCTACATTTAAACCTCTTCGCATTCATACACACATTCCCAAAGTCACACACACACACACTATGAAAAATTAATTCTAGAATAACTTCTAAGCTAAAAGTATACATTTGCACAAAACCAGTATACCCTTTTTACCCATTTTCAATGGGTTTCGGGTATAAAAATATGTATATCACTTACGGGTCGGGTTCCTTGCACCACCTTTGACATAGCGTCCTTCTTCTTTAACAAAAATTAAATTTTAAAAAATATAATTGAAAAAAAATTAAAATATTATAAAACAAGAGAACTTGTCGGCTTAGAGTCCTAGAGTGGAATGATACTATGTACACAAGTTTTAGATATTACAAAGTTTAATTTTGACAAGAAAGTACAAAGTAAATACATATATCTATTTACAGCACAAACAAGTATTACCCGGCGTTGCCCGGTCCAAACCAATAATTTGAAACATGCTAGTGGCAACAAACTTTTCTGTGTAATTTTTACCTTGCCTCTCTCAGGCATATAGACGCCTGCCTAATTCTTAAAAAAAAAATTGTCTTCCAGTTTATGCTCTTAGAATATAACCAAAATATCAACAAATTTAACGGTTATACTATATAGTTCTTATGAGAATAAACGGTTACAAATCGTTACACAAAATATATAATTAAAGTAAATAAATGTTAATTGCTTTTTTTATTTATTCCAACTGAAGCATTAATTATATTATTTAAAAAAAAAAGTTGGATGGGTCGTGGACCTTACTGAACTGCAGAGAAAAGTGAAAGATTTGCTTGTCAACTCTGAATTGAATGAAAATCCTACGAATTCGTTGCCACAACTATGTGTTATGTATGCATATGAATAGCAGACCCGCAATCAACATTTCTGGCATCGAATGTTTTTTTTTAGTTCCATTTCTTTTTTGCTAAATTTTTGCATTTCACATGATTACGAAAATATTTCCATTAACCTTAGCAAATTTCCACAGCTGTGTGCGGCAAGTCATTGTATGCCCCATTCGCTGCGAGTGTGGAAAAGTTCGCCACTGCCAACCGATTAGTTATTATACTCGTTTACGAAGTGAAAAGTGTATTTTCCGTTTTTGAAGTGTACGTATGACAAGAGACTTAAAACTTGGTATACATATATATTCGTGTGGAACGTGGCAAATCCTTATAATCTATATGTCTCCCTCAGTTTTTAAGTTAGATACACAAAGTCAGGTTACTGATAACCTCCTCTAACGATCGCGCAAAAAATTATTTCTCGATGTCCATTCACGCCCACACAAATTACAAAACAAAAACATATTTTTCCAAAATAACAATAATAATTTGGACCGTTTTCGACTGTTTTAAACTTTTTATATTGTGAACACGTATTGCGAAGGCGGGTAAACCCGACTGCAACGCTCTCACTTGTTTTATTAATTTTTTAATGATTTTTTTATGTGTATAAATAATGCTAGGGCATATGTTTTGATTATTATTACACTGTGGGCGAGTATTGCGCTGTCGGCTACACCCGACTGCAACGTTTTTACTTGTTTTTTTTTCTATACATACAATAAATTTGTTATTGCTGTTGTTTTTTGCTTGGATAAGGGCATTCAATTAGCTGTAAAGATCGCCACACGTCATTCGAGGCATTACACATTGCACACACTAGAGATATGAGACAGCGCCGATGACGTGGTTGCAATATGTACTAATGTACATCTTTTTTTTTCTGTGTACATACACACATTCATACATACATATGTACGTACACAGTGCACAATGCAAGTGAGCTAAGTTTTTGTACTGCGCACTCAGTGGAGCAAACTCTTCAACCCCTCTTCCGTCCCGTCGGCTGCCCAGGGGGATTGCTAGGCACCGTTATACGCCAGCTGAAACATCAGTTTTTAGTTAAATAAACGTAATCGGGCGTCCTTATGCAGCAATTGTGGCAATTTCATAACTGCAAATTGTTATTTTTAGAGCTGCAATTAAAAACAAGTGAGCGCCGAAAAGGTCGAGAGTGACACACTAAGCGATACCCTGTACCAAAGCTCAAGCTGCCTCGATATATATTTCAACTTCAATTTAGAGTATCCTATTTGTCAAATTTTGAGACTCTAGCTCGTATAAGCTTAAAAAAACATAAACTGAACATCGATGCTTATCGATTAATATAAGCAAATAAATTTGTAATATATAAATATTTTTCTTTAATATATAAATACCAAAGTTGCCTTTAAAAATCCCTGAACCGAACGACTAAATTTGTATTGGGTTTGTCTATTTCGTATGTACATATGTATGTATATCCAACAACATCACACCCTTTTATACCCATTTCTAATGAGTATAGGGCATTAAAATGATGATTTCCAAAGCGGGCGAGGGTAGCGGAGAGCTCAGTGACTCAGTACCTGCCCATTCAGTCACGTTTTCCAATGCCATAGGCGCTATAAGCACAATTGGTATTATATATACTATATGTTTGCATGTGTATAAATTTGTATGTGCATTTGTTTAAACAAATGTACAAACATGTGAGTGTATCGATCAAAATGATGGTTTTCGGCAAAGAAGATAGCATCTTCGACCCATAAAGTATATATATTCTTGATCAGGAATACTGACTGAGTCGATTTAGCTGCAACGATCTTGAAAACTATAAAAGCCAGAGACTTAAAATGTTAAACATATATATATTCTCCTATATCATACGCACAGCAAGTTTCGTTCCATTTGCTTAATATCGATAAATATCGATTTTAGGCCATGGTGTTTTTAGCTTATCTCAAAGATTGTAAAAGCTAGAGCTTTTAAAAAATATTTCACTTTTTGGATACCTGCACAAAATTGGAAACTTTAAAAGTAAAGCCTTTCTTTGGTTTCTACATGTTTTTTTCTTCTTAAGTGCCGAAAATTTCATTAATGTAGATCGGACAACAAACTTGGGAGTTGCTTAAGAATGAATTTTTCATAGTGGCGACAGGTAGGAAGAAGAATTCGCTTAGTCTAATCTCCAGCTTTCAGAGTGTATTTCTGTATGTGTGTGCTTATGTGATTTTGTGTATGCTGCTGTTAACAAGTCATCTGCCAGTCGGGAACTCTCTACTAAAGCACTCTTACTTTCTGCATAACTGACCGACTTTGTTATCTGGCGATTGGCAATTCTGCATAATTGTTTACTTTGTTGGGCCATTTATCGTGGACTGTGGAGTTCTTGCGATTTTATTCACCACTCGTGGTGAAATACTTTGAAGTGGAAATCACAAATTTCTACAATATTTTTTACTTGCAACGCGATCTGTTTGGACAATATTAAAGTCCAAATTGAATTTGGCGAATATTTATGTGAGTACATACATACATAGGTACATACATATATACGCAGCTTACGTTCATGGCCGGCCCCCTGTCCCCCTGCCCCCTGCCCGCCAAACAGTCCCCGTACGTGCCCAAATGACATTTTCCGTATCGGGTTGCAACATGTTGTCTGGCTAAACAAAAGAGAAAAAAAAATGGGTTTGTTCTTACGTCCAAACTTGTCTGTGGAAAGTTTTTGCAATACGTTTTTTGTTTTTTGTTTTTGTTTCGCTTCTCGCTATGTTATTTTTGCGTACAAACATATTCCGTTAGTTATTTGGCTTGTTTACTGGGCTCGGCATAATTAGCAGGGCGTTGCCAGATGGCAGCGACAGTGAAACTTTCGTTAAGATTTGCATATGCATTTGGGGCTTTGCCAGTTTTGCGGCTTTGGGGCAGCACGTGCTGGATGCAGCGTCAAAAAGCAGAGCGCTGCCACTGTGCAAGTTGACAGTTATTTCGTCAGCTTTGCAACGGTATTTGCATAGCCTACACGCATACACACGCGCATATGCATGTTTTTATGTATGTACGTAGACATGTGTACACATTCGTGTGTGCTGCTGCGTTCCATATGCTTGAACTTCATCGATAAAAAAGAAGCTGATTCAATATGATTCAGGGTAGCATTAAGTGGGGGCTGTGTCCGTTTCAGGCTGTGTGTGCGTGTGTGTGTGTGTGTGTGTGTGTGTGCGTGTCCGTTATGAAAGGGCCCACACAATCTAAAGACACTCAGCGAATGGAATGGAATTTTCCACGCTATTTTTTGTGTAATTGTTGGCAGCCGAGTTTTTTTTATTTTTATTTTTGTTATATTCTTTGTTAACCCTTATGTGAGTTTGTCAAAGTACATAATGCTTAAATCAGAGCTTAAACTTATTTATAGTTTATTTACCAAGAATTAATGGAATTTGTGCTTTAAAAAATAGTTTTCATATATTAGAATGAATTAGGGTCTTTTGAAAATACAACAATTAAATGTTAAGCGCATTAGCGTTATTTTTTCTCGCTCTGATAGCAAGCAAAGCTTGGCCAAAGTCTCCATTAGCCGTGTCTAATTGCTGACCAGAGACCGGGAGCAGCGGCAGCAGCGGCAGTTAATGGCCAGCAGCTCATAAGCCCACACATGATACGATAATCCCCATTCAGAGCTGGCGGACCAAAACAACCCCCTGGGCATTGCATGGGTTTAATTGCACTCTCGATGCTGTTGCTTGCGATTTTTCGTTGCTTTTGTTGTTCTTCTTGTTGTTGTTGTTGTTGTTGTGTTTTTTTTCGTTGCCGGTTGCTGGTAATTTTTGTATTGTTTTGGTTTTGCTTGCGTTAATGGCATGTGAACGAACGCAACCGACAAAATGACTGACAGACGAACAGCAAGAAGAAGAGGAAGAGGAGCAGCAAAATCAGCTGCAGCAACGGCGGCTTAGTCAATGAATTTGGTTTTGTTGTGGAGCCCCCATTTGTATGTCCTTGGATAGGCTATTTTAATTTTGTCACGAAATATGTAGCGCATATACGTACATACGTACATATGTATGTACGAATGTATGTATGTATGTATGTGTGTATTTTTGATTAGTGTCAACAGCAAAATCCGGCTGTCTGTTTATTTTTATGCAATATAGTCTTTCACTTTTAAAGCTACTGTATCATATATATCCCACATGAGCTGTCGGTCGGAAAATTACATTTTGTGTGCAAATAAAAGCTTCAAATATATCTACCAAAATTTGATCAAAATCGGACCACTCTAGTATATTGTCGCTGCCATGAAAACAATCGTTTCAAATTGGTTTTTGTGTGAAAAACTTTTTTTCTTTTTTCCAGTATAAGCGTTTTTCATAGTCAGTATATTTTTCTACCCTTTGCTTTGAGCTGAAGCTCCTAATATCCAACAATATCTATTGAACACAGTTCTATCTAAAAACAATGTGTAAACACTGTCAACGACAGATCAATTTATAGCGCACGTTTATATAGGGTAAACGTTTTTATAGAAAAACCATTCTCGTTAGTTTAATCCAATTTTTACTTTTATTTCGAGTTGAGTACTTAAACTTACACAGAAAAAAAAAGATTACATTAAATATGTATTTAAGAAAAAATAAAAATAATAATAATAAAAAAATGCCATAATATTTATGCAAAATTTGCAAAATTTGATCAATATTCAAATTGGTTTTT
This sequence comes from Drosophila colorata, assembly GCA_035041545.1. NCBI lineage: Eukaryota > Metazoa > Arthropoda > Insecta > Diptera > Drosophilidae > Drosophila > Drosophila colorata. Next base: position 20,171,293 of record JAWNLD010000490.1, on the reverse strand, counting down.
GTGTGAAAAACCTTTTTTGTTTGTCAAGATATCCAGTATAAGCGTTTTTCATAGTCAGTATATTTTTCTACCCTTTGCTTTGAGCTGAAGCTCCTAATATCCAACAATATCTATTGAACACAGTTCTATCTAAAAACAATGTGTGCAAACACTGTCAATTTATAGCGCACGTTTATATAGGGTAAACGTTTTTATAGAAACACCATTCTCGTTAGTTTAATCCAATTTTTACTTTTATTTCGAGTTGAGTACTTAAACTTACACAAAAAAAAAGATTACATTAAATATGTATTTAGGAAAAAAAAAAAAAATATAATAATAGTAATAAAAAAATGCTATAATATTTATGGTTATTGCGCGCGAGCGCGAAACAGAAATAACAATTGCGATCTCTGATCTGCGAACAGTTGCGGCTTAATGTGCTGACAGGCTCCTGGAAACGGAAACGGGTTTCGAAACCGGTTTAGCTGACCGGCGAAGATGCGCTTCTGAACTGGGCTGGCCGTTAACTTGTCTAGTCTCTTAGCTGGATGCACGATCGACCACGACGGTCTCCACTGAGTCACCAGCAGCGGCAGCTGGACGCGTTCCATTGCCACTCGTGGCATTATGGCCATTTTGGTTGGGCTGCGCTGACGGCGGCGGCGGCGGCGGCGGCTCGATGGGCGGCAGGCCCACAAGCTTCTCGCTCTCGCGCCACAGCCAGTCGGCGGTGTCCACGTTCCTGGCCCAAGGCACCAGCGGGAAACGCATGCAGTCCGCGTAATAGTTGCCCGACGTGCACTCCAGTCCGGGATCCAGCGCCAGACGCAGCGAGGTCTGGGCGCCGGCACGCGGCGTCTTGAACAGGTACAGGGACAGCACCTTGAGCATGTTCTTGGTCCAGTTGGGTCCGGCAAAATGGCGATTCAGCTCCGTGCGCACCAAGCCCGGATGACAGCAGTTCACCGTCACCCCGGTGCCGTGGAGCAGCGCGGCCAGCTTCCGTGTGAACAGAATGTTGGCCAGCTTCGATTGGCTGTAAGCGCCAAAGAATTTGTCGTATTTGCGCTCGCTCATCAGATCCTCGCGATTGATGCGCCCAAACAAATACGCCGCCGAGCTGACCACCACAATGCGGCTGGGCGCCGCCTGCTTGAGCCGGTCGAGCAGCAGATTGGTGAGCAGAAAGTGGCCCAGATGATTGACGCCCAGCTGCTGCTCGTAGCCGTCGGCGGTCAGGGAGCGCGGGCAGGCCATGATGCCGGCATTGTTGATCAGCAGATCGAGGCGCGTCTCCTCGGCCTTGAAGCGTGCCACAAAGTTGCGCACCGACTCCAGCGAGCCCAGGTCGAGGCTGCGGTTGAACAGCTGCTGGTTCTGTGTGCGATCGATGATCTCGATGCGGGCTGCCTCGCAGCGTGCCGGATCCCGGCAGGCCATGTAGATCTTGGCGCCCCTGCGGGCCAGCTCCAGCACCGTCTCCTTGCCAATGCCCGTGTTGCAGCCGGTGACGATGACCACCTTGCCGTCGATGCGGTTCGCCTTGCGGTACACCGGACCCAGGATGATCTTGCGCAGCAGCCACATGACGAACGCAACGCACAGCCCAATCAGGAGTAGAAGCACCAGCCAGGCCCAGATGCCACGGAAGCAGAGCGCCTTCTCGGCCGCCTCGGCGGTCGGGTCGTAAACTGTCCTCGTTGTCGTGGGCGTGACAGCCTCCGACATAGCTAGAAGGCGGCGTTTGGATTAGATATGTGTGTGTGTGTGTGTGTGTGTGTGTGTGGGTGTGTGTGTGTGGATGGAATCGGGAATGGGGAGAAAAGTGAAAGACGTGCCTGTCAACGAAAAGTGTTTTGTCGATAAGAGAATTCATTAATTTTTGTTGATCATTGTCTCTGTTAATATGAATTAATAATAATTTAATGAAATAATAATAAAGTTCCTGTTATAATTTAACCAACATTCAAACCAAGTTTTTCCCTAACGCTTAAACTACTTAATTCACTTAGTTGATGATAAAATGCTCTGTGGGAAAATTTCTCATTATAATTATGCCAATGAACAAATGCAAATGACGATAATATGAACTTCAGACTAATCGATAAAGTTCAGCGTACAAATATAACTACTATTTATTTATAAGTACAACAGTTGGTTTTTATACCCTGAGCCCCTTTAACAAGTTCTAAAAAGGGTATAATGGTTTTGTGCGGATAAATGTACAGGCAGAAGAAGGCATCTCCGATATATATTTAAAAAACATTTCCACCCTTTTCCCAAAATCGATAAAAATCTTTTAGGCTAATTTCTTAAATAATGCAAACTGAAGACACCAAAAGTGGTTCACATGAATATTTCAATCTATCTAATCTATTGCGAAAAGCTTCATCAATATCAAGAAACAGCGAAGATATTAAAGAAAACTTGTGGTAAATTTGGTGCACACAAACAAATTTTCTGAAGGGCGCAGGGTGTCTCCCGGTCGAGCCCCTTCGAATATAAGATTCATACATTATTCGGAATAAATTTCCGAATTAATTTATTTGCTAAACTTGTTAAACCAGTTATCGAAAAAGGGCTTTACCGTTTGCTGGCTATAATTATAGTTAGTCAATAGTTATGCCAGTTGCAAATAGAGCTATCACAATTATCGATTTGTTTTTACTAAATCAAGTGTATTTTCGGATTATAATACAATCATATTCGGCTGATTTCACATATCAATCACAATTTGCTTAAGTCGAAAGTATTTAAAGACTTTTATGGTGCATTAAGAATTTCACACTTATCGATTTACGCTGCTATCGAGTTATCGATAGCGTTGCATTCCGATTTTGACATTCTTTCCACGTTTCTTCTCAAACACATTCCACGAAAACACTTTCCAAACAATCTGATGAATCTCTTACTTGCCAAATACGACGATGACCCAACTCTATTTTTTTTTCTTTTTCTTTTTTTTTTTATTGCTTTGGCCACACTTCCTCACGCGCCAATTTCACACATTTGGTCGACAACGACAACAGCTACAATAGCTTTCATTTAGTCGAGCACTTGACGGATTTATGCCGGACTATCTCTCGATCTGTGGCTAACCGTTTTTTTTTTCCTCTTTTTTTTTTTTTTTGTGGTGGTCGGGGGGGATAAGTTGTGTTCGCCGTGTTACTCTGATTATTGTTGCGTCCAAGCGTCTCGCACGGTCTTGGCCAACTGAAACCGACTCGGACTCTCGCTGGCTCTGGCTTAAAGCGAGCTGCTAGCACGTAAAAAAAAAAAAAAATAACCTGAATACGATTTTGAGCGGCGTCGCCGCTGACTTCGCCGGCGTCTGTTATTAACATAACTTTATGCATGTGCATGCGGCACCATCGACGTCGTTGTCGGAGTCAACCCCTCCCCTCACAGGCCCCCCTCACACCACCCTTGGCTGGCAGACAAACATGGCAATGGAAGCCGTAGCGGCGTCCGCCTGTTATTCCCATTTCTGTTGTTGTTGCTGCTGCTGCTGGCTTTAATTTCTTTTTTCTTCTCTCGAATTATGTTTTCAACTTTCACTTTAAAGCGCTTTTTTCTCGCTTCGCTGCCAGCGTCGGCGCTGGCGTTAAATAATGTTACTTGCATTCCGCTTTACTCGACTGTTCACGTTCTTCAGCTCTCTCGCCTTGTTTGTTTTGATCGTTGCCCCCGCTCTCTCAACCTGTCGCTCTCTCACCTACTTCCAAGCAGGGCTCGAAACATTCAAACTGGGTTTCGACAAAGTCACGACAGCACGCAGAATAGCAAATGCTCTACTTTGCCAAAATAGGCAGTCGGGTGTAACCGCCAAAGTATACCCCAACATTTTTTTTTTAATAAGTATGTTTTTTTTTTAAACAAAAAATTTAAAAAAAATTGTTTTTTGAATAATTCATATATTTTACATGCAGAATCAATTAAAAGGACATTTCATGACCAAAACGCTATTAAACATAAAATCGGTTCAGTTTTGACAAAGTTGGAAGCTGTGGATCCGAGAGCTTTACATGTCAAAATTTTTGTAAATTTTTGCATGATTTTTGACAAAAAAATTTATTCGTTCAGAATCACTTTTAATGTTGTTTTTTGTACTAATTATAGCAACCACAATCGATTAAAAATATAAACTTAAAATTCTAAATTTTGAAAAAAACAAATTTTCGAAAATGAGTAAGGGGGGAGTACATGATATTTTCTTCAAAAAATTTCACAAATTTAAATTTTCCAAAATGCAAAATATTTAAATGCAGAATCAATTGACAGGTCAAGCGATGACCGAAATGTCATCAAGCATGAAAATCGGTTCAGTTTTGACAAAGTTATGGGAGTTTGAAATATGAACGCTGTGGATCCGAGAACTTTACATGTCAAAATTTTTGTACATTTTTGCATGATTTTTGACAAAAAAATTTACCGCCTCAGAATCAGTTTTAATGCTGTTTTTTATACTTGTTGTGACCTCCACAATCGTTTAAAAATATAAATTAGCATTTCTAAATTTTGAAAACAAATTTTTTTCGAAAATGAGTAAGGGGGGAGTACATGATATTTTCTTCAAAAAATTTCACAAATTTAAATTTTCCAAAATGCAAAATATTTAAATGCAGAATCAATTGACAGGTCAAGCGATGGCCGAAATGTCATCAAGCATAAAAATTGGTTCAGTTTTGACAAAGTTATGGGAGTTTGAAATATGGAAGCTGTGGATCCGAGAGCTTTGCATGTCAAAATTTTTGTACATTTTTGCATGATTTTTGACAAAAAAATTTACCGCCTCAGAATCAGTTTTAATGCTGTTTTTTATACTTATTGTGACCTCCACAATCGTTTAAAAATATAAATTAGCATTTCTAAATTTTGAAAACAAATTTTTTTCGAAAATGAGTAAGGGGGGAGTACATGATATTTTCTTCAAAAAATTTCACAAATTTAAATTTTCCAAAATGCAAAATATTTAAATGCAGAATCAATTGACAGGTCAAGCGATGGCCGAAATGTCATCAAGCATAAAAATTGGTTCAGTTTTGACAAAGTTATGGGAGTTTGAAATTCGGGAGCTATGGATCTGTTTAATTTGTACATGTCAAATTTAATTGCATTTTTTTGATAATTTTATATTCAGGTAACGACCACCTCAGAATCTGTTTTTGTTTAGTAATCCGTATATATTAAATATCCGAGACCATAAATAATTTTTTTCTTTCCAAAAATATAAAAATTGTTTAAATAAGTCTTAAAAAACTATGACTATTGACTATAACTAAAGGTATGCGAAAAATTGCATGTAGTTAGACAACGTTGTGTGAGTGTGGAAAAACTGCGAAGATACTATTCCTTAATTGTCTTTATAACATTAAAGGAAAAACTAAGGGGATCAACTTTAAATATTTAACAAGTTTTATTATTACTAATTATTTGTCATTTATAATGTCACTTAAAATATATAATGTATTTTCATTAGAGGGAAATAACTTAAAATATTATGTATTTTCATTAGAGGGATATCACAAATATCTAATAAGCCCAAACTTGAATAAGTGTGACCAATACTTTACGAACAGCTGACTAAAGTTGACTTACTAAAAAAAAAATGGATTTTTTTTCCCAACCAAATATATTATTCAATTCAACAAGTAAAACCACAAATCTACAAATCCTTCACCTGTTTGCGTTCTCCTTGCCCTTCTTCAACTGCGGGGAGTGGATCATGCCTGCCACGCCCAGGCGCGCCTCTTAGCACAATCAGGCAACTGTTCACTTGGCCTAGATCGACTGTTAACCATGGAGATTGGTTAGGCGGCGTCCCGGCGAGGACAGACCGACAAGCCGCTCGCTCTCCCGCCAGAGCCAGTCGGCGGTGTCCACGTTCCTGGCCCACGGCACCAGCGGGCAACGGCAACAATCGGCGTAAATGCCGCCCGTGCTGTCTGCCAGGGCCGGATCTAAGGCCAAATATAGCTGGGTCTGGGCGCCGGCACGCGGCGACTTGAAGAAGTAAAGCGAAAGAGCGCTAATTGTGGCCAGAAACCAGCGGGGGGCGACAAAGTGCCGATTCAGCTCCGTGCGCACAAAGCCCGGATGGCAGCAGTTGACCGTCACCCCGGTGCCCGTGAGCAGCATGGCGAGCTTGCGCGTGAAGAGCACGTTGGCCAGCTTGGACTGCGTGTAGGCGCCAAGGAGCTTGCGATACTTGCGCTCGCCCATCAGATCCTCGCGATTGATGCGCCCGAAGAGATGCGCCACCGAGCTGACCACCACAATGCGGCTGGGCGCCGACTGCTTGAGGAGATCGAGCAGCAGATTGGTGAGCAGAAAGTGGCCCAGATGATTGACGCCCAGCTGCTGCTCGTAGCCGTCGGCGGTCAGGGAGCGCGGGCAGGCCATGATGCCGGCATTGTTGATCAGCAGATCGAGGCGCGTCTCCTCGGCCTTGAAGCGTGCCACAAAGTTGCGCACCGACTCCAGCGAGCCCAGGTCGAGGCTGCGGTTGAACAGCTGCTGGTTCTGTGTGCGATCGATGATCTCGATGCGGGCTGCCTCGCAGCGTGCCGGATCCCGGCAGGCCATGTAGATCTTGGCGCCCCTGCGGGCCAGCTCCAGCACCGTCTCCTTGCCAATGCCCGTGTTGCAGCCGGTGACGATGACCACCTTGCCGTCGATGCGGTTCGCCTTCCGATAGAAGGGGCCCTGGATGAACTTGCGCAGCAGCCACAAGGCTAGCACAACAGCTAAGCCAATGAGCAGTCCGATCCCCAGTCGCAACCAGATGCCATCGAGGCTGAGTGCCCGCTTGACCGCGTCGGGCGTTGGTTCGTCCATTGTTGTATTTACCGTGGGCACGGCTGCCTCCACCGCGACTTCGGTGTAGAATGTGGACGCGACTTCCATTTGGAATGCTGTGCACGGACGTCAAAATATGTATCAACAAGGCTAAAGATTAAAGGCTATAAATGCGTTAGAATGCTGCGCTTGACCACAGGCTGATTTTTTTTTTTATGGAAAGTTTATGTCTAAAGGTGATTTTTAATACAGTTGACCTAAGCCAATACGATTTTTTAACACAGCGTTAAATATAGCTCGTAAAAGCCCAATTAAGTAAAAATATAAATGTATAAATATATATAAAGCACTCAAACAGACCGAATTTGCTGGTTTTTTTTTTTCGTTGTTTGATTTGTATAATTCTCAACAAGTTCAAGCTTCGAAAAAGTGGCTAGCAAACTCTGCTGATGATAGAACCGGGAGGTTCTTGAAATAGCTGTACAGAAAATCTACTCAGTTTTGGTGCTTTAAACATTGTTCTTGTTGTTGGATCAATAAACTAAGTACAGTATCTGCAAGATATATTTTCCAAATATATCTTAAAAAAACAGATTTAAAATTTTTTTTTCAAAATTTCAAAAATGTGTAAAATTATATAAGTTTTTAGTTAACAAAAGTTAACAAAAAAAAAATAAATAGTTTACCTCGAGGATATGTTTACTAGCGACAATTTGAGAATATCTCTCGCCACAATTGTAAGTCCCTTTGAGACTGTTTAGAATTTCGACGGTGAATTTTCTTTTATACTGTCGAAAAAGCCACACCAACAACTGTTTATGTTTCCAAAAATTATTAAGAAGAGACAACAGCTGTTTGGGGTTTCACAATTATGTCTAAGCCCCTTGGGGGTGGGGCAGGGTGTAGGGGGGGGGGGGGGGTCAAATGCGTGCCATCAACTACTCAGCATATTTCCTTGAAACTCTTTAATTGCAGTTAATTTTGTATGTGGCACGTTACGGCGTATTTTCCAACCAGTTTCCCGTGAAAAGTGTCCACTTGAACTTTGAATGCAATTTTTTTCTTGGAAAAAACTGCTGAACCAAATGCAATAAGCTGCCAGCAACTATATAATTGCTGATAAGCTGCTTAGGCGAGCGAAAATAATGCGCTATAATTGTTAATAAAAATAAGTCGCTTCAAGGGGGCAAATGGAGCAAAATGTCAAACAGCAGGCAGTGGTTCTAAGTCCGTAGATATCTGGGCAGATTTTCAGTTTAGTTGGCAATAAATTCCATTTAACGAGTGGTTAAGTCTACGAAGAAAAAAGCACAAGACCAACTTTTTTAATTTATGCGATTTATGGGATAGACAAACTATAAGTATACAAGACGTTTTTCAATGTTAGCGTATTTAATTTTCCTCCAGTTTCCTTCTAGCAAAACACGATGGAGGGCATTATGAAGAAATTGTAAACAAATTGTTAACAAGAAAATTGTTGGCATTGTTAGTGGGCCAAGACAAAGTCAAGAACAATAGGGAAATCCGTTGAAATACAAAATCAATAAGCCCAAGTGCCGTAAAAGGAACGTACACGCCGCGAAATGTCCTTGGCAGAGCGAAAAGGCGGAATGGGGCACAAAAGCTGGCCATGGAAATGGACACGGACATGGACACGACCACCAAAGAGGGGGTGGCAAGGACTACTTGTCATCTTTGTCGCCGCAGACAGGACGACACCGAAATTGTCTGTCAAAGTTGCCGCCGCTGTGGCTGACGTGAGTTTCGCCATGTGAACGGCTGCTCCAGCTCCCACCAGCGAGAGCGGAAGAGACAGAAGGAGAGAGCGCGGCAAGAGACAGACAGAGAGCGACAGAGAGAGAGCGAGTGTTGCGCATGGGGTGAAACTTTGACTAGGTCAGGAAAACAAGGCGTTGTTAAATCGATGAGCATGTCGTGGAATCAACCCCCTCTTAAGCCAGAACTAGTTCACACTGGCAAGCTGCTCTCATTGCCGCACCGCAGCTCCCGGGCCCTGAAACCTGTTTTGACCTGGCCCAGCCCTTTATTTGTGTAATTATTGTTATTTCTTTTATTTTCTGGGTATTTTCCACTGCACGATGTGGTTATTGAACCCGTTAACACTGCACAAAAATCGCGAATCGATCAGGCGGCAATCGATATAAATCGATGCATACAAAAATAATTAAATATATTATAAAATATCGTTTAATTTATTATTATTTTTTTTTTGGGTATTACCCAATGCAGGATTTGGTAATATAAAAATAATTAAATACATTATAAAATAAAACTTCCATAGCTTTAGTATGCATTTGAATCAAAACGAAGCATTTAATAATATTATAAAATCTTTAAATTTTTAATATATAGTTTTTAATAATATTTGTGTGATGATAAAATTATCAAAATGTTTTGGCACATTTCGTGCCACTGTGCATCATGTGTTTCAAACGTTTCCCCTAATAAACTCGTGATCCTGCATATCCTTTTCCTTTTGCTTTTCTTTTTCAATTCCAGCTATTTGTTGTGCACTTAAATGCGCTTATTGACTTAGTCGTTATTGCTTGTTAATTTGCCTTGTGCCGGGGAGCATCCGAGCATCTATAGCGGCCACTCTTATTGCGAATGCTACGCATCAGATAAGCATGCCCACTCCTACAGTGGCTGACAGCTCATTTCAGCCAGCACCTAGCAAAAAACTTAAGCAGCTTTAATAGCGAAACAAAAATATATATGAAAATTATATAAATGCAGGTTGTTAGTCTAATGTTTTAACTTATTAAATATAACTTAAAAAATTAAAAAAAAACAACAAAAAAATGTTTTTAATATTTAAAGTCAACCAAAAACAAGGTTAGCAGGCAACAAATACGATTTTAAAATTAAGTTTATAAGTTTGTTGAAATCAGCTGTGAGCCACTGTATTCAGAATCCGCTCGACTCATCCGTTAATTTGTATGTAACTGTTCAACGCGCCGCCCACGTGCCGCGCCTGACCCCAGCGGCGTCTGTGACGTCAATGCTAAACAGCAGGCCAGGAATGTGGGATACCTAAGCATCATAATACACACACACACACACACACACACACATAGAGAGGGAAAATCGCTGTTGTTTTCCTATTTGGTTTTTGGCAACTGGCAATGTTAGCCGCCGTCACTTCTCCTTGATCTTTAACAGATCTGTAAACAACAAGATGAAGATGCCAAAACGCTAGAGACGCAAATAAACCAATCAATGGAGGCAACTGTACATTGGACTTGGCGTGCTCCAAGTGAAATTTTATTTCGTTTCTTGTTGCGTTCAATTTTTTTGTTATTTGTTATTATTATTTTATATTTGCTCAAAGAAAACCCAAGTCGAACAATAACAATTTGCGTTTAATTGCAGCATGCAATTAGATAATCGCTCTATCACACACACACGTACACGTACACATAAGTATTTAATGGAAGGCAGCAAAAATTTGAATGAAAGACGCCGCCACTAATTACACATGCAGAGCAAAAGTGCATGCATAAAGAGCGCCAAAGAGAGCGAGAGAGTGCGCTCGTGTGAGAGCGTTCAAGCTTAACGACTTTTGAACGACAATTCAACTGAAAAATTTGAGATGGGGTAGGGGTCAATGCGGCCGTCTGAAGTGTCAGTGGCCGAGAGCTGTTAAAAGCTCATTTGCATACCGTCGTCGGTGTGGGCGTATGCTCTCGTGTGTGTGTGTGAGGTGCAAATGCAAGACATTTCCTTGAGCGTCCAAATCGAACGGGATAAAACGAGAAATTGTTCATCAATTCATAATTGGAGAATTGAACGAAGCACGCGCAACACATTCATGCGGTTAGCATTGATTGGTGAGTGGCGTGCGGAGGGGGAGGTGTGGGGGGTGGGGGTATGGTGGGTTTTTGAATCGATGGTGTTGTTGTTTGTGCCAATGAAAACCTGTTGCCGTTTGTTGTTGCCTCGCATAAGCATCGAAAAATCAAGTGAGCAGCACTCTAGGCGTGCGTGCTCGGCCGGCAGTTACCCTGTAATTAGATTTTATTTTAACTGCCAGTACATTACTGTGTATTTTACTGAAGTAAAATAATTGGTAAATAGCATGTTGTTCATGCATATGGTATAAAATAAATAAATAATTTTTTTTATTTTGACAAAATAAAACCCCTTTTTTTCATCGCATCGCCAAAGCTAACAAATTTAGCACTAATTTAATATATGGGTCGAGACTTTGTCTGATAAATCTCGTATTTATAATTAACATACCCGATTTAAATATTTCATGACTACAGGGTACACGAGAATCACAAAAAATACTGAGAAAACAGAAAAGCGGCCTCGACCGCGTCGTAAATTAGCAAATAGAATCGAAACAACTGAAATGTAACAACAACAACAATAACAGCTATGCCCAACCCGTGTCAAGGCAAACCCAATTTGTTATTGTGCATGATGCGCGCGCGAGATAGGGAGAGATAGGGGAGAGCGGGATAGGGAGATGGAGACGGAGACGGAGAGCGAGTGAGTGACAAAGAATGACATAAGACGAAGCGCCAATATGAGTGGGCTTACAGAATTGAAAAGCGACACGGCACGCATTTTGTGTCCACTATGTGGGCGGGCGTGGGGCGTGGCAGGGCTGGGCTGGGCCGAGTAGTGGGCTGTTGGGCAGCAGCGTTTAATTGGCGCTGGCAAGCCTGTTGCACAATAAACACAGCGAGGCAGCATCGCTTGACCGTCGCAGAACATTGAAACAAACAAATACGAACGCTACAGTCGGGTGTAGCCGACTGCGCAATACTCGTTCGCAGTGTAATAACAGCTTAGCAACATATCGATTGTTGTAATTTGTCAGGTCGTGAGTGGGCGTGGGGGAAATTTTTCGGCTCGATCTTTAGAGTGGGTCAGCTGACGAGGTGGGAGCTTTAAAACTGATGAAAATAAATAGATGTTATTTTGCCATGCGCCCAATGGGCGTATCCAAAAAATGTTTGTTTGATCTTTAGAGGTCATCGGTAATCTGTAACAAGTCTGAACATATTTAAACTAATGGTGATTAATAGATAACATCAATTTACCACGCAGAAAGTGAGCATAGCCAAAGAATCTTAACACGTTATCTTACGCGGGTCTAAACGACTAAATATTCCAAGTTTCCAATCTCCAGCTTCAAAAGTGGCGATAAGACTTGCGTTCATACGGACTGACAGACGAACAGCAAGATGAATATTGCACAAACCCAATATACTCCTTTCACTTCGTAACGATTATAAAGAACACAAACACATACTTATATTTAGTATATGATATAACATGTTATTGTATCGAATGGATTGCAGATTTCATTAGACGCATTCGATTTGGCAGTGTTTGATAGAGCATGAAAAGCAACTCTATAGAAGCAGTCGGGAAATGCTATATGTATACACATATATTGATCAATTGGCGTACTCTAAACTTGGCTGAGTGCAAAATCTGTCGGTACAAAAAATGCATAATTTTTTTTTAGAATTGAATTAACTCGATTTGTGCATACATTTCACTGTTTTTTGGTTTTTTGCTTTTTGTTATACAAATACATATGTTTGTATATTCTTGGTCTTCATCAGTTATTTATTTATTATCATTTTATTTATTTTTTTAAATTTTTTTCTTATTATATTTTATGAACAATAGTTCGAATTGAATCGCCGTGTTTCCCTTGAGATTAATTTAAAAAAAACTTGCTTCAGTTACTAAAGACCCATAAAATATCATACCCCTCTCCAGAAGTAGACAAGATTTTCCAAAAACGAAGTAATCTCTCCCACAGAGCAAAGAACAAAGTAGACCTTGACACTTTTGTATGTAGTTAGTGTTATTTATTTATTTTAATCAACCAGGAAACAACGTTTCTTTTATTTTTTTTTTAAATTTTTTGTTAAATTTGTTACGGACAATACACCATTATGAAGACTGGAAATAATTTAGTGCTGTGGATAGGCGCATTTTTATTATTGGTAAATTCGACATTTTTTTGATTCTGGGTTGGATAGTTATGAAAACGGTTAAGCTGCCTGGTTCTTTAGTGTATTCCAATTACCGCTGATTTTGACAACTCTATTCTGGTTGAGCACAATCGGCGCAGATCTGATCATGGCTGTCCCAGACTAATACTGGATGAAGATCTTTCTGCCGATTGTAGGGAGTATGCAAAAGTATGTTCAACAAATTCGCGCCCTTTCAGTTTGTCCAAAAATATTGTGTGCTGATCCATTTTAGGAGATTGCCGAAAAGGATTCTATGGATCACTCGAACGCCGAGGGGCAATACGGCGAAAATCTCTGCTACACAACGGACAATCCGATAACCTGTGTCGACTTGTGGTACAATGAAATCAAAGACTACGATTTCGACAAACCTAGGTTCACACCCGCAACCGGACATTTTACGCAGCTAATTTGGAAGTCTAGCAAAACTTTGGGCGTTGGCAAGGCCCAAGGGTAAGAATGGATGATTTAGAAAGTTGCCGGCGGGTGCTACCCGACTGGGCAATACTCTGTTCACAGTGTACTTTCAGCTGAACACAGATCGAATCGGTGCCTTGGATTATTGTAATCGCAAAGCACGCACCTTCAAAGTGTACCATTATTTTTAGGATAATCGGTGGTCCAAATTTGTTGAACAAAATGCTCTACATTTTTTTATTTATATATTTTTTTTTATTAGAAATCTCTCTAAAGCTCTTTTAATTGAAATTTGAAGTGTTTAAGAGCGTTTCTTTTAAAACTTAAACACATTTCAGACCATCTGGCAAGACGTACGTGGTTGCAAGATATAAACCGGCTGGCAACATGATGGGACAATTTGAGGAAAATGTGCCGAAACCAATCAAGTATATCTTCTCGAGAATTGGCGATTTCGAATAATTTCATTTCTGCTTATAGGTCCTTTAGCTGTTGTCAAATGACACCAAGTTCCAACTACTTGATCAAATTTTCATGGATATTTCCAGCATTGGTGTTTTTAATTTTCCGTTCCAATCTTTAATTTGTAAACTATTTTAACAGTGAAAATTTTGGTAGTACATTGATTTTAGAATTGTCTTCACTATGAAAATAAATAATAGAAGCTATTAAGTCTTTATATACATAAAAAAAATATATATATATATATATATATATATTTGAGTATTTATTAATTTTGATTATGGAGCAAAAAGTTATCAGTAATCTTACAAGGAAAGGCGCAAAATTTGTCATATATATTAACAAATGAGGAGTTCTTCATCTTTTGATTAACTACCTCCGTTCTATCCAAAATAAAATAAACCCCCTATTCGAACCTATTCAAACGCCTATTATTTTAGTTAATTTTCCAAACAATTTCTTGATTTAGTTTTCTCAGAGCGCTCAAGTTGAATTGAAAAGACATATGTGGTTACTTTCCCCAATTGCTCAAAGTAATTTCTTAATAATAGAAAATAATTCGCAGCTGTATTTCGTAGTTCTCCCCAGCACGACGCCAGTCATCAATCATTCAATTAATGGAATTGAGAGAAAAACCGCCTGTAAATCAAGAGTTGACATTTACGAATGCACAACATGGCACTATATCCATCTAGTATCCGCGATATCTTTTGGGCCCAACTGCGTAGCTGTGTTTATGAAGTGTGTGAACTTGAAATGTGCCAGGCCCAAACCGACCCAAACCGGTTCCACGCAGCAGGCCATGACAATCGATAAGAAGCCACTGATAACCACGGACAGACCCTTATATATATATATATATATATACACATACATGCTAGATACTTCGAATATTTTAAATATGTATCTATTGTGTTTTATCTACTGCGTTGCACTTGCACTTGTGTATTAGAACAATTCAATTGCAATTTCTTGACGTGACTAATTGAGTGAAAATCGTCAACAACAACAACAACAACAACAACAACAACAACAACAACAAAGTTTCAACTGCAGTTAAGATTGTTGCGTTGTTTTCCCAGTCAAGAGAAATCTTGGTCGTAGCGCCGCTCAAAGTCCATTTCTCAGTTCAGTTTGCCTAGCGGCTCAGCTATTTTTAGCTTTTCGACTCATTTTATGACAATTTTTGGGATACAATTTGCTGGCAGCTCTAATCGGAATTAATATGGAAGAATTAGTCAAATATACCTAATTGATTCAATCTGAAGATCATAAATTATTGGATAATTTTTCTTTAAAATTTCTAACTATATTATAAATTTTTTTTTGCCATATTCAAATATTCGCATTACCATCGGAATATAATTTTTGTTTTAAAAAAAACTGTTCGTTCCTAAATTATGGTTGGTCGACAAAATGATTGAATTAACCACGTTTTTTATGGATATACAACGTACCCTTTTACTTGATTTAAGTACAAAGTTCGTGAGTTTTTCTTAACACAAGATTTAAATCATTTTGTGCTTATTTTGCTTGACTAAGATGAAGGTCATCTATATTGGTCATTCTTCACCGTTCGCCAAGTTTAGCTTGGTTAGAAAGTCTTGGATATGCTGTAATGATTAGGACTTCAAGGTCAATACATATTTTACAGGGTATAGCGCATACGTAAACGTCCAAGAACACTCGAACATTTGGTTCTTTTATTTTTGATTCTTTCTTCTGTTGTCATTGCTATTGATTTTCTGGTCGCCTTCGCTTTTCAGCATGACACAAGAGCCAGTGAAAGCAGGTGGTCGAGAGTGAGGGAGTGAAAGAGAGAGAAAAAGAGGGTATGGGGAGAGGTGGTCTTATTTTGGCGGTACATTGTACGGTTGGCGCCCAACGCATTTTCTGCGCATTTGGCATGCAACGACAGTTGCATTACTCAACCTTTATCGCTCTCTCTCTTTCGCTCGCTCTATTATTCACCGCCAGCCACCCACTCTGTTCCCATCCCCCTTTCGCTGTTGATTGAACTCTTTGCGTGCTTGCGTGTCAAATTAAAAACTCGGGAAAATTATACAGATATAACATTGTTTTTTTTTTTTTTTTGTATATTAGTTCATTTTTTAATGATATCTTTTATTGGTTTTTGTGTTCGTTTTGTTTTTGTGTATGTTTGTTGTTAAAAATTTAATAGCTAATCACTAACAAATTATAAGTACATATTTTATATATGTAGGTATATGTATATATTTATATAAAAAAAATATAATTATAATAAGGTAATTACGATCATAATATAATGTAGCACTCTATGTATAGGTACAAATGTTGCGGTATTTATAATATACCAAATATATATATATATATATATATATATGTATGTATAATATTATATAATGTATTTTGTCAAGTCTGTTTTTTTATCAGCTCTGTTTTGTGTTGGTTTTGTTATTTTTATTTTTGCTCGCAACAGTAAATAAATATATACATTTATATAACGTGATATATAAATATACATGTATATATATGTGTGTATATATTGTCATTAAATTGCGCTTACATTAAAATTTTGTTTTGTTTCTCTTCTTTGTTTTGTTTTTAGCAAATTCTTGTGTTTATTTTTAGTGTCTTTCGCTACTCATTTTGTGTGTTTCTTGTTGTAGTTGTAGTTGTTGTTGTTGTTGTACAATGCAATTGGCAGTTGCAATTTTGTCTCATTTAAATTGTTATTTTTGTTCTTTTCTCTTTCTAGCGAAACCGTTATGCTTAATACTAAGCTACGATTTGTTTTCTATGGTTTCTGTTTTGTGTTTACTATATGTTTATGTAAATATGTGTGTGTGTGTGTGGATCGTGTTTGTCTGTGTGTGTGTGTGTGGGAAGCCTTTTTTCACTCTTTCACGAACTTGAAGCATATGTAAATACATATAAATATATTTCTGTATATGTAAATAGAAATAGTTAACTAAGACAATATGTATACATCAATTTGTTTCTGCACATTCAAGGAAAAGTTGTATCAAAACAAAATTGTTTTTTTTTTCTTGTTTGTTTTTGAATTCACAAAATTTAAAAAAAGAAAATTGTAAAAAAAAAGAAATTATCGCAAACAGCTGCCAACTTATTCAACACGCCCCCGCCGCCACCTGACCCGCCGTGTCCGCTTCTGCCGTTATTTTGTGCCGCAGCGACCCAGTTTAATATTAGCGCAGACATTTGGCATCGCTGCCCGTGCATTCGTTGCATTCGCATTTCAGCATTCCAGCATTTCGAGCATTTCGAATTTCGAATATCGTTTTCGAATTTCGTTTGTTTCCATTCCCCACAGGCAGGCGCAGTTGGCGTTTAGCCCGGCGACGAGGTGGAGCGGCGCAGTCGCAGCTTTAGGCGGTTAATGCTGCTGCCGCTGCTGCAGCGACGCCGACAGCGGCGCACGGCATACGGACTGCTGGCGGTTAGCTGCTCAGCGCTGCCGCCGCTCACATTGACGTCGCCATCGTTAAAGTGTAGCTCCGGCGCTGCGACAGCGGCTGCGCCGAATGCTTGGCAGCAGCGCTTGAAGCGTTGACCCAAACGGCTGACGACGCTGCTGCGCTGCACGGTGGCAGCGTCGCTGCTGCGCTGCCAGCTGTGCATGTTGTTGTTGTTGTTGCCGCTGCTGCTGCCGCCGCTGTTGTTGTTGTTGTTGCTGCTGCTGCTGTTTGTGACGCGTTCTCATGACCGCTTGCCGCTGTCCTTGCGAAAGGACTTGCGCAGCTTGTCCACCAAACGCAAATGGAATTTTGTATAATCGTTGTTGCTCTGCTCTGCCCGCTGCGCTGTCGCTGCCGACGCCGCCGCCGCTGCTGCTGCCGCTGACTGTGCGGCCGCCTGCCGCTCCAGCGCCGAGGCGGTCTGCGTGCGGCTGGGCGGACTCGAGCGCGTCGGCGACATCATCATCGTTGTGCCCTGCGCCATCTGCAGCATGGAGCCGGTGCGCGACGTGTTGCGCGTGAAGCCGCGCGAGCTGTGGCAGCGCTGCATCTGCATGCGGTGCGCGCCCAGCTGCCCGTGCGACGGCGACGTCGCAAAGCTCTCCGACTTGCACTCGGACACCTTGCGGCGGCGCTGCAGCTGCTGCTGCTGCTGTTGCTGCTGCTGCGGCGTACCGAGGGCGCTGGCCAACGCAGCGGTCCCGTTGCCGCTGCTCGCATTAGAGCACTCGGACGTTTTGCGGGAACGATTGCGCGTGTCCTTGTAGATATCGTAGTTGTTCTTCATTACCGGCATCATGAAAGCCATTTTGACTGTGCACTAGCAAAACACCGAAAAAAAAATGTAAACACACTCAGAAATCGAGTCACAAAAAAAAATATGTTCGTCTCTTCCAGAAGTTTCTATGCGCGCTCGTTGTTTACCGTTTGAACTGTTCGGTGCAACTCACGAAGTGCATTTCACAATGCAACACAATTCGACTTTCGGTCTCTCTTTTTTGCTTTTGCTGTTCGGTTTCTTAAGCGAACGACTTTTGCTGCGTGCGGTGAACGTCTTTTCGGTGCGACTTCTGATTTGTATTTGAATCGTATTTAAAATGTACGTTGCAGATTTGACGCTACCCACAGCCAGAGGGAGAGCGAGAGAGAGAGCGTGACAAACATAAAGAGAGCAGCCGCACATGCTCTCTAGCTACGTCATCAAATAACATTGTGTTTGTGTGGGGGGTTGAGAGAGCCCGCGTTGTGTTTGTGGGGGGAACTTGCAATTGGGGTTGTTTATGTTTTGATGTTGACGATATTGATAATCAATATCGTTTTATTAATGCTGCCGTTAAAAGAAAACTGTGTCAGAAATTGAAATACATATATATATTTAAATATTTAAATATTTTCACTTCAACATCAACTTTCAAAAATGTGAACTCTTGAGAAGCTCATGGATTTCCTGATACCCTAGGCGAATATGTCAAAAAAATCATTAATATTATTTAATTATTAAATAGCTTATTTAGTTTGTCTCACTGTTTTACTACCAACAATCTGAAAATGTGAATGTCGTAGATGTAGTTAACTTCTTAGTTAGCATCTCTAAGAACAATAGAAAAACATAAGCAGACGCCTAGAAAGCACTAGACTATACGATATTGCGCAATTACGATATTCGACAAATTCCAATGCAGCTATGATATTTAACATATTTGGCTGTTAAGTGATCATAGCTTACGTCTTTACGGTAAAAGCGCTCAGAGACGACGCACACATACTTATGTATATGCTCTCAATGTAACGCACACAACGACACTTCATGTACAGAAGGGGACATTAGGGAAATGCCTTTTGAAGGGCTATTCGAGAACGAACGCTTCAATAGTTAAATTGCTGATCAGCAACAGCGAAGTTGTTGCTCTTGAAGCCTGTTAAAAACTAGATAATATAAAGTAATAAAAATAAAACAAATGCATTTACGATATTCAACTAGTGCATACATCAAACGCCAGGTGGTGCTATCCAAGTGAGCATTCGTTATTAGCTATTGAGGGCTTAAGCGCTTCTAATTATATGGTGGCTATTGTTTCAAAGAGCATGATTGTGCCAGCACGTGAGAGAGAAGGTGAGAGAGCGCGCTTGCGCTGTTGTGTGGGTCAGTTGTGGCTGCTGAATGTTTACACCGTGTGTTGTTCGTGCCTAACGTGATTTTACGATGAGCAGATGTTCTGGCAACGTGTTGAATGTGATTTCTGTTTTTTTGTGTTTTTTTTTTTTTTTTTTTGTGTTCAACGGAAGCTAATTGCATAACTGCAGGGTCAAAATGCAGGTATGTACAATAATGTATATAAAACCTTGTTTTTAATGCGCTTAACTGGCCTAATCATGACAAATTGGCAACGTAGTGGCCAGATTGCGTTCGCACGCCAATACGTTAAAAAGTCAATGGCAAACATACTAATTATAAGCCTCGGCAATTAATTCAGTTCTATAGATAAATAATAAATAAATGCTTATCAGTTGTACTGAATGTGACTTACCCATGTGCTTTGGTGGGCAATATCATAATTTGATATTATTTTTTCGATAGCGGAATTCTTGTCTGAACACAGACAAGCGCATATCTTTTCGATAGAGTATTCGGCGGCCAAAAGATAAATCTTTTTTCTTGTAATTTTTCTTGGTCCTTGACTTAGGCCCATTCCCGCCCACTTCAAGTAAATCAACTGTTGAAATTGTTTAAATATGTTTTTTTTTTTGTCACTTTAATGAATAATTTTCAATTAATGTTTGTTTCTTTTTTGGTTTCTTTCTCTCGCAACTGATTTTTTGTTCACGTACATAAGTATTTTTATATGAGTTAAATAATGAAAGTGCATACACTCGTACATTGTTCTTTGATTTCTTTTTTGTTTTTGCCATTTTGTATATATGAATGTTTAAGTTTTTTTTTTCCATTTTTTTTTTGTTGTAACAATTAAAGTAATTTTTGTTTTAGAAGTTTGTTTTGCTTAATAAATTTTAACTTTTTCTTTATTTAAATGCATTTTTTAACAACAGTTTTGCTCTTCGTATTCGTATTTTGGATTTTTTTTCCCCATTAATTTATCAGCGTTTAGAGTTCTCTCTTTTTTAGTTCTGTGTAGGTTATACAATAAATAGGTCACAAAAAAATCATTTATATATATATAAGTATATAAACACGTGAAGCATTAGTAACGGTATGCCGAAAAAAGAATAGTCAAAAATGGAAAGGAATCTATATAAATGTTTATAGTAATACAATACAAAAATTATTGTACAATTTTGTAACATTTTGCATACATTTTTTATCTCATTTTAATTTGTATTTTATTTTAATTATTTCAAGTGCATTTTGTGCTTGTTTGTCGTTAAGGTCAGGAGCTACAAAAAAAAACCCTTCATTCTCGTAATTTTTCCATTTTTCTCATAAGATTAATACAAATATTGTATTAAGGGTATTTCAGTGCCAAAAAAAACTTCTAAGTTTTACACTGTTTTTGCGTTTTATATTCATTTTTAGCACATTTTTAATGTAGTATTTTCTTGTTGTGTATTTAGTATTTGTATAATTTACCTAAAGTATTATTTATTTTCTTTTTATTTATTTATTTTAATTTTTCTTCAATTAAATGAATGTCCGTTGCGCTAATATCAATCAATTTGGTATTTAAATACTAGCTAAAGTTTATTTTGTTTTATTTTTATTATCGTTCTTTTATGTCGATTTTTTAATGACAATCTGCTTGCGCATGGCCTCTTTACACGATAATCGCGTCGAATGCGCATGAACCTTTGGGCTAAACATATTTGTTCTACCTGCCGCATGGATTGTACTCAAGGAAAACAGGTTTCGATTTGCTAGATGAGAATCCATGAAAATGAAAAAAAAAATAAATAAATAGATAAGCAAAATAGCTGGCAGTTTGGTGGCTATTTACGTTTACATAATTCCATAATTTCGAAGCATAGGAACAATGCTGACCAGGGTTGCCAGGCTAACGTACGCAACAGGCTAGATATAGGCAAGAAAAATTGTTTGGTGGGTGGTTATAAAGTACATATAGAGATGCTACCAAGGTTACCAGTTGTCAGTCTTCAGACTTGTTATTAAGTTTCATTATTATGTATGTTTTGTATATTGTATTTACTTATACGCATTATATATGTATGTATATGTATTTGTATATGTATATGTATATGTATATGCATATGTATATGCTGTGAGAGTGCCACACCCACCGCCTAGTTTATGTGTTGAGCTTTAACAGAAGTAAGATACATATTTATCTGAGCTACGTTGGTAACGACTACACAATACAATACTTAGCGACTTAAGTGTTAGGATCTGACAGTTACAATTACAGTTACAGTTACAGTTAAGAGTTATAGATACAGATACAACAGATTCCAGTTATCAGCTATCAGCTATCAGCTATCATCATAATCCACATACGCATAGCTCTAGAAATTATAGCATTATCAAGATCACATCAAATTTGCCAGCGAATAACTGTTGATCGCCTTCGAAAAGCATTTGCACTTGGGAACATCCATTAGGTGAAGAGTGGTAGGGGGAGTAGAGGGGGGGCTTATATAGTGTATAGTCGTCTAGTTATATATTATGTTAAATATGAGTTAATTGCTGCTATCAAAAAGTTATCCTAGATATTAGTATAATAATTTATTTTGTTTTTCTTTTCCATTTTGTATTTTTGTATGCATTCATGTAATCGTAAGTAAGTATATTTAGCTATAAGAATCGAAAGGAAATACTCGTTTCATCTGAAGATCGATGATGCCCGTCAAATAACTTGTTTATCTT
Organism: Drosophila colorata; assembly: GCA_035041545.1. Taxonomy (NCBI): domain Eukaryota; kingdom Metazoa; phylum Arthropoda; class Insecta; order Diptera; family Drosophilidae; genus Drosophila; species Drosophila colorata. Next base: position 20,149,313 of record JAWNLD010000490.1, on the reverse strand, counting down.
TTTTTTTAAGTTTCGTTTGTTTCTTTCTTATTTGGTTTGATTTTTATTTTTATTTCTTTCTTTTTTGTTTTTGTTTTTTTTTTGCTTGTAACAACCGCACTGCTTGAGGTACATACATTAAGGATATTCAAGCCAAGGACTTTAGCTGACCTTTAGCCTTTTGATCATGGCTTAGCGATAGAATTTTTTAGCTACCCTGAAGATGCAATAGTTAGGTCAAAACAAAATTACATAGTTATCAAATAAGTAAGGCATTGAAAACACTTTACTTTCTATCGGGAAATTTGCGAGTTCTGGAACTGGATGCAGCGTCGCGACGTGGAAACTCCTCCAGCTGGTTGAACATGCAAAAGAGAGAGACAGACAGAGAGCGTGAGTTTTATAGCAAAAAGAGTTGCGTTGTGTGCTGTGAATAGGACGAGGCTGTTAGCAATCAGTGTTTGTGTGTGGCGAGTGCGTTTCGCAGCAGGCAGAGTGCAGTCGCGTGTTGTGTGTGTTGAGAGAAAAAGAGACAGCAAGTCATGATAAAATCATGAGTGTGTTAGAGAGTGTAATAACAATGACAGTTGCCTGTTAGCTATATATTACAAAAAAGTTTCATGGCAATGAGGGTGGTTATGGTTATACACGACAGAGAGAGAGAGAGAGAGAGAGAGAGCGAGATAAATCTAAAGTTTGAGTGAGTATGTAGAGAGCAGGTGATATGGCAGATAAAAGTTATTTGCTGTGAGTGTTAAAAAGGTGTCCGGTTTGATGTTGATCAACACTTCAGCGAGTATTTAAATGGACCACATTAGAAATAAATTTGATATTTCTCTTTTTTCTCTCTGTTGGAAACAGAACTTCACTGGGACAAGATATTCGATTCTTTGTTTTAAGCATACATGACACGCTTGCTGACTTGTCATCGACTGTGTCGTCGAATGCGTTTTATGCTATGATAATACATAACATAGAAGTTGCCGGTCACAGCGTTATGCTCAGCTCTAACAAGATATTGAGCGAAGATAATTTTATTGCATGACATATGCAGAAGATGCCGCAAGACAGCTAGCAAGACATGTCCTGCAAGACGTGTACAAGGGCTTTTGATGAACAGATCAATTGTGCCTTGACTTACCCGCTGGCCTGTGTTCTTGTTGCCGTGACGCGTCGGCGGCAGCGGCTGCGACTCGTTCGTGTAGATTCTGAAAGGGATTAGACGGGATGAGCAATATTTTCCATTAGGCAGTCATTTAAAATGAAATTTAAATAAATGAATTTCAATTGAAGTAGAAATGATTACCTGGTCTCCGCATGGGTGTCGGGCTCCAGCAGCGGCAACATGTCCTCGCCCTGCTGCAGCAGCTCCACATCGACCGAGGCCAGCGAATCGCTGCCGGTGCCCGTCCCAGTGCCAGTGCTGGTATCCTTGTCCTTGTCGACGGTGGTGCCCGTGGCCGCCGACGATTCGCCGCGCTCCGCCTCGTGGCACTCGCACTGGCAATCCTCGGGCTTGACGTAGTTGTAGTGCAGCTTGTCGCCAGCCGCGGCGCCCGCATCCTGGCGCTGCTGGTGATGGTGATGGTGATGCGGATGCGGATGTGGATGCGGATGCGTTGGCGGATGCGCATGGCCGTGATGGCCGTGTGCATGGCCGGGCATGCGATGCACACTGGCACAGCCGGAGGCCGAGGAGGCGCTCGTGATGGCCGTTGTCGTCGTGGTTATTGTCTCCTTGGGCAGCGTCGTGATGCGCTTGGCCGGCTTCCGTTTCTCGGGTATGTTCTCAAAGTCGATCCAGTGGCCGGAGAGCTTGCGCTGTGTGGAGGCCTTCGGCTTGGGCTCCTCCAGGCTGGCGGCGGCGGAGGCGGCGGCGGCGGGCGTGGCCAACGGCTGTGCAGCTGTGGCGGCGGCGACGGCGACCGGAGCTGCCGGCGGCAGCAGCTGTTTGTTGGAATCCTTGCGCTCCAGATTGTTGGCGCGCAGACCCTCCTCGGCGAACTCGAACCAGGTCTTGCCGCTGGCATTGGAGATGCGACGCGGCGACTTGGTGGATTGCGCCTTGTCCTTGATGGTCGAGTCCTTGCGCGGCAGGCTGATGCGCAGCTTCTCGCCGCGCACGGGCCCACCGTGGCCGGGATCGAGTTCGTGGCCGGCCAGCGGCGACTCCTGCGGCGTCATAATGCCCGTACAGTACTCCTCCAGATGCGAGGGATTCAGCGGCGTGGTGGAGCGCGGCCGATCCACGGGGCATGTCTTCAGCTCCATGTTGGCGCGCTCCTTCATCGGGATGAGCGGCACGCCCTGGGCCCGCTCCTCGGGCAGCGTGGTCGGTATGTACGGTAGCTCGTCCTCGAACGACTCCTGCGAGACGAGGCCGGTGCTCTCGTGCTCCTCGATCAGGCACACGTTGCGCGGAAAATGATGCCGCCGCGCCTCCGCGCCCATCGGCACCGCCGTCGCCATCGACGAGCTGCCGGCCATGTCCGAGTCGCGTTCGCTCTCGGACGACTCAATCGGATCGTGCTCATCCGTCGACTGGCGCTCCGAGTGCTCGCCAAGCGGCGGTGGCGTCAACGACTCCAGTTCGGGCAGCTCCCTCGGCTCCGGCATCATTTCCGGCACCGGCTCCGGCACCGGCTCCGGCTCCGGCTCCGGCAATGCGGCGGCAGCTAGAAATGTGGCATACAAAGAGTCGGGATTAGACATCAGCTGGAAATGTGACATGGCTAGCTGCCCAAGTATATTTCCACTGCGGTTCGACTGTTGCAAAGTAATTTAAATACAAATTTAAATACAACGCAGCGTTCAGCGTTTTCTCAATGAATTTGAATTGAAAAGTTGGGTCAGATACATTTGCTCGAATTCATGGCTTGCCTTGTTCATTTATTTAATTGGTTCCAATTTCCAAAATTGGAATTGTATTTGTTTTTGAGAAGGATTTTTTTGTTGTTTTTTTTCTTTTACGTTTCAAATTCATTTGGAAATATCTAAAAATAATGGATATATTTATGTATGTACAATTAGTATTAAAAATAACACTGAAACAGATTCTGAGGTGGTACATTTTTTTTTTCAAAACATGCTAAAATTTACAACAATTTTCGGATCCGTGGCTCACATATTTCTAGCCCCCATAACTTTCGCAAAACTGAACCGATTTTCATGTTTGATGGCATTTTGGTCACCATTTATTCACTAGATTGATTCTGCATTTAAAATAAATGTATTTTGGAAAATAAAATTTTTTGAGTTTTTTGGTAAAAAAAAAAGTACTTATTTTGAAAATTTTTTTTTTTTTTAAATTTAGAATTGCAAATTTATATTTTTAATTGATTATGATGGTCACAATTTGTGTAAGAAACAACATTAAAATAGATTTTCAGGGGTAAAATTTGCTGTCAAAAATCATGTCAAAATCGCCAAAAGTTGTGACAAGTAAAGCTTTCAGATCCATAGCACCCAATTTTAAAGTATAACTCCCATAACTTTGACAAAACTGAACAGATTTTCAGGTTTGACGATTTCGGTCACGATTTGCCCGCTAGATTGATTCTGCATTTAAAGTATTTGCACTTTTGAAAATAAAATTTTTGATAAAAAAATCATAAAAAATATAATTTTCGAATGATAAAAAATGATATTTGTACAACAGGGTGATTCATGTACTTACGCCTTGCTTCCGGCACGCTCTGTCGCTTCGGCTTGCGCGGCACACTGCCAATCACATTTCCAGTCGCACTTCCAGTCACACTTCCAGTCGTATTTCCAGTCGCACTTCCAGTCACGCTTCCAGTCGTATTTGCAGTCACGTTCTCGTGATACTTTTTGCGCACATCGAAGTTCTCCAGATAGCGCGAGTGACGCACATCGGCAGCCTGTGCAGGTGCCACGGGTGGTGCCACGGGTGGTGCAGCCGGTGGCGTAGCTGTGCTTGCTGCAGCTGCTGATGCTGCTGCTTCCTCCTCGGAGTTCGAGCAGGACTTGTGCTTGGGGCGCATGACGACAGCTGCGCTAACGACAACGGCAGCGGGCGTCTGCTCCTCCTCGGAGCTGGAGGCGGCCCTCGCGGTGCCGCCGGCTGCCGGATCCGGTCGCCTAATGACCGTGCCCTGGCGCTGCAGTCCGTCCGTGGTGCAATCGGAGGCCGTTGACCCGGAGTCGGGCAGCTGCATCTGCTCGGACAGCTGGCTGGACTGGCTCTCCGTCTTCGAGATGCTGAACTGCGTGGAGAACAGCTGCTCCTGGCTGCCGGAGCCCAGACGCGTGGCGAACAGCAGACGCCGCCGCTCCTTGGCGACGGCATCCTCGACGGGCGCATTGACGGTGGCCACCGTCTGCACCAGCCGCGGCTCGCCGCCGCTCTGCGTGCTGTCCACCGAGGGCAGCCGGTGCATCTCGGCCAGCCCGTTTTCGCGCACCACGTCCACCACCACGCCATGCTGCGCCAGATTGGCCGCCCGGGCGCTGACCACGGCGCTCACCGTTGGCTGCGTTCGCCTCTCCAGCGGCAGCTCCTCCTCCTGCGCCGGCAGCGTCTGTATGGCATCCAGATCGGCGCGTGGCTGTGCCGCCGACATCGCCGCCGTCGCCGCCTTGCGCTGACCCACCGGACGCAGTGCGGCGGCCGCCGCGGCCAGCTGGCTGGCGGTGATCGGGGCGCCGGCACCGGCCGGCGCTGGTGCGGCCGCAGCGTGTGCGCCGCGGCTGGTGCTCGGCCGTTCCATGGGCGGCGGCGAGGGCGCGGCCAGCTGCTGGATGCCCTGAAGCAGGGTGCGCGCCTCCCGCTCCTCGGGCGGCGTGTGCAGCGGTATGTGTATGTAGCCCTCGACGGGCTCGTCGTAATATCTCAGCCGGCTGTTGGGTCGCGAGCCGACGGGCGTGCGATTGCGTCCGCCGGAGCCGGAGCCGGAACCGGAGCCGGGCAGGGGCGGCGGCTGTGGCGGCGGCTCAACGCACTCGATGGGCGAGGAGCTCTTGGAGCTTTTGGTGCCATCGGTGCCGGCGCTGCTGCCCCGCTTGCCCGGCTTGAAAATGGCCAGCACCGATTTCTGTTTGCTGGGCGTCACGTTTTGCGAGCCCGGCCCGGAGGCGTGGCCGGGGGCGTGGCTCATGGCCATCGCCATTGCCGTCGATGGGCGCTCTTTGCTCTTGCTGCGCGAAGTCCGCTGCGCCTCGCGCGGCGAGTCCGGCGAATCCTTGCCCAGCCGAAACAGCGAACTGAACGAGCTCTTCCGCGAAACGGAAACGCCCGACGACGACGCCGCCGCTGCCGCCGCCGCAGCCGCAGCGGGCGACGGCGACGGCGAGCGGCTGGTCAGGCGCAGCGCGTGTCGCGACGGCTTCGGACTGGCCGTCGGCGTCAGCCGATGCTCATCGAGACCGCCGCCCTGGAGGCTGAGCGACGCCGGCTTCGACTGCGACTGCGACTGCGACTGGAATTGGGGCTGGGTCTGCAACTGCGACTGCGAGTGGGAGCTCTTGGAGTAGACGGGCGTCAGCTGGTTGGGCGCCTCGACGACGCGCTCGTTGGCCGCGATGCCCTTGTCGCTGTACATGTGATCCGGGCGCAGATTGATGCGTATGTATTCGGTGCCGCTGGGCGTCTTGCCCACGACCATCTGGCCGGGACTCTTCGTGCTGCGCCGCTGGGCGCCCATAATGCCGGCGCTGGGCTTGGCCAATTTGCTGCTGCTGCTGGCGGCGGCGGCGTTGCCGGCGGTGCTGCTGCCGGCGTTGCTGTCGCCGTTGGCCAGCGTGGTGGGCTTGGTGCGGCGAGCGGACGTGCTGGGCGGCTGCATTTGAATGCCCTCGGCGAGCACCACCTGGGTGGGATCGTGCTTGGTGCGCGCCAGCAGCAGCTGTTCGACGGCCAGCGTCGCCTCGCCCAGACTCTGAGCGGAACTGGGCGCCGTGGAGGCATTGCTCGCCGCGCCGTCGCCGCCCTCCACGGGCTTGGGGCCGCAGAACGAGGTCTCCAGCAGCATGCGATGCGGTGACGGTGAGCGCGATACGCAACTAACGGCGGACAAGCGGCTAACAGCCGAGCCCTGGCTGCCGACGCTCGAGATGCGGCTGGTGCGGCCGGAGATGCACAGGAGGGCGGCCACCTCGCTGCTGGCGGAGTCCTTGCGCTGATGCTGCTGCAGATAGCTCTGGTGGTCGTCGAACTTGAAGATGTGCGGCGAGGAGCGCTTGGTCTGCGGTGCGAGAAGAACAGGCCGTCAAACAGGGAGCCACCAAAGGAAGAACGAGAAGCAGAAGTAGAAGTAGATGAAGAAGTAGAAGGAGAAGGTGAAGTAGAAGTAGAAGGTGAAGAGCCATCGGTCAATGTTTGACAAATCAAAGTCCACTCGACAAGCGTTCTTGACCCTGGCCAGAAAAGGCGCCAAGAGGGCTCTCTCTAGTCGAAAGTGTCCGGCTCGGAGATACCCTGTTCTATTGTAGCCAACATTTGTGTATGCTGTGCTGTTGTGCTTCTGCTTGCTGCAGTTTCATGCTCAAGAAGACGGTGTTTAAATCGATTTTTATCGATTTTGTAACTAGAAGCCCAGCATTTTTTTTCTCAACACAACACAAGCTTAATTGTTACTATACGACAATCCAGTCAGTAAATTTGGTACCTTTAATGCTGAAAATCTCCGAAATATGCACATCAACTGAGAGCTTGTAATCGATATTTATCGATTTTGCGAAAATAAAGTGGATTCCTCAAAATTTTGAAAATTAACTTGTACTGCGTTTGGTATATGAAAAATCGTATGCTCTTTAAGTCTTAAAAATTCGGCAATATGCCCAAAATACGCGTTTTGTAACTGAATACATATCGATTTTGACAAAAATAGACTTACAATTTGGGCATATGATGTACGGGGCCCTGCCAACCAAATTTTGTGAAAATGGCTTAAATCTACGAAATATGCTTTAGAATTAAGCTAGTGTTTTCGATCGATATTTTTGCGCTATTACATAATCAGTTATCGATAACTTTAAAAAAAAACCTTGAGTAGCGTATGCTATATGAAAACCTTGATGCCTAATTGGTTGCTTTAACTTCTCATAATCTCCAGACAGACGGAAATTATCTTATCGATATATATATAGATATATAACTTCCTTCATTTTCGCCATTTAATCATATATTTTCTGTTAGTTTTGTTGTACAGCATACAGGGTATTATGGGAGTCAGAATTAGGAGAATAAGTCAAAAAGAAGAAGAAAAAGCCTCATTCTCGGACTTTCATTCAATCGTATGTCATTTGCAGCTCGACAGTTGAACCGCCCCACCAAATCCGCCCCCCCCCCTGCCTGCTTCCCCCCTCCACAGGGGCGTTGAATCTGTGGTGTGGCATGACCTAACACGCAGTGCAAAGAGCAAAAGAGAGAGAAGAGAGAGAGAGAGAGAGACAGAGCGAGAGAGAACAAGATAGACAAGAGAGAAAATTGCAAATAGTAGTGGACATAAAAGCATGCAAGCAAATTGACATAATTGCTAGGGTTGTGAACTCCAAGGATATTTCGACGGGCAATATTGATACATGCAAAGCACTCGAAAGAGCTGTGCAAACCTGTAACCAAAAAAAAAAAAAAAAAAAACCCAAAAAAAAAATATATATATATAAATGTTGACCCGAAATAAATTAATTAGCAGCTGCAGCAAACGGTCGGTTCCCAATTACTCGGAAATGCAGTTTCATTAACGTCGTTCGCCAACATTGACACTGACAAGGGGATGTGTGTGTGTGGGGGGGAGGGGGTGGTTGGTTGGCTGTACAAAACCAAGCCACAACGTTGACAAGCCCGCAATGCAAAGTTCTTCATAATTCGCTGGCATTGCAACCAACTAGCTAACAAGCTACTAAGAAATTGATGAGGTTTTTAACGACTCAAAAGTCACTGCCAATGGGAATCGATTACCAACGATTCCAACAACTTGACATTGCCTTTCGAGCGGGGGTAATCAGGAGCTAACCTGAACGCTTATAATAGCTAAAATGCCTTTGAGAATACGCTGAGAGAAAACGCTGCTCGAAATACAAGTATAAGCTGTATTTTATTATCAAATACTTATTCTCAGTTTTGATTTCAAAATCGCTTAAGTTAAATTAAGTAGAAATTACTTATGCCAAAACTTGTTGAATTTGCAGCAACATTTCTTTAATTGATATATTATATATATATATATATATATATTTACTTACTATATTTGCGTTCTATATATACCGGAATTTTATTAATCTCGATAATATTGTTGAAGTAAGAATTTGTTTTAAAAATCGTTGACTTTGTTTAAACAACTCGACAACTCGCTTGAAACCTTGGCTTTTTCTCGCTGAGTGTAGGCATTATTTATGGATCAAATATTGAACCACTATTCAGAAAGTTTGCATACAACGACAAGGTCGCGGTGGGCCTGTTGTGGGCTGTGCTTGCACTGAGGTGCTGTTCAAATATGCACAAGAGGTGTAAATGAACCGAAGCGAGTGGCAATTCTATGGCAATAACCGACATGTCAAGTCGCTGAGAACCAGACAATTAATTAACAATTTATAAGTAGTTTCTGCATGAATTTGACGCCTTTAATCACGATTTCTACTGAGAAATAAGACCTGTTTATGATATGTAGTTGTAGATGCTGCTGGGAAAAGTTGGTTTTTAAACAAATCGATTTAAGTTAAGAATTCAAATTTTTTTTTAAATTATAAACAAACTAAATAAAAAAATATATATATAAATTTCTGAATCTAAATCCGAATTAAGCTACATAGTTGCAATTGGGCAATTGTTTAACCACATTACCAACAGTTTTTTTTTAGAAGATACCTCTTATTTAAAAATAAACAAAATAGTACAGGTAATAAATTAAATATATATTTTTTGAAATAAATCAGCATGTGACGAAACTTGTTAAAAACCAGTTTTTGCGAACGGACCCAAAGGCGAAATATGTTTCGAATGCACGCAAAGGTGCATTTATTTTAATAAAGAATATTTGAAAAATAACAAACATCCAAATATAAATGTCTATAAAATTCGAATTTTCCGGAGAGCTAGCTTTTGGCACAATTATAGCCAAGTAAAGAAATATAAACCACATTTGATTACACATGAATGCATCAAATTTGTATCCAAAAATTATCTTTCTTTTATGTTAAACTGGCCTTTGCGATAGCTTTTAAGAGTTTGGTCAAGGTTAATTACGCTAACAGGGAATTTGATCTCCTGTGAGACATACAAATTCGAGCTAACTAATCAGTTAACAAGATCTAGTTTATCAAAGAGCTGGAGGTGCTTGCTGTTAAATTCTTTGGGATAACCCAATACACCGCATCGTATTAAATAGCTAGCGTTCAACACTTAACTTTTCTTGGCAGCCAGCATCGTTATTAACCTGGCCAAGCAGCAACTCAACCAGCTTCCGCCGCGTTTTTTAATTGCCCTCTTGAGCTGGCGTAGTTGGCCCGAAGTTTTTATATTTAGCCAAGTTAAGTTGGTTCGTTATATTAAACTTCTCAATTACTGTTGGATAGTATCCTCTGCCTGTCAGCGGCAAATTGAAACCTTTGGGCCAGCCGGCCGGGAGGATGGGCCGGGGGGCGGGGGGCGGTGGGCGGGGAGGTGTTTCACAACTTCTGGTGGCAGCTTTCATTAATAAGTTCCCTGCAACGGCTGTGGCAGTTGGCAAAACATTTTGTTTTGATTATTTTCGCACGAACGTGGCCGTGAATGATAACAACAAGAACAGCAACAACATCGGATGTTCTGGCGTTGCCATCGCTGCCGGAGTTGCCACATTGTTGCAATTTCAATTAATAAACTCGCTGCCAATTGGTCGCTTTCCGTTTTCCGCTTGTTAGAATCACTTTATGTCCTTCTACTTGTCCACTTTATCACTCCTCTGCGCCTTTCCCTCTTTCCATCGAGCTGTGTCAAACTTTTTCCCAACTAGCGGAGTTACGTGTACAAACAGAAGTTGTTTCCAGGCAACGCGGCAACAAAGTGCACCAGCTAGGAAAAACGTGGCAAACTTTTTTTCCCTTTTTTTTTTTTTTTTTTGATTTCCACTTAAATTTTGTTCAATACTCTTTAGCGACAAAATTGTCTAAAATGTTGCGACCGGTGGCAGAAAACTTCTCTAATTGCATGCACTGCTTACGCATGAGTTCATTTGACATTCAACAGTCAGATCTAGCTTTAAATAATTTCAATAATTTAATTTGTGCCAATTCATAAGGTAAGGCATATATTCCCAATCAGCAAGTAGAACTGATTCTATATAGATCTGATTCTGAGCAGCCTAGTTCTTGGTGTTCTTTGTGAGGTGTTACTGCCATAGGAAAAATCGGTTGAAAAAATAATTATTGAGTTATATGTGAAAATGTTTAGTTTTTCTTAAGATATTTAGACCATACTTGTCAAGAACTTGCTTTTAACATTTAAGAAATATATTATCAACATCAAACTTTTTAATTTTATGTAGTTTTAATTTGATAAAATCTTAATTTTTGTATGAAAATCGTTTTTGTTTTACAAATATTCAAACCAAGCTCAGAATTTACAAGTAAATTTCAAAAGTTTGATGAACATTGTAATCGATTGTTCGTATTATATACATATATACCATAGAAAAAATCGTCCGCAAATTAAAAAACAGTTTTTACTTGTTTATTTTTTAAATTCTATCTTGGTACTGCGAAGCTGATCTGTAAGATGATCATTTCTACACGAAGAAAAAGCTGATAAATTATTTTTGCATTGGGAATTAAGGATTTTATAAATATAGCCTTTATATTTGGTATACGTATGTGGTATTAGTATACTGTTTGCCTCGTCGTGAACTTATTTTAATGGAATTTTAATTACGACCTAGTCCTGAACACAATATTATTCAAGAAACTCAGAGATATTCGCAGTTACTTAAAAATACTCATCCATATATATATATATATATAAAGCTTTGTTAACAGGGCAAATACTTGCTATGTATATGCAAGAGCTGATTACAGGGCATTTGTGAGTCGCACGTGCCCGTTATTGCTGTGCTGCGGCTGCAGTTGTCAACAGATTTCTTAAAAGTTTGCCGCTGTTTATTTATTTTTCAGTCAGGTGCTTGCCAGGCAAACTGGCCAGCAGCAGTTGGCTTTCAGTCGTCAAATGTCAGTCAGTTGTCAGCCCGCTGCCAGCTCTTTGCGACTTCCTGCCGATGCTGCTGCCGCTGCTGCGATTTCCCAGGGTAAGCTTTCTGATCCCGCCCATCCTCTGGCCGACGGGTCGTAGTTTTAAATTATTAATTTAAGTTTGTTTCCGCCCGCTGCTGCTGCTGATGGCTTTCTTTGGGAACATCAGTGCCATGTTATGTATTTCAATTTCCGTTCTGTCACAATACTCTGTGCATCAAAGCGAAGAAGAGTATTTGAGTTGTATGCTCTTCGCATCAGACATACGTTAGGACTGCAGTCAAAGCTCTAGCAATGCACAAATTGGCAGAAAGTCGTACTGATGGCATCCCTTAAAGATTCTTGGCCACAAAAAATGCAAAGTTCTATACCTGCCAAATAGAGAAGTCAACTCTCTTTGACTGTCTCAAGTGGTTTTTACACGGTGGACAGAGTATTGGGCAGTCGGTTACATCCGTCTGCAACGCTCTTGTCTCACGCTCTCGCTACGCTTTCTATTTATTTTTTTTCTCCGCATTTTATGCTTGGCAACCCTTCAACCTGTCTTGCTGCAACTTGTTGTTGTTGTTGTGGCTTTAGCGGTTTCTCGCTAAGGGAATTTCTTTCCTTCACTAGTGCGAAAACTGAATTATACTTTAAACAGGTGGATTATGCGCTAGCCAAGTATGCTTACCTATCTGATACCCTGCAAGCGAACAGCGCTGCTGACAATATCTATATAGTAATCTATTTAGTAAAGCTTTCTAACAAAATCGTTTATATTTTATCTAATTCTATTGTTGGGATTTTTAATTAATTTTTTGTATATGCTATGCTAGATGTATGTCAAAGATCAAAGAGCTGTGAATGGAGAGATGGAAAATTACCTTAATATTAATAAGATAAGATACAAAAAGAAAAAAAAGAACAAGTACCCTAGCACTTGTCGCAAACATTTGGTCAGCCTGTTAATACCCCTGTCTAGACATTGGACAAACACAGGGCATAGGAAAAGGTGCAAAGATGTTTAATTCGTTAAGTAAATCAAGTGTTTTCCTTCAAGCACATAAACGGAAGGGCAGCCAAAGCCAGCAGAGGAGCTCAGCTTACGGCTAGCAGCTGGTGTCCGGACAGGGTATTTGTTTGAAAACCTTTAAGTAACACCATCCTAAATTGGGTTGACAGAGCAAATAAACGAGCGATGCGACGATTGAATTACATAATTCAAATTGTCTACCAACTGTTTGGAAATTACGACTACAAAGGGATTAGGATTTATGCCTGCTAGAAGCAATGTGCTATGTGCTTGAGATATGACAGAGTTTGCGTTTAAAACTTTGCTTACGCTTTATGAGCTTTTAGTTGTTAAATGGGTATTATTAAAATATTGCATATTTAAGCTAATTGCTCTGAGGGATTTCATAATGAAACTTAAATTTCATTGAGTTTGCTTCAGTTTTTATTTTTGTATTTTTTAAGGAACTTTTTCGCCTGGCATAAAGAGCAAATCCGAATTCCTGCGTTTGGACCCTGTTAGGTAATACGATTAGCTAAATGTCTCAAATTAAAAATTTGATAAAACACTTGGGTTAGCTTCAGCCAGCTAGCTTTATTATATTAAGCGGTTTTTCGGCGAAATCACATCCCTTTAATAGGAAGCTGAAGGTTAAGCCCATTAGCTATATTGCAGATTTAGTTTGTGAATAAAGCTCTTAAAGAAGTTACAACCTCAGGAGAAAACAACAAACTCGAAATCCTTCTATGATACGCTATATAATTATTAATATACTTGTAGATAAAATTCTTGTCAGTTATTTCTCAGAGTAAAAGTGAAACAATTTCACATCCTTTTTAAAAGATGTTGAGGGATAACACGATCTGCTATATATATATTGATTTTGTTTGCGAATAAAACTCGTGTTGAAGCTGTAGCTGAAAGCGTGTGAAAGGGAAGTTTTCTTCCAAGGGAAAAGAACAAACCCGAATTCCTTCGCTCAGGTGCTGTTGACGGTGACGGGCATCCTTTTTGGCGCTGTGCCAAGTGCTGGACTGGACACTACGATCGCAATTGGGGATTTGTGTGTTTCCTCTACCTCACTCACCTGCTGTTGTTGCTGCTGCTGTTGCTGCAGGCGCTCCTGCTCCTCTTTCTTCTGCTCTGGATCCATGAAATATAGCTCTTCGGTGGAGCTGCGCAATTCCAAGGCGCCCTCCTCGCGAAAACCGAGGCCAATGGTTTCCTGTAGGGTGCCAGTGCCGACCTTCATAGCATTAGTTAAACACGGTAACCACCCAACACACACACACACGCACACACACACATACACACACACGCGTAGAAAAACGCACACAAATGCACACACACACACACACACACACACATAACGAATTTCATAGCAATTTTTTGCAAGTTAAGTTTGAGGAAAAGCATGCGGGATTAAAGCAATGGGGGTAAAGGCACAGAGCAGATGAAGATAAAGACAAAAATAAGGAGGCAAATTAACAAATCAGCAGCCAATTTTTGTGCATTGCGGTGGGTGGTGTGCATTAGTGTGTGTGTGTGTGTGTGTGTGGGTGGGTGTGCGTGTGTGTTAGTTAGTGTGCGTGCATAGGTTGGACAGACACATAGAGGAGGGCAGGAAGAAATACAGATATATATGCATATATATAGTAAAGGGGGAGAGTCAGAGAGAGAGAGAGAGAGAGAGAGAGAGAGAGAGAGAGAAAGAGAGGGAAATAGGGAAAGAGTGAGTTACACAGAAAGAGAGTCAGAAGGAAATGAAAAAAAAGAAGAAGAAGAAGAACAAAGTACAAATAATTAGCACAAAATAATTCTTTAAATGCGACGTCGACTGTGGCTGCGACTGCAACGCCGACTTTGACGGCGACGGCGACGTCGTGCGATGTTCTAGCTTTTGTTTATGTTCTTTCAATACCCTTGCAGTGTTGATAGTTGATATCAAAAAAACACTTCCATATTGAAATTATTATTATTATTATATCAACCTAAGGGTTTTTTTTTTTTAATAGCAGTGGCTGCTTTGGCCTTCGGCTAAGACAACAAACCAGCCTGGAATTCAAAGCTATTCCTCCTCCTAAAAATTGTTGATCAGCTTATCGGATGACGTCCCAAACCAGACAAATTCATATTGAATTTTTGGCTACAATTTTCGTTTTTTCTATATACATAGTGAAATCACAGTCTTTAGAACTTTTGCTTATGTCTTTTGGAATTGTCCAATAAATTGTTTTAGACCCTCTTCTACAACATGAAATTCGCCTTGGGAAATTATCAAATTTTAAATAAGGCTTATAATGTATAATATTTATATAATAAATAGAATTATGTATATAATTTTAAATATTTTCTATGGTTAAATGGGTTTTCTAGTATCACCAATTTACAGGGTATATAAAGTGGTATACAACTTTTGGATACGGATTGTGAAAACGGACCAACTAATCAGGTTGAATCTCATGGCTGCATACAAAACCCGATTAACAGAAGTTAGCCTAATCAAAAGATTTTCATTAAGATTAGTTGAATATCTGATTTAGCTGCAAGGGTATTAAGACTTCGGCTTGCCAAAGCTGAGTGTATTTTAAGCTGATGTTGTTGTTTTTGTTACTGTTACTGTTACTGTTACTGTTACTGTTACTGTTACTGTTACTGTTACTGTTATTGTGTTTGCTGTTTCTGTTGCGGGGTGTGAGCGGCAGTGTCGCTGCTCTAAAAGCCAAGCTAAGTGCTAGCCAGCAAACCGGCTAGCCCCCGGGGGCCGACGACTAGGCGACTAGGAGGCCCCGCTCTCTTACCTGCTCGAACACGTTCTCCGGGCTGCTCTCGCGACTGTCCTCCTCGTGGTGCGACGAGCTGGACGCGCGGCTCAGCTCGATGCGCGGCGTGGAGGGGGTCGTTAGGGTCGCGGTGCCCCGATAGTTGGCGGCACCAGCGCCACTGGCGGCACCACCGGTGGCAGCACCACCAGTGGCAGCCTGGGGCAGCGGCTGGCCGCCCTCGTTGCTGCTGACCAGGGTCGTTGTAACGGTTGTCGTTGCCGTCTTGAGCGGCGGCGGACGCTGCTTGGCAACGATGCTGGCATTGGCGGAGCAGGAGGTGGAGCTGGAGGATGAGGACGAACCGTTGCTGCCACTGTTGGCCAACGCACCCGGTATGCTGGGCGCTTCGCTGGCGCTGCTGTTGGCGCTGACGTTGGCGCTAGTGTTGCGTGTTGTCGTTGTCTGTTGTTTGCGCAGCGTTTGCTCCATCATCTGCAACGGGTTCAAAGCTTGGGTCAAAGTACTGCAGTTGAATTACAGAAGCACACAAGCACACACGCACATCCAAACACCCAAACACACACACGCACACTTTTGACTTACATTTCGCAAATTGAAATCAAATGCTTTGGCACAGTTTTGCGCTTGGCAACACTGGCTGCCTGCCACGCTGCTGTAATGGGAGCAACCCCCATCCCCACGCCCCAGCCCAACCACTTCCTATTCCCCGCCTGCCAGCCAGCCAGCCCTACGGATGTCGCCCCAAAGCCCAATCACAATTAGCTTTAATTCCTTTATGGTTTTCATAGCATGTGATTTTAATTAATATCATCCTTGTGCCCTCTTTTCACTTTGTTTGCTTTCCCACACTATCCACTGTACGGAGTATCTATCGAATACTTCTTAAACTAGGCTACCTGGCGCCCAAATGTCAGCAAGTTCTATAATTGAATTTTCCTTCAATGCTGTGGGCCAACCGAACTGAATTTGACGAGTTATTTAACAGAAACGAAGTAAAATCTAAGCAGTCGGTAGTTCCCAACCAAACGGTACTCTGTTCTTGGCTTAAAATAGTTTTCCAACCGCATAGATTGGGTCTGTATTCTATTTGAAACAAAGGTTTTTGCAAACCATATTCAAATCAAGTTGATTCATTTTTTTCGTCGCAAATATTAAATTTTAAATGACTGAAAAAAATATTTCATATTTTTTCAGTCGAGAAATCCTAAAACTAATTTAAATGCTATGGAAAATATGGCATTTTCGGAGTTTATGTTTTGGTTGAACGAAAATCAATATGCCCCTTAACGCGTTGGCTACAGAGTACACAAAAAAGACGTAAAAGCAGCATGAGTGCTGCCTCTGGAGCTCATATGTTGCTGAAAAGTTCCGTTCGATGGTGCAACACGAAGCACAAAGTTTCAGAAATAATTCAATGCTGGACTTTAGAACTAAATTAAAAGTCTTTACTAGTTACTTTTTTAACTTGATATCGTTTATTTTATATGAGCTGGCAGTGGGTATTATAATTCTGTCACGTGATGCCAGACCACATATATATTTTTGATCAGGATGAAAACTCATCGCTCATGAAACATGGCGGTACATAATATGTATACATATATGTACATATCTGAACAATATATGTCGAAGTCTGATGCATTCATGCTTTCATGATGCATACTATGCTGCAGTAGGTATAATTATGCATTACCGTTAAACTAATGGTATTGAATGTGCATGTCATATATTCTAAAAGCAAATCCAGTTTCAAGAATGAGTAGTCTTTTGACTCATTTCCCAGAATTCGCAATTGAAATGCAGTCGATTTTTTTTTTTATTAAAATTAAATTGATTCAATACCCAACCGTTTCTTGCCGTAGTATCATTTCATAATTTCAATAATTTTATTGTTCACAAATTTGTCAGAAAGCTATCTTAACCACAAAAAATTATTCATCTGCTTTTTCGGACCTTTTTGTTACTACAAATTTAATATATTTCGAACAAGCTAACGGATTGGACTATTATTTTCATGAAGAATTTCCTGGAAATCGCCAACAGCGCAATAATTTTAATTATTTCTATATTATCATATTATATCTCATGAACCAGATGAACTATCAATTATCTATGTAAGTACAATACTTATGTTTTTCATATATAAAAAAAAAAAAACTTGACGGTTTCGCAACATTGGAAATGTTGCACGCACTTCTATATAATAGAGCTTACACGCCTTATGAGCATATAAATATATTCTATATATATATTATATTGATTAAAATCAACGGCAACCCGCAGAAACCGTTTTCTCTTTTGTTTATCTAAAAATCGAGCAGCTAAAGTTCTATTTAATATAAAACCCATTAAGAAAGTGCATTTAAATTACATATTTTTTCTGTTTTATTACAATCTCCCTTTTGGCAGCTGTGTTTTTGCTTTCCTCCCTATTCTTTCTGCATCAGCATCAACGTTTTCATAAAATTTCAATTTGAGCCCCGAGCCCCTGCGCCCCGCTTCTTTTGGATTTAATCAGAGTGTGACCATGGAGGACGCATGCATTGCATCTAAACATCCTAATTATATGAAATGCACGCTTTGAGGCATTTCAATTGCCAACGCGCGACCTTGGCGCTTGGTCCAAAGTGCCGTGGCTGGCCATTAGCCAGCTTAAGTTAAGTCCCCATTTCATTCCCCCGCAGCCGCCCACCTACTCTTCTCCACATAATCCTGAAACCCGTGTCAATGCAATTATTCAATTGAAGCTTGGGACAAGCGTAGCGGAAGCGGGCCCCGCCGTAAACCGTCGCACCGCAAGCTAAGCTGCAAATTCACGCAATAGTTTAGTGGAGCAGCAAACATCCCCCCCCCCTTTCCACACACACACACATGCAAGCATATCGCACATGCAAGCGCATCAAATGCGTTCAAGGAGAAGTCCTTTTACACACACACACACACACGCACACGCACACTCGCGTTTGTCGCTAGAAAGCGCTGATTGACACATGCCGCTTGAAAACTTGGGCGCCGGAGGGGGAGTTGTGGGCCATATGGGGGGTGGGGGGGTGTTGGCGGCGCTAAGGCGAAAACCATGCGTTTATTGCCTGTGTGTGGGGGAAACCTTGGGTTTTCCAACCTCACATACACCACAAACGCAAACAAAATTAATTTAAAGCTGATGCTGGAAAAACTATGCAATGCTTTTCACGTGCTAGCGTGCTCCCACTCACACATACACACACTCACACACACACACACACGCTCGCTCGCTGGCTCTCTCGCTCGCGCTCCCCACACGCCTTGTCCTCATTGAATGCCAACGCACGCCGTGGCGCATACATAAAAATCGTAATTAATTTGAATAAACAAGAGCCGGCTTGGTAACGCAATTCTTCGAATTGTTGTGGTTCGCCGTTATTTTTGTAATATTTTGTGGTGTACAGAAAAAGGACACCCAAAAAAAGAAAGAAAAAAAAACAAAAATAAAAAACCGAAACTGAAAGAAAAGAAAGGCCAGAAAAGAGCTCAGCAAATGGGGGCAGTCGAAAAGGCAACGGTTCTTTATTTTATTTCATTTTATCTTGCATACTTTTTGGGGTGCTCGTAAATGCCTTATGATATTAATTATAATTATAATTTTTTAATAAAAGCAGCGCGCACACACACACACACACATACATACATACAGTTGGGCATTTGTGTATGTGCATTGTGCTGTACTCGCAGCGTGCGGCTGTTTCTCTGTTTCTGTTTATTGTTAATGTTGTGTCCCCAACACACACACACACACACACACACACACACACACACACACACACACACACACACACACACACACACACACACACACACACACACACACACTCGCACTCGCACACACCCTTGCGCATACACATGGCATCTTGCGTCTACTCACCGTGTGCCAAAACTTGCTGTTATTGCTCTCTTGCCCTGTGTGTTGCTGTGTGCCTGTGTTTATTTTGTGTATTTTTATCGTCGCTCCTCCGCTTGTCCTTATTAATTTTTCATTAATTTTTTTTGCTTTAACTTTCCACCGAAAAAAAAGCAACCAAAAAAAAAATGAGAATTGACAGCGGCGCTGCGACGCTGCGAGGCGCAAGGGAAGCGCAAAGTCAGCTACAATTTTGTTTCTGTCTTTTTGGCTCACTTTTGCTCGTGCGTTCGCCTTGCTGTGGCTCGGTCTGGTCTGTTCGTACGCAGCGCGCGCGTTCGGCGCTCCACACTCCACACTCGCGCTCTCGCTCTGGCTATCACTCTATCGGTATTCAGTTCGCTTGTTCCGCTTATACCGTTAGACTGCACGCGCGCAGCGCCAGCGTCGTACTGAGCCGCAGCCGAAAAGTGAGCTATGCTGTTTGCGACTGCTGCCTGGCGGCGTTCGCGGCAGAGGGTGAACAATTTAAAAAAGCTGTCGTTTGCTACTACTGCGGCTGCTGAGAGCTTTACAGCAGGCATTTTATCGAAAGCTCTGCTAAGTACCGCCGCACGGTCAGCTGGCTAAGCTTTGGTTACACTGCTGCGCATACAAATAGAAATAGTAGTCGCTGAGCAAACTGTGCTTTTAAGAGCGCTCTCAAAGAGTACATTTTTTATTAAAAACGATGCATTAATAACGCCGCATGCATTTCATCAAGGCTTGATCTGTCTTTTTAACAATAGAAATAAGCTAAGAGCTTGCATAAAAGTTGCTGATTACATTTTTGAGTGAAATGCATATTAAATCATATATTTGTGTGTTTCTAAACTTGTGTTGCGCACTGTGCGAAGCTTGCCTAGCCCTTGCTCTCGCTCTCTTTCTTATGCTCTTACCCAGTCCACAGCATCTGGATGTTTTTGCCTGTTTCATTTTTGGCTGTAGTTGCTCAACCCAAACACACACACACACACGCACAGACACACACACACCAACACACGTGCACAGACACGCGCACATGCATGCTTGAAAGGTTCCTGCCAAATTCCGTTCGCAATCTTTGCCCATTGTTAAATGACATTATTTGGAACACTTCCACTTTACATTTGATTTGACGCGTGTCAAAATATTTTTGCATTTGTGCCTGTTCAACTATGGCCCGCCCGCGGCCCGCGCACATTTGACAGTCCTTGTTTTTGTTATTTACTGTTGTTGTTGTTCTTATATTTGTGGGCAACGCTTTGGCTTCGTTTTGTTTATTAGCCAAAAGCGTTTTGTTCGCCCGCCTTTTAAGTGGCCATTTGCATGTTTTTTGGCATACATCCAGAGCCCAGAGAGTTCACCCCCGACCCGCCGTGGCTAGGAACCCAACCCCCCTCACACGCGACCCCGCAACAGCAAAGCTCTTTGCAAGCTCAGAGAACTCGCGATGCCTTGTTTGATTTTATGTTGGTGTTAATTAATTTTTGTCGCGGATCATAAATAATATGCTTATGCATGTGGGCATATATCTATGCATGTATGTATGTGTGTGTGTGTGTGTGTATGTGTAGCATTTGTAACTGGGCATATATGAAACTTACCGTTATTCGCTGCTGCTGTTGCATCTGTTGTTGTTGTTGCTGCTGCTGCTGTCTTGCAGTTGTTGCAGAAGTTGTTGCAGAAGTTGTTGCAGAAGTTGTTGCTGAAGTTGTTGTTGCTGTTGCTGCTGCTGCTGCTGTTGTTGTTGTTGTTGTTGCCAACGTGGTATTGTCCTCAAATGACTTTTCGAACGATGCAATTGGCGCTGGGCCAAGTCGCTTCTGTCGCCGCGCATCCATCCCGGTTCTGCATGCACAACTAGGTCTCACACTTACACAAACATACAGACTTGGGCTTCCGTCGCCGTCGTCGTCGTCGTCGTCGTCCTGCAGGCGTCGCCTTCAACTGGGCATATATGAATGCAGTATGTGGTAGCCGAGGGAAAGAGAGACACAGAGCGAAGGAAACACAT
This sequence comes from Drosophila colorata, assembly GCA_035041545.1. Lineage (NCBI taxonomy): Eukaryota > Metazoa > Arthropoda > Insecta > Diptera > Drosophilidae > Drosophila > Drosophila colorata. The sequence continues at coordinate 20,128,461 of JAWNLD010000490.1, read as the reverse complement.
TAGACGGCTATTGGCACGCTTCCTTTTCTTGGCTTTTCATAATTGCCCCAGGCAACAATAACTACAAGAGGCGCACAAAAATAATGCCCGACTAGCAGTTATCACAGGAGTTACCTTGATACACATTAAACATTACAAGTAAATCTTTAAATAAATTCATGTTTTAATTTGCTACAATTTATTATTTTTGGATTTTCAATTTCCATACGAAACGAATTTAATTTGTTTATGTAATATTTTATTTACTGTGACATACATTTTTTTCAATTGTGTATCCAAGTTTAAGTTACAGTAAAACAAGGTATTTAATTAAAAATTTAAGATTTAAACAAAAATGTTGTATTGACTGATTCTGATTGTTAAAATAGAATTTCTAGACAATTCTAATTTCCTGAATCTCTAATACGCATACGAGGAGCGCTCAATCTACATTTTATGAATATTTGTTTTATAGGTATATCAGTTTTGTGTGTTGTGTATAAACTGTATAAACTTGAACGGCTTCAAAATAGTTCCCCCCTCTAATTGGCCCATTTTAGCAAACCTAATGGTTACAGGGTATTAACAACAATAACTCACATATGTACATGCTACACATAATATTTTTTTTCTCTCTATCAATCACTGGGGAGTAAAGTTAAAAAAAAAAAAAAAAAACAGGAAGAAGGAAAAATAATGTACTTTGTTTGCAATGGCAACAAATTATTAGCGGAATAACCGTAGCCAACAAATTGCCAGACATTCCGTGTCTACGGTTCGTTGAACTGCCTCAAATGAAATGCCACAACAACAACAGTAATAATGGTAGCAACAACAAAAACCGCAATAATCAAAGATATTGTATGCGTTTCAATCAATTTCCGATGATTGCTTAATTGAAGATGATTTTCAATTAAATTTCCATTCAACAAGAACAATTACCTTTGGCGTACCGATATTGCAAATACATTTGCAAATATACCGCTTAAATATGTGCAAATTAATTCTATCTCACATATTGTTAAATCCATAACTTTGTCAAAACCGAACCGATTTTCATGTTTGATGGCATTTTGCTCATGATTTGTTTGTTTAAATTGATTTTGCAGTTAAAATATCTGCATTTTTGATTATACATACATTTTTGTTGAATTTATTCTTATATTTTTAATCGATTGTGGTTGTCTCAATTAGTATGAAAAACAACAATAAATCAGATTCTGAGGGGGTCAAATAAGTGTTTTGTACTTCGTTCAAGTATTTTGTTCTTATTTATGCCTGTTATGAAATCGAGAACGGTTTATAATTAAAAAAAAAATAGATTTAGATTTTTTTTTTTAAATTTAAGATGTTGTTTCTCTCCGAGTGTAGCCTTAATCCAGTTACTCACCGCGTCCGCATTAAATCAAGCTCACTTTTCCATCCACAACTTTTTGGTCAATAACATTTTGTGAAAATGTCGCTGCCAAAACTGAGTTTATGAAAATCCTTTGATGTATTTTGGCCAATCAGAAGCGCCCAAATTGCGAAGCCAAACTATCCGTCAGCTGAACTAACTAAACATAGTTTTGCTTGTTGCCTCTATCGGGCTCCCAATGCAACATGCTGTGGCAGCCATGACCTTATCGACTCCCATTGAACACTCGTTCGAATATAAAGAGAGAAAATTGCGCCACAAACTGAAAAGCGTAACTTGAAATTGGATTCGTAGCTAGTTGACAATTTTTGGTAAACGATGCAACGGCTGATAAATACACACACACACACACACACACAACTACATACACGTATCTTTATTACAGTTGACTGCAATATCGCAGAAAAAAAAAAACAACAAATAAAAACGTTGCAATTGACAGTTCTTGACTAAGCAATGCTCTGTTTTCCCCTGTGGAAACCGCTTCAAACTCATGAAATTGGGTAAATTGAAAAACTATAAAAAAAATAAAAGAGAAAGTGCTTTCTTTAGGTATGTTTGGCACTTATAATTTGTTCGCTTTAGTCACGTCTGATACTTAGAGACATTGAGATACAAACCTTTTCACTTGGTACTCATTTTGAATAACTTTCTCGCCCCAAACAAAATAAGTAAAATTAAAAAAAAAATTTTAATAAAATTAAAATCAATGCAATCTACAAAATTCATAAAGTTGCCACAATAAACACGAAAGTTATCCTTTTTTTTTGTTGTATTGTGTGATGCACTGGAAAGAAGAAGCACGGCGTCTGTGTGTGTCTCTGTGTTTATGTGCTTATGAAAGTCAACTCGAATGTAAATGCAGCGCGAAGCTGAGTTCAGTCGGAGACGCTCGATTGAAGCACTCAGATTGTCATTGCCTTCTGCTTTTTATGAGGATCATAAGTAATTCAAGAAACCAAATCGATTGGCTCTAACTGAAAACCTTAGGAATATATAAACGATTGCTATTTGTGAGGGGGGCGAACAAACTTTTGAACACCTTTCTTGACGCCATTCAACACGAACCAAGTACTATATGTCAAGTTGAAGGTCTCAAGAAACAAACAGACGAATTTTTCACATGGCCAATACACCCACTTATACTACATTTTGGGATCAGAGAGCAAAACAAAGTTTTATTTTTATTTTTTTTCACTAAATTGTATTCTGCAGTTTTTTGTTAGCTGTTGTTGTTGTTGTTGTTGCTGTTGTTGCAGCAGCAGAACGTCAATGTGAGTAAAAGCATTGGCCCTCGGGAACTTTTTGGTTGCTTGTATGCATCGAATTGATTGCCTACTTTCTGGGGCAACTACCCAATTTTCCGACCGATGCTAAGGTAATTATTCATATTGTACATGCGAGCACATTGTTTATTCATTTATTCGTGACATATGCAACCTTAGTTCAATTTATGACAATCTAAATTCTTTAATATAAAAACAAACAATATTCAAATACTTTTTTCCACCAACTTATATCATATTTTATTTATATTAAAGGGGAATGTCATCTGCATTTATTAAAATGCAAATGTCAATGCAATTGGTTTTTAATTTTATTTTTTATTATTATTGTTAGTTTTTAATTTGATTTTTTTGTGCAGCACATTTTATTTTCCATTACACTAGACACACACAGCAATGAGAGCATTATTTATATTGCTGTTAACCAGTAAATATTTAAGTGCAAACCTAATAAAATGTGATTAAAAACGAAGCGAACGAACAAATATTTGCAGAAATATGTAAATTTAATTAGCTGTCAATATGTTGAAATAAATTCATTCAAAACTAATTTCATTGACAAGGTTGGGGAAACCAATAGGGCTCTTCTACGGTCATTGTATATATATGTACATAAGTATATCAGTTTGTGCATTAAAGCGAACAATTAATTCCCACTCCCCTGTGACTCTTTCTCCGCTCGTTTGCTTATCTAAAAATATCACAATTATATGCTGCCACGCCCCGCTGCGCCCACCCACCTTTTGCTTAATAGACCTGCTTTGATTGACATTTGGTTAAACAGCTTTTGTTTCCAATATTGAATCGACGAAACTAACTAAATAATCGCAGCCCTAACCTTGATTTATACCTAGCAAATAAATACGTATAAAGGTGTGTGTGTGTGTGTGTGTGTGTGTGTGTGTGTGTGTGTGTGTGTGTGTGTGTAAACTGGCATTGTATTTATAGAGGTGTTTGGCATTGGTTTTGACCATTTAGTCACAGGCACCTGGGCGCAAACCTCGGCACTGGAGCTCGTAACAGCAGCTGCCATTGCCATTTACCACACACACACACACACACACACACCCACATATATAAAAGCATATATATATATATATATTCTCACACACATACGTACGCACACACTGATATCCTTCCCCCCACACCCGCCAATATTGATGTAGTTTAATGATAAACTTGTCAGCTTCAATGCTGCCAGATTTAGTTTAAACCTGAGTGTGTGTGCGTGTGTGCGAGCGTGTGTGTGCAAGTATGCCACCAAGCATTAATGTATAGCGAGTTGCTCCAACTTTGCTGGGCGTGCTTTGAAATACAGAGCCGATTGTGTGTTACACACTCATAAGTACACTCATGAATACACTCATGAATGCACTCGGCAATGCGACAAATTTGCAGGATATGCATTGAATTAAGCGAAAGCGAAAATGAATACACTCATGAATACATCCATGAATATGCACATGAATACATACATGAATGCATCAATTAAATTTTGGTTTTATCACAAATATTAAACAGCAACAAAACATATGTAAATATTCTTACATATATATTGATTATTATTCATTTGAATATACTCTTAATAAATATAATCAATATATTCGTGAGTACACTTATTGATGCATTCATAAATACACTCTTAAATATACTCGTAAATACACTCATGAATAGACTCGTGAATACACTAATTTGTACTCAGACTTGAACAATTCGCAATCACATAGAGCATAGAATTTACCTAATAAATAAATATAATAATCATAAGAATATTTCTGAATACATTTATGAATGTGTTTATCATATGTTTGTATGCATATGTAAATAACATGTATGTGCATTTGAAATTGCAATTTACGTATATGTGTGAATAGTGTAAATACACTCGCAGTTACGCTCGTGAATACACTCGTATTGAGACGTTAACGCGCGTGTATTCAAGTTTCTGCTTATCGGCTAAAAGCCGCCCATCAAAGTCAAGTTAATAAAGCCGAGCCGAGCCGAGCGCCTGGGAATCCTTGAAAGTAGGTAAACTTTTTGCCTAAGCTCTCACATTATTCCGCTGCATTGGCAACGGCTCAACTCAACTCAGCTGCGGCTCCGGCTAAGTTGCTTTAAGCGATGACAGCTACTTTAAACCTTTTTAGCCGCGTTTAAATGCGGCAAATATGCGCAGCTTCCTCAGTCGCTGCCCGCTGGCCACATTGAAAATCGATAACAAGTTAACAGGCAGCGAGTGGAGTGGAGAGGTGGGTGGGGGGGTTGGGTGGAAGGGAGCTTGAATGTGCTCAGTCATCATAAGCACAAGGCAGCTTAAAGAAGCGGCAGCCCCTTCATCTCCTGCCCAGCCGCTGAAAGCTTTCTAGTGCGCGAAAACTATTAAAAACAAGTAAGATGGCTCTAGTCGGTTGCCCTCGACTAGGAGATGCCCTGCACCCAGCGGCGAGCTGTCGTTAAATCAAGTCTTAAAATCGATTTTTATCGATAATAATGAAACGGAGCAAGATATCGAAAAAAATGATAAATTTGTACTGCGTATGGATTAGGAGAATCTATAGTCGTTTAGTTTAGGTTTCTAGCTTTTGGACGGACGGACGGATCGACTCAGCTCGTCGTCCTGATCAAGAATATATATACTTTATGGGGTCGGAGATGCTTCCTTCTGCCTGTTACATACATTTGCACAAAACCATTATACCCTTTTTACCCATTTTCAATGGGTTCAGGGTGTAAAAACATAAGAAATCTGGCTAAAAGTGCCCGACTGGAAGCTACCTTATAGCCACTACACAATAGCTAAAATACCCTTTAAAAATGCAGTTGTTTTTGTCCAATTTTGTATATTTTTCATGTTTGATGAGCAAATATGATCCTTAGCTCTGTCTAAGCTGATCAATTGTGTAAATATATAATGTATTTATATAATATATAAATATATACCCTTATGTTACTTTCAGTTACATTAATTTGCTGAACGCTAATAGTCGTATAGCCTTTTTGTGCCCATTTTCGATGGGTGTAGATTAGAAAAAACCTTCCCCTAACTATATTGGCCCCAATGACATTGCCAAAACGAGCAGACGGGCAGAGGTATGGGTGGGGGCAGGGTCGCATTTCGGGGCCGGTTAGCTGTTATAAGTTGTAGCGCGGTTTATTGTGCGACGTCGCCGCTGTCGTCGCTGTGCCCAATTGCTTTTACTTTTGAGGCACAGTCGTCTGGGGAGGTGGGGGTTCTGCTCGGCAGGCAGCAACAATTTCATTGACCTCATAAATTGTGCTGGGCCAAGACCCAACAGAACTCGGCTAGCACCCACAGGCACCCGCCCGCCAAGGCAAAACGAGCTCCCGCCGCCAAAATGGCACCCACAAAAACTTGCGGCCTTTTAACGCTAAAGCCCCGCTAAAAGCACCCACTTCATGCAACCCCAAACATCCAAAACAAAAACAAAAACAAGTAAGATGACTCTCGTCGGGAGTTCCCGACTAGGAGATACCCTGAACCCAGCGGCGAGCTGTTAAATACATTTAAACCTTTTTCCATTCATACACACATTCACACAGACGGATGGACGGACGGACAGACGGACGGACGGACAGACGGACATGGCTTAAGCGACTCTGCTCGTCGTGCTGATCAAGAATATATATACTTTGTGGGGTCGGAGATGCTTCCTTCTGCCTGTTACATACATTTGCACAAAACCATTATACCCTCTTTACCCATTTTCAATTGGTTCAGGGTATAATAAAACTAAAAAAAAAAACACACACACAAAAAACAATAAGAAACAAACGGCTGAATATTAATAGCTGCTCGGTTTTTGTAGGAGGTACAAACTACGAATACAAACGTTTCGGTCAGGAAAGAGGGGAACGGAGGTAGGGGCTGGGGCAGTGGCAGGGGCTGGGGTGGGGGTGGGGTAGATGGAGCCAGTGAAAGTCCAAGGCGAAGGCGAAGCTGAAGGCTGACCTTACTTTAATATGAGTTAGTTGAACGGCGTTGAACAGCGGAAGCGGAAACGGAAGCGCACATGCAAAAATGCAGCACAACAAAAATGTGCCCATGAAGTTTAGGGAAATTGCAAAATTGGAAATATACTATGTCAAAGTTATATAAACATTAACTGCAAATACAAAATTAAGAACAGAATGTTGAACAACGTTTTTATCGATAGAAATTTGCTTATTGATATATGTAAGGTTAATCGATACAATCGTTATCGATATACACGTTTTTTTTAAACTGTATTTGCACTACATAAATACGTGAAAAAATTTTTTCAAAAGGTTTTTAAATCTAGTTTCGTATAACAACTTAAGCTAGAAATCGTGGTAGTTAAATGAATAAGTAACATCCAATTATTTTCTTTGTGCCCCTAACTGGTTCGCAAATACTTAAAAAATAATAGTTTTAAAGTGATCCTAACTTGGAAAATATTTAGGATACAAAGCGGAAAATTTGGTATGTAAATAGTTAAATAATACGCAGCTACAAATGCGCCTAGACCTAGTTGGTATTTTACAGAAGACAATTGTATTAAAAGGACTTAACAATAAAATAAAAGGTGGCTTAGAACTTGGAAAACCATAAATCAGTGTACCGTTTAATTACACACAGCAAATATAAAATATTGCTTATCAACAGTTCAACTCCATAAAAAATGGTCAAGTTATGAAAAAGTTATAATTCATAAGAATAAAAAGCGGAACGGAACCACAAACCGTCAGCTGCTCTTATTTCAAATGATATAAATACACATCAAGAGCAGCATTTTGTGTGCATTGTGGAAAAAGGGATTGAACGTGGTAGAGGGGAAAATCGGGGAGAGGCGGTGCCCAAGTCGGAGCAAGGCAAAGAGAAAAGCCAGACAAAAAGCAGAATGAAACAAAAATTGTTGGCGTTGCTTTTGATCGTCAGCTTTTGATAAGCGGGCACCGCTTGCAGCACAGTGAATCACTTTCTATGTGTGCTGTTTGTGTGTGTGTGTGTGTGTGCTGTTTTCATTATGTATTGTACATTGTAGCCAAGTCGTTCGTCCGCCAATTTAGGCCAACTTGTGGGCAGGTGCTCAGGCGCTGTTGTCGCCGCTCGCTTCTCGCTTCTCACTTCTCGTTTCGATGCCCTTCCGAAAGGGCATTGTCTGCTTCTCGGGAACACATATTTATCTAAGATTTGTAGCGTTATTGACGAAATTCAGCATATTTGCATCTTTTTGCTACTAGCTCTTGTTTAAAAATGATTTTATTATGCCCTATTTATTTTTGGGTATATTTATGTTGCTTCTATATTATAAGCCTGGTGTAGCAAAAAATCAGCTAATATGTAATTAGTTGTACGCTCAAAGAAAAACATATCTCTAAATTTGATTCATACTCACATTGTTTTGTTTTAAATATTTCAAGTTGATTTTGTTCTTGTTTATTTTTAATCAAATCAACATTGTCTTCGAAATTGATTGTTATTATATTATATTATATTGTTAGAATATGCGTATTTTAAATAGGCTTTCAAAGTTCTCCATAAAAGATCCACATTTGTAGATTGAGTTCTGTTTTTATTTAGAAATTTTGAGATAAAGAAACAAATTCTTGAAATATATAGTTTATTCTTTAAGACAAATAATTCGCATATATGCAAGTAGGTTTCTTGTCTGGTTAGGGTATTTAGATTTCGGCAGTCCGCCGCCAACTGTTTCGTCTTATTGTTGCTGGCCTTTGTCTGGGCACCCAAGTGGCACATGAAACGATGCTAACTGCGACGGTGACTGAGGCTGAGGCTGGGGCTGGGGCTGGGGGCTGACTGGTGCCTACACTTTTGTACCGTTGCTTTTGGCCCGGCTGATAGTAACGTTAAATGCGATTACACATTTTACTGCATACTTTGGGGCAGCGAGCGTGTGTGTGTGTGTGTGTGTGTGTGTGCAAGCGAGATAGCTGGCTAATAGAAATAGAAAGAAATTAGCATGCAATAACAAAAGGCAAACAGTGAGCCATGACTAATACTCGCAAGCGGAGACTCAAACCCATGGCCAGACCCGTTGACCTGGCCAACGTCTTTTGGGGGTAGTTCAAGCCGCCAGTTGTTGCTGTAATCGTGCAATAGCGTGCAGACGGATGGCAGCCTGTAGGTGTTAAGTAATGGCACACACAGGCACACACACACACACACACACACACACACTCACACACACACACTAACCGAACGAGCACACACATTGGGGTTATTCAGTGCATTTGCTCGTCTCGTTTGCGCCTCATTTGCTAATAGGAACCAGCACCGAGCAGCATGAAAAATGCTGGAAAAGCGTGCAGGGGGCGAGTAGGGTGTGGGCAAGTGCGGCCAGTGACAACATCAGAAGCTGTTCGAAAATAAGCTCTAAACTAGCCGATAAACTAAACTTCAATGATGTCATTGGAGTCGTAAGTTTTACAGTTTTTTTGTACTCTACACCGAATTGGAAAAAGGGGTATATTGGCTTTAAGCAGTACGCAAACTTGAGCTATATATACGATTATAACTGGCCCTGATAAAGGGCTTAGCTTATTTTGAATCGCCCTGCAAATCTATATTTACATTTCGCTTAGCTCAATCATTTTAAACTCAGCAATTTCAATTTCGAGATGAAAGCTATGTTGTTGTCGTGTCTGCTGGCTACCCCAGATAGAGAAATCTCTTCTTAAAGATTTTTGAGCTGTCAGTTTCAGCAAGATCAATTAAAGATTAATCTTATGATAGTCAAAATTAATTTTCTCCTTCAGCACATAAAGCAAGCTCTAAATTTCGCGCTTGCAAACATTTGTATATAGCATGCTTCTAGGGTGTCCATTTTAGCACCCAAAGGAAGAAAGACTTTTTCAAATTTGTGCTATATTTGAATTGGAAATGTATTTAATACTATTTTGAAACTATTTTTTTGATTGATTTTTTTTTCATTAAAATCAACTTTAAAATTTGAATTAAAAAATTAACAATAATCAGTCTCAACTTTCTTATTGACAAAATTTCATATTTTTTATTAAAAAAAAAATTTCCTTGCCATTAATTGAAAAGTGTTAAATGATTTCTTATAGCTTATGAGATGATAGTCAAAAATCAGTAAAAATTATCTTGTTAAATTTAATTTTTTGCTTTAATTTGACAGTTATAGCACAGTTTTGGTTGGAATAAAATTACAATTAGGAACGTAAATGAAAAACAATATACACCCACTATCGATGTCGCTAACGGAACGCGTGCCTGGTAACAGGGCCTAGGGCTATTTTACTTACATAATGGCAAGCACTCACCAAAAACTAAGGTAACAAACAACAACAACAACAACAACAAGTAAAATACACACAGGCTCAAGCACAAATTCGCTAGACATTTATCATAAATCAGGCATTCCTTTGAGCGTTAGCTAAATACAATATGAACAACCAAAAACATACCCAAACAGCTGAGAGCTTTGTTGCATGCTTTTCGGCGCACCGACAACAACAACAAACAGCTATAGATGTAACGGGCGGACAAACACGATAAAAAAAATTTTGTTTGAATTGGCGCGCGTTTACTAAGTAAAATAGCACACAAAGCACGCACAGGAAAAAAAAATTCCAAAAAAAAAAGCAAACAAATACGTTACAAAAACTAGACCAGATCGTAATTCGCTTTGAGCTGTGTTACTTTTGAATTCGCCGCGAAGTGTGTGCGAGCACGTTAACCGTTCACGGCGCCTGCCAAACGGCAACTGAACTTATCACTCACTCAGCTGGGCGGCGAAGCCAAAGCTTCTCGAAAAATAATTGTCACTGTGTGCGTGCGTGTGTGTGTGAGTGTGCGCGTATGTGTATATGCATGCCAAAGCTGTGTGCGGCCATTGTTGACTGCACATTTTGCTTGTTGTTGCTCTTCCTGCCTGTTTGCTGGCTGCTGCTGCTGCTGCTTCTTCCTCTTGTTGCTGCTATTGCTGATGCTAGTTTTTAACCTCAAAGTCGAAGTCAAAGTGCTGAGCAAGTTTTGGACTGCATGTCAATGGGGTCGGACCCATCGCCCAGCATTGTGCGCTGCTTCCGATTGTTGTGGTAAATGCAAAAACTGATCAATTTGGGCGTCAAATCTCACACAGCGCTTGAGGTCTGGCCGGATTCGGCTGTCGCAGCCCAGCCAATTGCATTGCATTGCATCGCATTAAGACCAAATATAAATTATGCCAGCCACACTCCGCCCCCACCCCCTCAACTCCCAATGCCATGCAGCCTCTGCGTTGTCATTCATGCGGTTGTCCATGACGACGTCGCCGACGCTGACGCTGCCGTCGCCTGGCCATCGCAACGTTTGGAACGCCCTAATTGTGTTACACATTCGCCTGTCATAATGCCGCGTGTGGCCGAATGTGAGGTTAGGCAGCAACGACCAGGCTATGCGCTGCTCTAACAATAATATTTAATGCTATTCAACTGTTATATTGTATATATATATTTATATATACACTCATATCTCTGTTAACGGCATCTTTGCTTAGCGGCCTGAGCCTTTTTTAGGCCAAAGTTCAATTAGCGTTTTATTTTTTTGATTAATTATTAGATATTTTTTTTTTAAATAAGTATAATCTAAAGTCTATTTTCTTTTGCTATTTTTTTACTAAGTTTTAAAATGAATAAATAAAAAAAGTTTAGTTTTTTTATTGTAATTCTGAATAATTTTGAATGGACTTTTCTGTTTCAATTTACGTTATTTCGTGTCACGGCGAATATTTTTGGCAAGAGTTAAGGCCGTAAAGCGAGGTATGGGTTTGAAAACCTGTCAGCATACATGCATATGTACATATGTATATTTAAATCAATTGTTTTTTCTGCTATCGTTCTGGGCTTTGCTTTGCTGCGCACTTTTCCGCAGCAAAGCACAGTCGAATAAGCTAACAGAATAACAGTTCCTCTCGCAGCTCAGCAGCAGCAGCTGCAGTGCATGTGTGCTTAGCTGTGCTGTTGCCATGACTACGCAGATTAAAAAACTGTGCATCGTTGCTGTGCTGTGGCAGCAAGTGCGCAATTTCCAATTTGCGTCGAACTGCGCTGTTGCTATTGATACCGAAGGACGACAGCAGCAGCAGCAGCAACAGCAGCAACAGCAGCGGCAGCAACAGCAGCAGAAGTGGCAGCTCAAACAGCTACTGAAATGACTTCGGTGCATTTGTAAGCTGTCAAGTGGCCAAGTTTATTATGTATGCAAATTGATCAAGTTCGAATGCAAATCTTACTAAAAAGCCACTTCAAGTTTGAAAAAGGGAATATTTTTCAAATATTCAAAAGGAATAATAATAATAATACTAATTTCTAATATAATTACTTATAAAAATTCAAATTTTTTTAAAATTTCAGTTTGAAGGACATATCTTTGAGGTTATAATTATCATTAAGACAGTTTACGGTTGTTTTAAGCTGCTGTTACGCGGTGAACGTGTATTGCCCAGTCGGCTACACCGACTGCGTCGTTGTTAATTGTTTTTTCTAGATTAGATAAGAGAGAAACATAATTCCAAATTATATGAACATCATATAAGCTGATGTATTGAGGATTATGAAAGCACAACAGTTGTCATTTGTCAGCTTTACTCGCTTGAAAATTGCCAAGCTATAGTTGAGCACGTGTTAAATGTGACATACATATTATACAATTATTTTATTATACAATTTTCGTGCGAATATACAACTTGTAGTATTAAGATTTGGCTAGAAATTGGAATTTGCTTCTTTTTTTATCTAATATAAATAAATAATAAAATATTTGTTTCTTGCCTTTTTTAAACTATTTTAAATAAATTATTATCAAAATTCGTTACTTAACAAACTGGCCGTTTTTGGCTTTACTGTCTTGCGCAATGCTTTAAAAGTATTAGCCAGTTTTTGTTTCATCCCACACTCCCTCTAGTAAATAGCACGAAAATTAATGGAAGAAAAAAAGAATGACACATTGCTTTCAACTTTACTCTCTTGCACATTCGCTAAGCGCGTTTTGGAGCATTTCAGTTGTGTCTGCTTAAGCTGTACTCTTCAATTTATTTTTATTTATTTTATTATATTTTTATATTTGTTTATTTGACAACTTAAGCTAGTTATGTGAATTCATCTTTATAGTCTTAGGAAACAGAACATATTGCTCTCAATTTGACTTTCTTGCACATTTGATTGTTTATATTAAATACGTACACTTTTAAAAAATGCACATTTGATAGCATAACTTTGGCAGCATGCAGCTGTATCCGAATAAAGGGATATTTACACTGCTCTCAACATTACTCTCTTGCGCATTGGCTAGAAAGTAAAGAAAGTGTTGCAGTTTGGTTTGGTTAGATTATTTAACAAAAACATAATAAATAAATAAATAAATTTATATCATACTGCTTTCAACTTTACTCTCTATAAATCTTAAGCTATGTGCTAGTAATACTTTCGCAGTTATCGCGTTGCTTTATTCGCAACAACTTTACTCTCCTGCCTCGGACTCCGTGCTGATCAGTAGACACGCGTCGAATCGATATGCTCCAGTGGCCTGTTTTAGGGCCCAACTGCAGCTTAGCCTGGCCTAGCTGTTGCGGCCAATCGCCCAAAGCCGCCCACACAATTCCACAGGCCGTTGCATGTCTGGCATGTCTGGACGTACGACTGCCCCATTTCGGGGGCGTGTGCGTGTGTGTGTGTGTGTGTGTGAGAGTGGCCTACCAAAAGAGGAAAAAACGGGTGGAGAGTTGCCACATAATTCGATTACCATGCAATTGTCTGCAGTGCACGTCCCTTTTTGGATGCAAGAGTAAACCAAACGCCGCAGCCGCCGCCCCCATCCCCCCTCCGCCCCCCTCCCCCCATCGCCGCCCCTGTGCGTTGGCCAGCTATGCGAGGGTGCGATAGCGGTAAACTGGGAGTGGCAAACGGGCCACTCCACACGCGGCTGATGGATGGCTGCAACGTTAAATGGTGTTAAGCGCTAGGTTTTGCATGCGTCCGGGACACACACACACACATAGAGGCATTTATATGTGTGTGTGTGTGTGTGTGCACTGCAAAGGCAGGCAGGCAGAAAAGTATCGTTTATTGGGTCGTTCGATTGAATGATGGGAAATATGAGTGCTGCGAATGCAACATCGGTGTTCTTTTAAAGCTTTAATGCACTTTAATGTGCCATCCACACACACACACACCTACACCTGCACAGCTGCAGCTCTCGCTCACTCGCTTCTTATTTTTTTATTTTTTTTTTTATTTATTTATATTTTTTTTTGGTTTCCTTTGTTGACGACTGTACTGTACTATTGACGGCCGGTTGAAGTGCTCGCCCGCACAGGGTGTCACAGGGTGGCAAAATCAGCCAGCGGACATGTCGATATGCGCATTATGCTTTCAAGAGCTCTGCCATTGCACTTGTGTGTGCGTGTTGCATGTGTGTGTGTGTGTGCATGTGCACCCCCCTACACCACCCGCCTACAAAGCAAAGTGTGTGCACTCTGCGCATAAATACATACATACTTTATGCACACATATGTATACAAAATATGTTTGTGCTTATGACAGCTGGAATGCGAATGCACTGCCAGAAAAAGGGCTGATCTCAGCTTTTCTTGTTACAATGAAAATGGTTTGCTTCGGATCATGGCAACAAATCCTATGGTGGCAAGTTTTTGCTCATATATTGATTTTGCATTTAAAATATTTGCATTATTGAAAATAATATTTTTGAATATTTTGGAAAAAAATGTCATGTACAAAATTTCGAATTGCAAATATATATTTAAAATCGATTGTGGTGGTCACAAATGACCACATTAAATGTTCATGAAATGTGCTCTTAATTGAATCGGCAATTAAAGTGCATGCATTATTAAAATTAAAATGCATTATTAAAAAATTGGTTTTTGGAATTTTTGGAAAAAAAAAATCATGTACTCCCCCGTCATACTCATTTTCGAAAAATTTTTTTTTTTTTCAAATTTAGAATTTATATTTTTAATTGATTGTGGAGGTCGCAGTTAATATAAAACTGATTCTGCGACGGTAAAATTGTTGGTCAAAAGTCATGCCAAAATTGTCAACAACTTTGACAGATAAAGTTTTTTAAAGGTATGAATCCTCCCACATTTAAAACCTCTACAACTTTGTCAAAACTAAACCGATTTTAATGCTTGATGGCATTTCGGTCATGTGCTGTCTATAGTAATTCTGCATTTAAAATTGTGACATTATTGAAAATAAAATTCGTTGCTGAATTTTTTTGAAAAAAAAAATCAACTCCCCGCACCCCACCTCTTAATCATATTCCAAAACATTTTCGTTGCGTTTTGAAGTTTGTTGATTCAAACTTGTTGATTCAACTTTAAATTATAAACTAGCCTAGGCAATATTTAAATAATCCCTGTCCACTTGCCATTAATTGTTTACAGTGTATGCTAGCTTTGGTTGCGGCATGAACGTATATGTCTCTTTCAGTGGGGTTTGTCCACAGGTATTCGTTCTCTCTCTCTCTGCCTGTTTCTCTCTCCCTCTCTCTCTCTCTCTCACTCCAAAAGAGCTCTTTCTCTATGTGCCTTATATTCCCTAGCTGGCCACTTAATTGCATCAAACTGGCAGCGACAGCACCGTTGACTACAAAGATGATGCTGATGATGACGTTGATGACGTTGATGACGTTGATGATGATGATAATGATGATAGTGGCATTGATTGAGATTATGTTGCTGCATTAAAAATTAAAAAATTCTGCGAGTGCGCTTCGCTCTGGACAGAACAAAAGCATCCCTTTCAGGGTTTCAATTAAAACTTGCACTTGCAGATACAAAAAAAAGTGGAAAAAAAAAAGAAAAGCGAGAGGAAAAAGTTTGCCAAAGCTACAGCGAAAATTTGTTTCCCTTTGCCCATGTCCGTTTTTATGGCCATTGCAAATGGCTAAAAGGGGTATAATTAAATTGTGCAAATGTATGCAACAAGTAGAGGATAGCATCGCGAATCATTCACTATAAAATTATTCCTGATTAGGTCTGTCTAGCCATGTCTGTCTGCCTATCTGTCTGTCTGTCTAAGTTTCTTAGTGTTTTTTATTTGAAAATTTCCATTTTGCCCAAATGGATAAACATACATTTAAAGTCATCTTTTTTGAGCATAAAACTCTAAGTATCTACGTCTTCTCAGGACTGCATCTTGAAGATTATGAAAGCTACAGATGCAGTTTTTGGTGTATGGACTCTGCATTTCACAAAAGTTATTTAGAACCATGGCTGCACATCCTTAACAAATGAAGGTGGTTCGGTTTCTGGTTCGAACCAATGCCTCTCCTATAGATTCGCTTCGTGAACCTGCTTTTTCACATCAATGAACACAGGTTTGGTTCGAACCTTGGTTCGTCACGTTCTTTTCAATGCAAAACATTAATATTCAATTCTTCTTTCTTTTTTTTTTTAAATTAAGAGGAGGAATATCTTCTAGCGAATTTGCATTATTGCAGCCTCTAAGATTAGGCTACATACATTTTTTTGGTCCACTGCAAGTAAAGGAAATCATTTTAAAAGAGAAAATTAATGCGAATTTTTGGGCAACAGGTTCGATTGCAAAATTGTTAGGCAACGAATTTTCCAAAGTATCGAGCCGAAGAAAGAATTAAAATAAGTTATGGAAATTTGAAGCCGACTACAGGGTATCTGCCAGTCAAACACTTTTGACAACAGACAATTACCATTTTTGTGTATTTCTTGCCCCATTTTGGCAACACCTTTTAAGGATTTTAATATTAAAACAATTATTTACTAAAACCAAGCCCAGCTGGGATACATATAGGTATGGATAACAAATATATATACAGTATATAGACGCATAGGAATGGATAAGTGACTATAGCTAATCGATTTCCAGCGTCTTGAGGCTCTGCGCCATCGAACGGGAGGTGCTGCCGCTGCCGGCTGCGTTCTTCTTGCACTTGTTGAGCTGCCAGTTGTCCGCATCCATGAGATACTGCCTGGAAGAGTGGAGAAAACGCCCAACTTGAATATCAAATGGAAAGTGTAATTACCGAAGCTAACCGCTGCTGTTGGAGCAACTGCATCCACTGCTGCTTCAGATCCGACATTTTGCCCGCCTCTCCGCCGTACTCCGCGGGCAGCATGGCGCGCGGAAAGTGCTTATACGGCGTATCCGCATCAGGCAGATGAAAGTGGATTAGCTTGAAGACCTCGCTCTTGATGAACGGCTTCACCACGGTCAGCACCTTGTCCAGATACGTCGGACAGTTGAGCACATGTACCTCCTTCAGCCGCACCGGATGCGCCTCCTGCACGAACTTCATGTAAACGCGCAGCGAACTCAGGACCGTCTTCGTCAGATGGCGCAGCGAATACCCGGCCATGTCGAAGATGGGTATCTCGCCGTCCGACAAGCGACCATCTGTCTCAGTGGCGAAGCGACAGTCGGCGACCATAAAGAAGACCTTGATGCCGGCCGTAAAGTTGAACTGTCAAATGGCAAGTGGCAAGTGGCAAGTTGCAAATTGCATGTTGCAAGTTAACAATTAGCATTGAGTTGGCTAATATCCATGTTCAGACTACGCTACGCTTACCTTGTCCGCGTCGTGGTCAATCAGACGATAAAATAGCAGCTTGTTGTTCTCCGGCGTCAGGCCGGGCAGCGGGACCAGATCACTGCAAAAACATCAACAATTGCAGCAACAACAACAGCAACAGCAACAACAACAACAACAAACAACAACAACAATAGTAAGCTATAATTAGATGTTGCTGCAAAGTGAAAAACCGGTTTATGGCTATGCCCTAGAGATGGGCGCGTGTCGTGTCTGAGCACGAGATATTCTGGCTGGGAAATTCGCTTGCGTGTTCGTGTTCGTGCAAGAAAATGAATTAACACGACTCAACACGACCTTTGACGATCTAGCACGACTGAACACGACCCAACACGACTGAATGCAACTCAATACAACTTAACATATTATCGTCGCAGAATCTAACACGACTGCACACGAGCCACAAACAAACAATATGACTTGACACGAGCTATAACTCTCTCGAGCTGTAAATGAATCCTGATATTAAAAACTTCACAAAAATTTAAGTATTTAAAATGAACCAAAAATTGCTTAATTATTATTATAATATTGTTAGAAAAATTTTTTAATTTAATTAATTTTTTTTTTTTGTCTTTTTCAAAATATTTTTAATTGTAAATTTGCACGAAATGAAAATCAAATTTAGTGCGTGTCGCGCGTGCCTAACAAATGCAATGGGTGTTGAAATCGTGTCGGGTCGTGCAAAATGAACGCGACACGCGCTCATCTCCAGCCAAACGCGCATGCACTTACGCGACTTGCAACAGCTGCTGGGAGCTGGCATCCAACGGGTCGCGATCGATGAAGATTTGCGGATGCTTGTTGCGCATGGCATAGTTGAGCAGCAGCAGACGCTGTGCGGCAGCCACATCGCCGCGTGTCGTGTGCAGAAATCGCCGCAGCAATGTGGTCGCTAATAAATACGCCAGTGCAGTTGCAGTCGGATGCGGGCCGGGAAGAGGGACGCCAGAAGAAAGGTGCAATTTAGTTGTGGTTAATGTGGTCGCAATTGCCAAGCAAGTTATGCAACTGGTTCGAGCTTCGTGCCGCAATCCAAGTTAGTTGACCCACAAAAAAAAAAAAAAAAAACAAACAACAACAACAACAAAAATATGGCCAAAGTGCCCCAAGTGCTGGCCCCAGTCTAGAGCCTGAGATTTCCAGCTACAAAGTGCTTGATTCGCATATCTAAACAAAAAAAAACTTAATGCCAAGTACCGCCTGGGCACAGGTTACGTAATACTGGCAATCACACACTTAAATGCAATTATGTGTTGATTATGGGTTTACGGCTAGTTAGATCTGCGGCTAGATTTCTACAGTCGCTGGCTTTCAATAGAATGGGCCTTAGCTGGTGGGAATAGCCAGTTGCGAAACGGGCCCAGCCGATGGTTAACTTTGAGTTGAATAGTTTCGATGCAGTCCCAGCACAAAATGTCGGTTACAAATTTATTCCCTTTGATTTAAAATTCTAAACAGTTTTCGCAATTGACATTTAAAACACTTTGGCCTAAATGTAACACAAAAAGAGCCATTAAAAAAAATATCACTAACAATTCTCCAGAACCAGTACGGATATGCCGTGCCACTTTGCGGAAGCAGCAAGCAATTTAAATATGGAAATCCCGCAGGGATAACAGTCTGTCACATTAAGAAGTAAAACAGGTGCTTCCTGGTACATGAGCAATTATGACATCCATTAGGTCCTAAACATGGCGTCTGTTAAATGCGAAATATATAAGTAGATTGCGCAGCGATGATCACGACTTGGCAATGGATCTCTTAGACAACAGTAGGAACGTTAGACGTCTAGGAAGATTTCACGTGCTGGACCTCTCCGACAGATTTAAAAATTAAAATTTAAAGGGCTGACATTAACTTTGAAAAATATATTGTTTGAGTTTACTGAAACAATATTTTAAACAGCATAACTGAAAAATATTTAATGTTCAATTTTTTTAAAATTTAATTTTTACTTTAACCAAAGGCTCAAACGAGAACTACTTGATTTGACTTCAGTACCATTTATCATATCAAAAACCGTTGTTTTTTTTTTTTTTTTTTGTCTATGTATCAATTAACAAAATATTACTTTATCCCGGTGAAATCTTACTAAAATCTCCAATAAAGTTATATTTTTTTACTTTAATACCAACTGGGCCAACAAATTTCTGATTTGTATATATGTTTATATATGTATGTATATAATATAAAACTATAAATTATTTTCAATGATTTCTGAAAGTCCAAGTTGATTTTAATTTGAAATCAGTTTTAATATTATTTTATTAGATTTAAGCCCGTATTTTCTTACTGTGTAGTCAGTAAACTTTTGCTTAACTGAAAACCTTGAGCTAAAAGATCAAATCAGTTTTTAGTTTTCAGTTCTGATCGCTTATTTGGCCAACAATAAATATGTTTATATTTTGTATCTTTTAGATAAATAGCCGTTGCCAAGCTTGTAACCCGTTCTGAAATCTAATGTTTTTAATTCTAAGCTTGTCCACTTAGCGCTTCATTAAAATCGCAGCTTCCTTTATTGACTTTAGTTAATTTAAAAATAACCGAGCTTCAGATTTTTGCGGAACCTAATATACGTAATATATTTCATAACATTTTCCCCACTTAACAATTCATTAGAGCCTTTGTTTTCGCTCTTGATGTCATTCAATTTGTACCGAGACGAGCTTCTAACACTTAAAAACTGACCTTTAAGCTCTAGTCAGTTAATTTTTCCAACCACTTAGTACTCAATTAAAATTGTACACTATCGTAAAAAGCCGATATTATTATAGCCTATTATAAAAAATGTACTGAAAGTCAATTGTAAATTTATCTGGAATATTCAGAGCTTTCTTGGTACATTTGTTAAATCTATAGTTAGTAAAATAAAATTGAAATGAGTCCAAAGTTCATATCGAAACCTGAACCTACGATCATTATGTGAGTTAGATTTCAGTTAATTTTTCAACTATCAATTGCATTTCCCTAGCACATGATCACTAAGCACTTTTTAAGAACCTGTCCACCCCACCTCTGCACCACCCCCCAACCCCCTACATACATATATTGTGGGGCAGTTGCGGCTGCGCCTTGATCAAGTCCTGCAGCTCGGCCACACGCAGCGCCATCAGCTGCTCATCGTCCTTTTTGTGCACCATTCTTTTGTCAACTAACTAACTCCAACAACAAAACGAACACTGGAACAAAAGAATGAGAACTGAGTCAAAGCTTCAGTTGGAGCTTTCGAGCGAGAGACGAAAAAAAAAGCGCGTCTGTGCGACGCTAATTCGCGACTGCAACTGATTTGTGTGTGAAGTTTCTTACGCTGCTCGCAGAGCTCGCAAAAAACAAAAACAAAAACAAAAACCAAAGTTCCCCAACGAAAACAAAAATTGTTTGTGATTGGGCAGAAGGGCGAACCGGATGGCAGCGGGTGCGCAGCTTGTCAGTGTGGCTTAAGGCAATGCACTCGCCATGCGGCTCTAGATCTATCTCCATCTCTCTCTCTCTCTCTCTCTTAGACTGCCTACCTGGCTCTGTATGTATGTGTGTGTGTGTGTGAGACTGACGCAGCGGGACTGCAGAGGCTTGGCTTCTCATGCACCGCTTGTCGAATTTTTTGGTCCGTTGTGCTATTTACGTAAACCATTTGCAATTGTTTCATGTGCCGGAAGGTCGTGTGTGTGCATGTGTGTGTGTGTTGTGTGCATGTGTGTGTCTGTGTTCTATGAAGCGTAGACATGGCCATGCCCCTTTTCGTATTTGTGTCCAGCGGCCGTATTCAACTTCTTTCAACCGCGCTGCTATGTTTCACCTCTGTACATTTTGTAATACCCTGTAAACGCTAAGCTGGTGCACAGGGTATAAAAGATGTTGGTGTTTAAAATATATGAATTTACTAGTATATTACATTTATTTCGAACCTTAACTATACTTAAAAGCAAATAGAATTTGCTCTACAACAAATAAAATTTGTATAACAGAAAATACGCCTAGATTGCAGTAAAAAATGTATTCTTTTAACTTTGTACAGGGTATGTGCCAGGCGAGCACTTTTATTTTTCTGTAGTTTTCGGTGTTTTATCGCGACATTGGCAAACAATTTTCGTATGCGCTCCACTTGCTATGCCCGACGTTGCTGCCCCCTGTTGTCCCCTGCGCGATCCCTCCCTCCCCTGTCTCTGATGTCCGCTGAGGTTCGTCGATTTAACGTGTTTCGCATGTTAAACTATACGACACAGCAACACACAACTTGAAATTTAACAAAACAGTCAACTGAAGAAGAAGAAGAAGTAAAGAGACAGAAACAGACACCGAAACAGAAAGAGAAAGAGAATATAGCAACAATGATAACCGATAGTCACAAGCGACACTTTTGCAGAATGCGTAATAAAAACAGAAACCACAAGATTTTTACAGCACCAGCAAGAGCAACTATGCAAAACCGTAAATACTCTGTAAAAAATGTTAAAAATTATCAGTGGCTCGGTTCACTGTTCGAACCAATGTTTCGCCTTTAGGTTTGGTTCAGAAACCTGGTTTTCCACATCAATGAATCCTTGTTTTGGTTCGTTAAATTCCTTTAAAATACAACAGAAAATCTTATATTTATTATTAATAAACAAAATATACGTACATATATTTTTTATAAAGAAATTCAATTATAAAGATATTTTTATTTTTTTATTTGAAGGTAAAATATTTTCTAGAAAATTCTTTTCGGTTTACGTTTAAGTTGATTTTTGAGCCATCTGGTTTGTATTAAGGTTCGGTTCATCATTTGGAAAATTTTGGGGTTTCGTGTTCGAACCGGTTCGGTTGAAAATCTTGCTTTGTTCGATATGGTAACTGAACGTAAGCTAAATCTAGTTTACACATTAATTATAGCTCGCTGAACAGCTCATAAGCAACAATTAAATGTTTTGCCGATTTTTATATGTAAGCTGTATAGTATTAATATATTGAGCGATTTGAATACTGTATTAAAAAGTTTGAAATCGTGTAATTGGTAAAGTTTAAAAATTTGTATTACAAAAAAATAAAACAAAAATGTCGTCAGATTATATCTTTAAATATATGAGGGAGTCTCTCCGTACGGTTCTACATTTTAAAGCGATACGGAAAAACCCGCTGCAAGGGGTGCCAGAGCTCAGCCGTTGTTTGTGGTTTGTGGGCATTTTTAAATTTTTAGCGCACTCGTCCATACACATATGTATATATGTATATATGTATATGTATGTATATTTTTAATGTAGTCATAAAATAGACACACGCAGCTATGGAAAAAGCAACAGCAACTAAAACAAAAGACCCCGCACATGACACCAAGTAAAAAGTTATTGCTGTTGCTTTTATTGAAAACTTTTTGACCTTGGCCAACGCAAATACTCACATACACAGACACACTCACACACAAACAGACATACGCAATTTGAAACTTGAGAAAATTTACTTTTGCAATTATCCAAAAGTCAACCACAAAAAAAAATGTTGGTCACCGATTTTAATGTGAAGTCAAACAAGAGAATCAGTAGCAGAAGAAGAAATCCAGAATGCCAAAAACAGACATCATAACTTCATAAAATTCTAATGCAGTTTTCTTATTTGCGCTTAAAATTTAAGTAAATGTTTGCTTATGAAATTATTGCCTCAAGTGCTTATAAAATAATTGCTTTAATGTGCTGGGAAATATTTTTTTGCTTATAAAAAAATAATATATACATATATGTATGTATATAGATACATTATATTGGTTTCAACTGCATGTTATTCTTTATAATTTCAAGAAAAGTGCCTGTGTCATTATCTCGGAACGTTGAGATTGATTTGCAGGTTAAATTTGCGCATATTAATGCGAGTGTATGTGTGTGTGTGTGTGTGTTTACACACATGCTTCTATTGCGCAAGCTTTGCAAAATTTGCCAGCGATTGTGCAGATGCTGCAACTGACAATCAGTCAGCAAAATGCAACTTAATTGAATGCTTGCGGCAATCGCTTTACAAATGACCACCAAAGTCAACACAATTCACATTTCTTTGATGTTTTTCAAATGTCAGTTGCAACAAGCTGAAAATAAATATAAGAATTGAATGCATGATTATATATTTTTGAATTTTAGCTAAAAGAAAACCGCTCAAATTCGTCACACCACGTAGCGCTTTTAACAAACCAAGTGGAATTGATAGCCAAGTAACTGTTGTATAGGGATATAATTTTGCATAAGCAACTTTAACCATTTTTGGCGCGCTATTTATTTTTAAATCAGAATTTCATAGCAAACAGCTTTGTCCAGTCTGCCCTGTGTGTCAAAAATGGTGCTGCCACTACTCAACACTGTAAACAACAGCCGCAAACTGTCATCAACTGTCAAGTACGCGCCATGTTTTTGCTCACGCACGCATTCGAGTAGAAAGAAGAAGCACGCGCCACACAAATCAAGTGGCAAAATAAGCAAACAAACTGCATTTGTTGCAAGCCAAGCAACAACAAAGCCGCTAATAACAAACGAACAATCAAAACGGTGCCGGCCCCACCATCCGCTAAAGGTATTCACCAACCAAAAACGCAACTGTTTGCCGAACGCACGAAGAAGAAGAAGCACGCCGCGCTACAATAACAGCGAGCGGCGAGAGAGGGTGAACAGCAAGAAGAGAAAAATTGCAACCGGACGCAGCAGCAGCAGCGCAGACTCGAGCACCAGCTGCCCCCCGCCGGACGCCGAGTGCCTGCGAATAACCAAAAAACCGCGTGGTTAGCTTGTTGTTGTTTTTATTTTGCAAAGTGAATTTAATTTATTCTTGTTTTATTTTTTGGAACTTGTGTTTCAATGCAGCCAATCCAGGATTCCGTTGAGTTGAGGCTGATTAGACAAGGATTCGCCATGGTGCCCATTGGAGCCGTGCACAGCGGCCATCCCGGCGTCGTGCACCAGCAGCAGCAACAGCAGCCGATGCCAACGGCGCCCAGCGGACCAAACACGCTGCAGCCGAGCTCCGCCTCGTCGACCTCGTCGAATACAACATCCAACAAGAGCTCGATGTCGGTGAAGCCGAACTACACGCTGAAGTTCACTCTTGCCGGCCACACCAAGGCCGTTTCCGCGGTCAAGTTCAGCCCGAACGGCGAATGGCTTGCCAGCTCATGTAAGTTGACCGAAAGCCATGGAAGGCAATTGATTTAAACGTTTTTGTCACCATGCAGCTGCGGACAAACTCATAAAGATCTGGGGCGCCTACGATGGCAAGTTCGAGAAGACCATATCCGGGCACAAGCTGGGCATCAGCGACGTCGCCTGGTCCTCGGACTCGCGTCTGCTGGTCAGCGGCAGCGATGACAAGACGCTCAAGGTGTGGGAGCTAAGCACCGGCAAGAGCCTCAAAACGCTGAAGGGCCACAGCAACTATGTGTTCTGCTGCAACTTCAATCCGCAGTCCAATCTAATTGTGTCCGGCAGCTTCGACGAGAGCGTTCGCATTTGGGACGTGCGCACGGGCAAGTGCCTTAAGACGCTGCCAGCCCACTCGGATCCCGTTTCAGCCGTGCACTTTAATCGCGACGGCTCGCTGATCGTCAGCTCCAGCTACGATGGCCTGTGCCGCATCTGGGACACGGCCAGCGGTCAGTGCCTGAAGACGCTGATTGACGATGACAATCCGCCCGTTAGCTTTGTCAAATTCTCGCCGAATGGCAAATACATACTGGCCGCCACGCTGGACAACACACTGAAGCTGTGGGACTACTCCAAGGGCAAATGCCTGAAGACCTACACGGGTCACAAGAACGAGAAGTATTGCATATTTGCCAATTTCTCCGTCACCGGCGGCAAGGTAACTAAATTGATATTGGCCAGAAATATACAATTATTAATCCATGTTTTACATGGCACAGTGGATCGTCAGCGGCAGCGAGGACAACATGGTCTACATATGGAATCTGCAGAGCAAAGAGGTAGTACAAAAGCTACAGGGACACACGGATACCGTGCTCTGCACCGCCTGCCATCCCACGGAGAATATCATAGCCTCTGCTGCGCTGGAGAACGACAAGACCATAAAGCTTTGGAAGTCGGACACATAGAGCTGCTTTCTGCACCTGCACACACACACACACACACCCACACCCACACACACACACATAAAAAATCACACACATTTCTTTAATTATCTTATTTTAAAACAAATTACTTTTAATCAACCTTTTTTTTGTTTAATTGATAGAACAAAACAAAATTACTTTAAAGACACACTATTCAGGCTTGCAGCAGCAGCAAAAAGGAAAGAACATTCGAAGTAACAATTGCAAATAATTGCAAGACGATTGCAACTATGTATATTTAAATATTTATTAGCTAATGTATTGGCCAGTAAACAACACAATGAAAATCCTTCAATTTTTCTACTTTTTACCACAATTAACGGCTAAATTTAAGCAACACTCGACACACACACACACACAAAACACATGAAGCGTACATACAAACAAGAACAACAAGCGTGCAAGTGAATGTAAATGTAAAATAAAACAAAAATTAAACATAATCTAATCTTTCCACAAATGTTTATTTCAACAATTTTGTTGTTTATTAAAATGTCTAAATGCTTATCTATAGTCTTGGAAAAGGTATGTTGAATCGACATTGGCTATCAAAACTTCAGATTTTCTTTATGTTTACATATTTTACTTTTACCTATGTACGTTTTTACTTTCAAATCTTTAATTTTAATAGGTATGAAAAACCGCAAATAAAAATAAAAATATATATATGTATGTGTATATTTTTATTTACTTTTGTTCATGCAAAAATATCCAAAATTTTAAGATAAAACTGCATAAAAATAATTAGCGCGCCATTGCTTGAAACCCCTTTTAGTGTTGGTGAAACATAAGACTCAAATAATATAAAATGAATTTATAATTTTTTTAATAGCAATAATGGAATCTGTTGACTTGGCTGTACATAAACAAATTTTTATTTTTGTAAACATATTTTAAGCAATACAAGTTTTCGTGGCAGTGTTGATAAATTCGTGCAAGTGTTACATATCGTTGGTGCGATACTTTCGATAAACGACTATCGATTGCTTTTGCAGCACTAGCTGGTAGCTGCCATCGCCAATAAATAATTTGGTTTAAGTGCATTTGGCATTCAATTTAACCCGTGTTTTGTGTTGTTTTCCCCACATTTAAATCAATATGGTAAGTTGAATAAAAATTGTGGCTGCTCTTGCAGCTGCTACGCAGTGTTTGCGAAGGTTTGTTTATTGATTGTTGTTTATGCTCTTGCAGGCAGCTTACACCGAGGATCAGTTGGCTGGTGAGTGTTAGTGTGTGTGTGTCATGGATGTTTTTGTGTGCGTGTGGGTGTTGCTTTTGAAATGGGCGCAGAAGTTCAAAGTGCCAACTCAAAGCGTGGACAGCAGTGAAAACGGCACAACAGTAAAAAGAAAACACAAAAAACCGAACACAGGCAGACACATTTGTGTATACGTTGTCAACATTTGCATGGCTCTTTGTGTTAGTGTGTGTGTGTGTGTGTGTGTGTATGTGAGTGTGTGTGTTACACATCTTCATATGCGGCGCATGAATCATTGATAAAATAAACACACAAAGCAGCCATACGATCGCGTCAATGACTCACGCAACAAATGCGCGCCGCAAGCAAATTTACAGTTAAACAAGGATGACTAACTGACTGGCTGGCTGACGGCTGCAGGACACCGGCGCAAACTGTCGCTAGCTCGTCTCAGCGCTGACTGCAACGGCCGATTGCATTGAACGGCAGCCGAAAAACACAACTTTTGGCCATTGCCCGTGTTGGCCGACGGCTGCCATTTAAGGCGGCTTTCTGGGTCAACATGGGCATACGGCCCTGGGCAGTCCGCCTGTCCCCCTGTCCCGCCCATTGCGAATCACGAATTTCTTTACGCAACTCGCTGGCAATGTTCAATTGGGTTTTTGCGCGTTTGATAACTTAATCAAAATCAATTCAATTGCTTGTCGTTTGGCGATAAGTAGCAGTCGCTGTTGCTGCTGCTGCTGCTGCTGCGGTTGGTGTTGCTGCTGCTGCTGCAATGACGTCAGCTGGTCGCATTGAACGTATTGATTTACCTGAACGTCGCTCGTTCGACTGCGTTCGGTCATTGCCTAAAATGGACAAAATTCTGTTGTTGTTTTGATGCCTTTTTTGGCCTGTTGCAAGCGCGTGTTAACAACAAAAAAACCAAACATGACGCGGCGACATGCCGAAGATTAAATACCCTTGCCGGCATATTACGAATGCTAATATAGTATTCTGATTTTAGCCACATCATTTCAACCAGCAACCATTTGAAAATATTATTTATTTTTTACAAGAACTTGTGAATCTGCACATATAAAAATGCATTCATATATCTTTTATGTATATCATATATGTTTTTTGTATATTTAAAAAGTCGGTTAAGGTAGTCAGAATTTTAATATGTTTACATACAAAAATACTCGGATAATAGAGGTATATCATTGATGGAGGTATAAAATCCACCACCCACCATCGCGGTTAATAGAGGTCCAGATAATCTAGATTCCACTGTATATTAAATTGAGTTTATCATTATATTCAAAAAAGTTTTATTTTTGATAACTATGGAAGTGATGAGATATGTTGATCCGATCCGGTTAGTCATTTCCAATAGTCATTTCCCATAGTCATTTCCAATAATATTTATATATTTTATATTATATTTTTTATGGTCGTTTCCAATGTTGCAATAATTTAATATTTTATATTATATTTATTATGAGAAATGCAGCCGCCAAATGGAATTCATTTTAAATAGATTTAAAACGGTAATTGTGATTTATTTTCTTAAAAATGTTTTGGCAATCCGAACAAGAACTTATCACAAAATCACAAATCACTCAATTTTAACAAAAATTCCCAACTAAATTCTATAAATCAAATATCGAGAAAATGATTAAGAAAAACATTTATTATTATTATTCTAATATCGATATTATATTCTTTAGAATAACTGTTTATTTTTATAAAATCTACAAAAGTGCTACCTTAAATTAATAGTCAATAGTCAATATCTGTCAGCTAATACTTGGTTAAATTTACACAGATTAGAAGTAAACAGATGAGTTCTTTAATGCATAACACACTTTATGACACAGTTTTTATGCTTCAAGTAAGGGTATATAAAAATTTTTATGTATATAAAAAAAAACTGTTACTGTTGCTGCTGCTGCAGGCTGTGCAATCTGTTGAAGCTCCGTACGACTCTGACTCAGTAGCAGGCAGTGCAGGCAGGCAAACGGTCGAGATTCAATTTGAGCAACATGTATTATTACACGGCCCATGTGAAGCCCACATTTACCACGTTAGAAGGTTGGACACGGGCGGGGCAATAGTTTAAATCCCATCTAAATTCTAATTCACTTGGCTCGTTGCAGAGTTCCAGGAGGCGTTCAATCTGTTCGACAATCGCGGCGATGGCAAGATACAGCTGGGCCAGGTGGGCGAGTGCCTGCGCGCCCTGGGCCAGAATCCCACCGAATCGGATGTGAAGAAGTGCACGCATCAGCTGAAGCCCGATGAGCGCATCTCGTTCGAGGTATTTCTGCCCATCTACCAGGCCATCTCGAAGGCGCGCTCCGGCGACACGGCCGATGATTTTATTGAGGGCTTGCGTCACTTCGATAAGGACGCCAGCGGCTATATATCGTCCGCTGAGCTGCGCCATCTGTTGACCACGCTGGGCGAGAAGCTGACCGACGAGGAGGTTGAGCAGCTCTTGGCTAACATGGAGGATCAGCAGGGCAACATCAATTACGAGGAGTTCGTGCGCATGGTCATGAGCGGCTAAGGTCACTGAGAACCGCACCAACAACATCAACAACAACAACAACAATAATAATAATACCAACAACAACAACAACAAGACTCACCTGCCATGCTAGCTAGCCGTTCATTCCGACAAAACTCCAAGATTCCACGATTCCATTTTGATTTCTGTCTTAGCCATTTTGAAATTTATATTTTTTGTATATTGAGGTTTAATGGACATAGAATGGATGGAACTGATTTCATCTAAAGACAACCAGACGAACCCTTCGCGCGACCCTCCCCACGACTAACAACACCCCAATTTGATCACGCCAAACACACACACACACACAACAATTAACCGTTGTTTAATGCAGGGTAAATCACATCCTCGGAGAGGTCGTCGCATCGTTAAATTTTGCGTATTATTCTAAATGTATCGAGTTTATTATCCAAGAACAACAACAATGAAAAACATCAGATTCTTACATGCATACCTATAAAGGGACTCAAGTCTTCAACGAGTATCGTAACAAGTATTTCTAAATTAATGATTTGATATATGCGAGTTAAGCGTATAATTGAACTTTAATGCGCATTTTGAAGTTTTACATGTTTTTTTTAATAATTTAATAATGTATTTAATAAATAAAACGAATGGAAGTAGGTCTTTTTACAAAAGAAACGTACTTAAAGTTATTAAAACATATGAAACCTACAAAATGTTTTCTTATTAAATTTGAAATTTGAATAAATTATGGGGAAAACAAAATTGGGAGCGCAGTATTGTAGCAATGAGCTTCATGACGTGCCCCCAAAGCTAAACGGTTAGTGTTACAAAATGCAAGTGAAAAGTGCAAATACGATTGATATTCAACCTGACCGTATTGCGTGTTAAATTCTGCGCATTTCTGCAATGGAAGAGTAACAGTGCAGCATTTGAAATAAACGCCAACTATATGGTGGTTAAAAATTTTACTCAATAAGCCGCTAGGCGTGGCGCAGTTTCAATCTGTGATCAGCCGGCTAGTGTTGCTATGGCATTTTGCTGGTATTCGCGCTCTGGCCACACTGTCGAAGCCAGATAATAGAAATAAACAAAAGCAAAAATGCATCATTTAATTTAGGCTTAAAGCATTTGGAAATAGTGCTAAACAGCATTCCTTAATTAGCGCCCAGCGTTGTTTTCAGTTGCGCCCCATGTCAGCCATGTCGAAAGCCTCGGGCGTGGTCGCCACATTGGCGGGCGGCGGCGAACCGAGTTCGCCAGTGCAAAAGGTCTGGAAGCCAGAATGTGAGTAATATCGAATATTAATCAGACTCAGCCAATTGACTAACGATGTGTGTCAGTGTATAAAATACAGTTGGACGCGCCGGCGCCACATCCTGTGCGCTGCCAGCGCACTCTGCCGCCGGAGGCGAACAGCCAGGCGGTGCGTCTGTACGGCAGCGAATATCACGGCCTGATGGGGCACCTGGAGGCCGAGCAGCTGCTGACCAGCGCCAGCGACGGCAGCTACCTGGTGCGACGCAGCCCCAAGGCGGACGGCTACCATACGCTGAGCGTGCGCTTCAACAAGCGCACAAAGCACTACAAGGTCTTCTACATGCGCGGCCAGGGCCACTATCTGCGCGAGCAGGACAAGCACTACGAGACGGTGCACGAGATGGTCGCCGACGGGCTGATCAACTTCCATATGCAGCTGTACGCCAGCCCCATCATACAGCAGATCAATCAGCAGACCAAAAACTGCTACCAGCAGAGTCCCTACATGACGCTCAATCGCCGCAAGCTGCGCGCGCTCTCCAACGAAATGGGCAAAGCGACGGCCACGGCTAAGGCGGATGTTTGTGATGCATATGCACCTGTGACGGCCACATCAGTGCCGGCCCAAGCTGGCCAGGCCAGTCAGCAGACGGCGCAGCAGCCGCAACAGGCAGCCGTCGATCCCATGCCGCTGGTGTACGAGAAGCCGCACAATTTCAAGGTGCACACGTTTAAGGGGCTCAACTGGTGTGAGTTTTGCGCCAACTTCTTGTGGGGCTTCACCGCGCAGGGCGTCAAGTGCGATGCGTGCGGCTTTATGGCGCACAACAAGTGCTCCGAGCTGGTGCCGCCCAAGTGTGTGCCCGATTTGAAGTGCATTCGCGGCGTCTTCGGCACCGATCTGACCACCATGGTCCAGCTGCATCAGTGCAGCATTCCATTTGTGGTGCGTCGCTGCGTGGAGGAGGTGGAGGCGCGCGGCATGCTACAGGAGGGCATCTATCGCGTCTCCGGTTTCGCCGATGAGATCGATGCCCTCAAATTGGCGCTGGATCGCGATGGCGACAAGACGGACATGTCCGAGGCGGCCTACGGCAATGTCAATGTCATTGCCGGCACACTGAAGCTCTATCTGCGCCTGCTGCCCGTGCCGCTCATAACGTTCCAGGCGTATCCCAGCTTCATGGCGGCGTGTCGTAAGTAGCCTCCAACTGTGCTAAATTTGTTGCCAATTAACGGTTTTCTTTTGTTGCAGGCAATGTGAAGGCGACGGAGCAGCTGCCGCTCATGGCGGATGCAGTGCGTCGCCTGCCGCCCGCCCACTACAGCTGCCTGCAGTACATGCTGGAGCATCTCAAGCGGTGAGTCCGTCCGTGCCCCACTCGGGACTGTCTTGACAAACGAATCTGTTTTCACAGCGTTGCCTCGCATTATGCCGTCAATAAAATGAACGAGCACAATTTGGCCACCGTGTTTGCGCCCACGCTAATTGCTACGCCCCAGCATATGACAAATCTCACGGAGGAGATATTCATGCTCTCTTCGCTGATAACCCATTGTGAGACCATCTTTGCCAGCTCCAAGCAATAACATTGCCCAGCGAGCGAGATAGCATATACCATTCTATCTATATATATCTCTCTCTCTCTCTCGTTGTCGTTTCTTATTCTATCTCTTTTTAAATCGTTTTCTTCCATCGCAGCTATTATAATCCTTAATACGTTTACATTTTAGCCAAGCATTTATTTATTTATATTATACTAAATCATTTTGCCGCATCTTTGATGCACTCACCAAAAATCTTTAGAATATTACAATGAAATTTTTTATATTTATTATTATTATATTTAGGGTACATACGATTATTATATTATTATTGTCGAGCCTTCCAAATAACGTATATTGAGCATACCAAACGAAGCTGTATATGTTTAGTTTTTTGAAGCACTTAGAAATTAGCATTGAATGTTGTAAGATTAACGTACGAATTTACCGACAATCTTTTGGAATATTTTTGAAATGTGTTTAGCATTGAACGATATCATAAATAAAAATATTTATTTAAATTGAAAGCATATATACAAATATATTTACTATATTTATGTTGAAAGTGATAAACGTACATAAATGTACTTTACTTGAGAATTTACCTATTAATATTTATTGAGAAAATATGATTATTTCATAAACTACATTTTACACCCAATAACTGTTAGCCCATATGCAGTTACGGGAGTTACGGCTATTGGTGTGAATTAGCAACTAGGGACACATAATTCCAATCTACTTTTTTTTTATATTTTGTATCCCTTTTTAGAGATTTTAGTTATGGTTCGTTCTTTAAATTATTTGTGCGTCTAAAATGCAATAAATATGCAATTATAATTTTTAAAATTTTTTTTGGCGAAAATATTAAGTAAAAATTTTGTTTTCTCAAAATTTTAAATGTTGAAATAATGCGATTAATCGATTGTGGGTGTCAAATATTATATTTTATATTAAATAAAACGCCGGCTTGAATGCGATTCTGGTTTAAATAACTTTTTTCTGCCAATCAAATTCCTTTCAAAACTTCTAGCTGTCAAAGCTCAACCAAAACTTAACCGATTCTCATGTTTGTTACCGATCTCACGCTTTTTTCAAATCAAACATTTTTGGTGACTTTTTTCAAAAAAGAAAACCATAAACTCTAATATTAAAAAAAAATAATTTTTTTTTTTAATATAAAAATTAAGTTTAATTGCCTAATCAAATGTGGGCAGCAAAATTAGTATAGAACGTCTGCTGTTTCTGCCAGAAAAGCATAAAATGAATGTGGAAAAATAGTATTTTCCAAAAATCAAATATTTCGTATTTTATGTGTATTCGTAGTAACTTCAGAATGTAGATTCAGAATGTAAATTTGTAAAATTTGTATTCATCGAGCAGCCGGCGAATCTCTTTTTCATCATTTACTTTATCAAAATTTTGATTTGCTTGTTAAATTTGTTCAGATTTTTTTAAAAAAAACACTAAATGTTATAGTTAAAACGCAACGGAAACCAAAAAGGGTTCACAAAAAAGTATTTGTATAAAATGAGCGGACCGGCCAGTGGAAAACAAAATGACACTCCGATGGTGAGTCAGTTTTGGACAGTTGCCGAGCTGCTGTCGGAGCTGCCCCTGGTGACAAAGCTGCGCAACACGTTTCAATTGTTCGTGCGCCCAATTGGCAGCAATTCCCTCGACATACTGAAGGTATCGGAGTGCCTGCGGGCGATGGGCCTGCACTTTCTCGAGTCCCGCTTGAAGGCGTGCCTGGTGGAGCGGCTGCTCAAGTTTCCGCAGGCGAAGCCGCCGACACGCGTCAGCTTCGAGCTGGTGCTGGGCATCTATTGTGAACTGGCCAGGGTGCAGGATGTGCCCAGCGCGGCGATGATGATCAACGGATTGCGCTGCTGCGATGCCAACGGTTCTGGCATGCTGCCCTATGCCCAGCTGCGACGCATGCTCACCACGGTGGGCGAGCGGCTGAACGATGCGGAGGCGTCCGCACTGCTCGACAGCATGAAGGATGACAGCGGCAATGTGAACTACATAGCCCTAATGGAGACCATGTTCGTCGGCGACAACGAGTTTGCCGCTAAACTCCAGCAGGCACGAATCTATCTGGAGGCACTCGGCAAAAATGCCGGCCACATGGACATGCAAAAGCGCGATGAATTCATTAATGCGCTGCGCGGCGGAGACAGGGCGAAGAGCGGCTACATAGCGGCCCATCGTATGCTGCAGCTGCTCAACAGCACCGGGGATTGCTTCAGCAGCGCCGAACTGACCGCCCTCACGCGCGGCATGACGAACTCGAAGATGCAGATCGATTACCGACGCTTCCTGCGTCTCATCATGAACGAGTAGCCGGCCAGCGGATGAGTTGCTGCATTCGGAAAGGAAATCGTGAATTTTCACTGGTGAAAAGTACAGGCGAAATTCTCTGCAACGAAGACCGCAAAAGGGGCCCAAGCAAAACTTTGGTTTTGTGTTAATTCGTATATTAAAAGAGAATACAAAACAAAACGTTCTCGGCTTGTAAAGTTCAAATTTTCATCTGTGAAACTAATTTTGGTTAAAATTTTACATTTCATTTAATTTATAAATATTTAATTGTTTAGTGAATTATGTTAACAACAGGTTTTGGCTCTCTAAAAACTTATATAGCCAAGTAAATTAAATTACATTTTTTGGGCCTGAGAAAAACAGACTAAACTAAGAAACGAAATTTGTTTGCTTCACCATTTTGAAAACCGTCGGCCAATTTTATTATATAAAACATCGAAAACATGTTCTCAACACAAAGAATCTTTAAATCCAAGGCCTCTAATTTATTGAAAATGCTATATAAATCTAATTTCTGAGGGTCATTAGAAATGGCCATTCTATATCGCAATTTTTTTTTATTATAATTACCAGTTTTTTTTGTAGCTAAATTTAAATACAAGTCAATTTAAATCTGAAATCAATTCAATTGCTCTACAGTCTCAAATTAACTTCAAATATCCCCTAGAAACCCATGAGTCAAATTGATTTTTTGTAAATCTATGTTAAAATTTTAAAAGTACAAATATTTATTAAAAAATCTCTCGACTTGGGACGAACACTGGCTCTAGTTTCAAACAAACTGTGAACAAGTTTTTCATTTTCATTACAATGGGTTATAAAATCTTTTAATAACATTTCAGCCAATTATCGAAGCTCAGCCCAATGTTATCGATGGCTAATTTGCCGTTTAGCAATACGCGCATCGCACATCCATTGCCTTGCACAGCGCCATCTAGGTGTCAATTAGCCAAGCGTATAACAGTTGAACATGCTGAAAACTTAATAAAGTCTGGCAGCTCTTGGCGTAACGGGTTTTCTTAACCGAACTTTTCTTAAAAATATAAAAAAATTGCTTGTAAAAACAATTAG
This sequence comes from Drosophila colorata, assembly GCA_035041545.1. NCBI lineage: Eukaryota > Metazoa > Arthropoda > Insecta > Diptera > Drosophilidae > Drosophila > Drosophila colorata. The sequence continues at coordinate 20,093,177 of JAWNLD010000490.1, read as the reverse complement.
AATGATAAAACATTTTGTAATCGTTTTTTTTTTATTATAAGAGCATAAATTTTCGCACATACAAACATACTATATTTCGAAGAGCCAAAAATGGTGCTCTTATAATTTCCATGTGAGCCTACGTGCACACATATATTCCAGGGTTCATACATTTGGCTAAACTAGTAGTCCTTCTAATCGCAAAATTTCTGAAATGATAGACTTATGCGAGTCGAATGAGAGAGATACAATCATTTACAGCTCATTACATAAACTAAAGCATGCACATCTTGGGTAAAAAATGTTCGATTTTGCAAAGATGTACCTTTTTAGACTCGTACGGACCGGCACTATTGATTGGCATTCAAAAATCCCCATTCTAAATTTTGGCCAATTTTCACAAAAATGACGTTTTTTGCCATAATCGCGAAAATTTCAAAATCAAAAACTTTTAATGCAGATCGAATCTATAGATCTTCACGAGTGTGTATGAATGAGGAATGAGGTGTATCTTTCCGATATCGGACTTTATTTGACCAAGATAGAGTCATTTAAAGCGTGTTACATAAGTAAAACTTGCATAGAACAGGCAAATAAGGTAATATCTTCGAATGATATACCTTTTTAGACTCGTACGGATCGGGATTATCGATTGGCATTCAAAAATCCCCATTCTAAATTTTCACCAATTTTGACAAAAATGGCAAGGGGTTACATCACGTTTTTTGCCAAAATCGCGAAAATTTCAAAATCAAAAACTTTTAATGCAGATCGATTCTATGGACCTTAACTAGTCGAATGAGGCATATCTTTCCGAGCTTGAACGCTATATGGCCGAGATGTAGTCATTTAAAGCTCATTACAGTAAGTAAAACCTGCGTAACACAGGCAAATAAGGTCATATCTTCGAATGATATACCTTTTTAGACTCGTACGGATCGGGATTATCGATTGGCATTCAAAAATCCCCATTCTAAATTTTCACCAATTTTGACAAAAATGGCAAGGGGTTACATCACGCTTTTTGCCAAAATCGCGAAAATTTCAAAATCAAATACTTTGAATGTGGATCGATTCTATGGACCTCAACTAGTCGAATGAGGCATATCTTTCCGAGCTTGAACGCTATATGGCCGAGATGTAGTCATTTAAAGCTCATTACATTACCTACTACATGCATATCTTGGGTATATGCATATCTCCGTAAAAAACATATACAAAAGAAAGCAATTTGAAATAAACTTGATCTGCGTATACAGGAACCTAAGAAAATCAAACTTTTTTATACAGAATAAATCGACTCGGCTACTGATGCTGACGAAGAATATATGGACCATATGTGATCGGAGAAGCACAAAACCATTAAACTTTTGTTTTTTACACACTTTCAATGGGATCAGAAAAGTTGTAACTGTGAATATGTTGATTATGCATTTATTAAAAATATTACATTCTTGAATCTTAGGGGCTAAGCTTTTAAAATATCATATCATATGGATTACACAAGTTCATTAGCGTCCCCAAATGAAGACAATTGGTTGCGGATTTGATTAAGTACGACAATAAATAGTTTAAATCTATGAAAAAAAATGGTTTTGTTTGTTTTGTGTTTTTTTTGTTTTTGGTTTTGTTTGTGTCTACAGCTAAAATACAATGGAGCTGGCTTGGAAGTTGGGAAGTAGGGGAGTTGGGGAGTGGGGAAGTCGGGCAACTGCAGCGCCTAGTTTGGCATATGGTAGCTGTCTGGCAACGTCAAGTGACGTCAGACGTCGTCGCTGGAGGCGAGGCTGCCGCCGCTGGACGTTAGCTCCATTTTGATGGGCGGCGGCGCCGCTGCCACCGTTTGTTGCAGCTGCAGCAGTTGATGCCCGCTGCTGCTGTTGCTGCTGCAGTGGTTGTTGTGATTGTTGTTGTTGTTGTTGTTGCGCTCCTCGCTTTTGAGCATATCACACTGGGCCTGCGCCTGCGCCTGGGCCTGCGCCTGTGCCGCAAAGCTGCGCACCTGCAGAAAGAGGCCGCCGTTGTTCAGCAGTCGCGCCTGATGCTCCTGCGCCTTGGCCCGCAGGCAGGCGATCGAGTTGTTCCTGCAAACAGAAAACAAGCGCAACTATTCAAATCCGGCCCGAGCACAATCTGTGGGCTCGCCGCAACCCACCTGAACGCATCCGGATCGTGCTCCATGAGCGCGGCGGCTGCCGCAGCGGCGGACAGGTGATGCGCATGCAGCGCCGGGTGCGGCAGCGCTGCGGGCGTCGCCTGCTGCTGAGCGGCAGCGGCGGCCGCAGCCACCGCCGTGTTCATAATCAAATGGAAGTCCTTGCTGGAGGCGGCGGCGCCGGCGCCCGCCGCATTCGCCGCGTCCAGCAGCGGATGATAGCTGGGCGTGGCCGTTGCGTAGAGCTGTGCCGGCGGCGGCGCCGGCTGCTGCTGCTGCTGCTGTTGCTGCTGCTGGTGCTGCTGGTGCTGCTGTTGGAGCAACTGCGTCTGCTGCGGCGAGGGCGAGCTGAGCTCGATGTGCGGCGAGCCGGAGCTGTTGGTGGTGGCGCCCGTGGGCGTGGTGGCCGCCGAGGAGGCAGCCGCATAGCCGCTGCTGCCGTGCGGCGTCGTCGACGTCGGCGGCAAAGTCGACGTGTTTGTCGGACAGCTGCTCGGCGCCGGACTGACCACATTGAGCGATTCCGTGGAGGAGCTCAGCGCCCGAGAATGCGAGCGCAGCTCGTCCGAATGCGCTGACTTCGAGCCAGCCGAGTCCTCGTGGTCGCTGACACCGGAGTCGTCCTTGAGCGCCGATTGTGCCTCAATCGACTTGCGGTGCATGCCTGCCAGCGAGCGAGAGGGAGAGAAATAGAGAGAGAGAGGGGGAACTTTTTAGTATTTCCTTGAATAAACGCGTGTGCCGTGCTTAAATGAGTTGGGCATATATGGAAAATGGAATGAAACCTCTTTTTGGATCCTCTTTGAGCATTTTAGAAACTAAGCTGTGAGCTTTAAATGCAAATGGTGTTAAATAAGTCCATAGAAAAGCTGTTCAATAAGTCCCCTTGGCAACTTAATGGGTTTACTCTTTGGATTGATCATGGACAAGCAAGAATGTGGTCAAAGAAATTCGGAAACTGAGTTTCAAGCACAGAGCTTTTAACCTACTGAATACAATCAATCTACGATTTACAGCTTAAAGCTTAACAAATATGCGATGTCAGGTAAAAGTAACACTTAAGTTGTAGATTAATTAAATAATTTTTGCAAGTTAAAAAAATAAATATATATATAATAAATTCGGCCTGTATTGAACCAAAGTGTAAGTGAAGAGCTTTTCTTAAAAGTTTTGTGTTATTATATAGAGCTTTCACTGAATAAATTTAAGCTGCGCTTTAACTTGAAGCTCGCGAAACTGGCTGTGACCTTTAAGATTATGAAATGCTTTAAGTGCATATAGGAAAGCTCACCTGAAGCTTTAATTTGATACATTCGGTATTATTATATATTCAATTTGCTGCTGTTGCGCTCTCGCTCTAATCCGATGTGATTTTACACAAAGCTTTCAATGCCGTGCCAATCATTAAAATTAATCTAAAGCTTAACTTTCGCTTGCAGTCAGTGTCATTGCCGGCTTGAAGATAACCAGCAGATGGTCGAAGCCAAATCGAGGAACGCAACTCGTTTATTTGACTCGGCATATGCTGAAGAACTGTAATTTCTAGTTTAATCCCCATGGAAATATCCGCTGCAAACTCATTGAAAAACCTTTTGCTGTCAGCATTTGAGCCATATTAACTGGTTGGCCTCTCGCCAATTGCCAACTAATTTGACATACACATACTTAATTAAAAAAAATGCCCGGTTCTAACCTCAAAGCTGAGCCGTTAAGCCACTTAAGGCGCGACCGCGGGGCTACTTCGGGAATTAATTTGCGAAACACCCAAAGCATTATGAGAGCTGAGGGTAAGTGGGTGGAGGCTGGTTGCATGGTTGAGGGTTGGGGAGGGGTCGGTTGAAGGGAACAAGTGCCAATAAAACCTGCCGCTAACCCCCGGGCCACATTTCTCACAATGCGAATAGATAAACGATAAATGCCAAATTAAAGCAGAGACCATCCCTCGCACCCCCTTGAGAGAGACACCGCTCGCGTGCACCCTTCGCCGGGGCATCGTGTGTGCATTTTGCATTTATTAAGCGATTATTAACAAATAAATGCCAAAACGCAAGTCAAAACCAACCCTCGAGATCCCCCGAGCACTTGTTAAATGTTGCGGTGCCCCTTACCAACGAACACGAACCACCCCACCCCACCTCCGTACCCCCCTGCACCACGCTAATCCGCAAAGTCATTTGAGGCTGTAGCCGGCACCAAAGAAATGTGTGCAACATATGACGACAAAAGGGACGAAAGGACGAAAGGACGCGAATGTCGATGAGGACGAGGTCGTGGCAAAGATGCGTCCCGACCCGGGCGACATGCACGCCAAATATGCTCACAATTTCGATTTCGATTTCGACTGGCCGGAAGGACATCTAAAGTTCAGCGGTACGTATATCATTTTATAATCCCCAAGCTGCTTTCCTTTGTCTCGCTCAAAATTCAATTAAAGTTGCCTCAATGCAACGCGACTTATGGAACCGAGGGGAGTGGGTGGACTTTGGTTCGCCTGACTGGGTTTCAGTTTGTGTGCTGGACTGGGTGTGGGTGGGGTGTTTGGGGGTGGGGATGGGGATGGGGATGGAGGTGTTGTGAGTTAGGCATAGTTGATAGTTCGATATGATTGTTGCATTTACATTTCTGCTCCATACCTAGTAGCCAGGGTGCCACCGCATCGTTGTCCTTGGCCGATTTGAGTATCGTCTCCGGCAGCGGCAGCGAGTGCCGGACCATCGCTCCATATAGACCATATTCGGCCATGATGGTGCTGCCGCCCCAAACTTTTTCCGTTTTACGCCATTTGGCACGGCGATTCTGGAACCACACCTGGAAAACAAAAGTTTACTAATCAACGAAAAGCTTTGATTAAATAAAATTAATATGCTTAATACTAAATATGCGAATATGATATATATGATTATCATAATGAAGTTTTTTCAAGCAAAAAAAAAGTGAAATATTAAACTTTAACCCTGGCCAGATTTTGACAACTCCTTGTATCAAATTCACGTATTTTATTACTATAACATTTATAGTTTAAATGAAGTGTAGTACATAAATTCTGATTTAAAGTAAACATTATTAATTCTCTAATAAATACTTTTGCTGGCTTTTATGATAAAATCTTGGTAAATAAAAGCCTGAAATAACGGGGAATAAGTTTTTGGTACTCTTTATTAAGTTGAGATTCTAATACTAATATTTTTTTAGCCATTTTAATTTTTTTTTTTTAAATTAGAATGTAATATCTATTCTACTCAAAATATTCTCCATTTTAATATAATTTACTTATATGTAAAAAAAAATGCAATGTATTATAGAAATATTTTGGGACCAAATTCCAATTTTTGCTTTGCTTTATATAAAAAATTGATTTATTTAGTTATATATAGATAAGTATCTTAATGAATAAATTACATTTTTGTAATGAAAACAATTTTCATTCGTGAAAAGATTTATTAAGAGTTTTAATGGAAATCGGTATAATACTTTAGGAATATCTTGTTAAGGTGCTAGCCCAACTGAAGGAAATTTCGCTATTTATAGCGCTCATAATATCTAGCACAATATCGCGGCATATGGCGTAGGCTACCCATTGGCACATTGGGCCATTGGCCATTGCCCATTGGCCATTGGCCATTGGCCATTGGCCGTTTGGAGTGGAGACGCCTCCTGATGTTGTAAATGTGATGCAAATTGCAAATTATTAAATAAAAAACTCGTTGAAATTGAAAAAATGTAAATGTAAATGTAAATGTATACGAAATGCAAATACATTCGGACCGTAAAGGCTTTTAGCACCCACATGCAAGGCGGCCGATGACAACATGAGCTAGAGAGAGTAGGAGAGAGGAGGAGGAGAGAGAGAGAGAGAGAGAGAGAGAGGGGGAAAAGGTCTGCTTGGACTCCTGTTTGGCAACTGTGTTCACACATAATAGCAAATAATATACATATTCGCATATAAGTGACCAAATTAGATTATCTTCCAAAACATTAAACCGATTTTCATGCAACAACAGCGGCCAACAACAATGAGTAGCAGGGCCTGACAATAGTAAGAAAACATTAAATGTTGATCACAAAAGCGACCGGCAACAACAACAATAACAGCGGGCACAACAACAACTGTCACAATAAAAGGATTTGCCGCACGGAAAGGATGAGCAAGGACGAGTCACTGAACGAACCACTCTATATGCATAGCGGCGAGGCAGAGTCAAGCCAAAGGATTTAACTTTGACTTAGCAACCCTCGCAGGCAGCAGGCAGCATACAGCATACAGCGCCCAGGACCTCGTCCACCCCAGCGTGGTCCTGGCAAGGACCGAAAAAGAAGTCATCATTTTTCTGGTCCATCAAATCGTTTAGTTCTGCTATTAGTCATGTGCGAGACACAAGCAGCGAACAGCGACAGATGGAAAGGGTAGCGGGAAGGAGGCAGCAGAGCAAAAGAGATGGAGAGAGGGGGGGAAAGTATGAAGATTGCCCACTAAAGTGAAATCGACGCAGGCGACGCGGCTGAAGTGGCTACGACGACGACGACGACGACGACGACGACGACCAGTGGAAAACAAAATGAAAATTTATAATAAAAAGCAAAATATGCAAAATAGGTTGGCATGCAAACTGGGACAGGGGCGGCGACCAAAGAGTGTGTGGGAAGGGGCACAGAGACACAGCAGTGTTGGTTAAGTCTGCGAAGCAATGTGGCGACATTTTTGCTGAAATTCTTTTTGGCACGGGCCAAAGACGTGCCAAAAAAAGAAAAAAAAAAAAAACAACCAGTATGGTCGAGTTTGCCCAACAAAGAGATACCCTGTGCACAACAAAAACTTCAAAAAACTTAAAAATTGTGCATATACATATGGGAGCACTTAAATGACAAAATTTAAGTTTAAATTCAAATATGAGCTGGGAATCAATATTCATTAATTTTGGGACACTGGGAAGGGTTTCTCAATAAACTTTATAAAAAGGCAAACAGATTGCGATTGTAATTAAAAAGAGGTTCTTTGAAATATCAACTCAACTCGCAGTGCTGATCGAGTGCTGCATAACTGTCAGATACCACTTTTGAAACCATTTTCAATGGTCACAGGGTATTTAAATAAATAGAACTGAACGATTGAACAAATCGGAAAGATTCGGCCAAGAGGGTTAATAAGTTTGAGGCGGGAGTTGTGGGTGGCGTCAGCCTCCGTAAACGATGATAAAGTAGTTTGGCATTTGCCTCTGTCATTTTTGGCCGGTAGGTGCCCACGCACTTGGCGACACATCTACGCAAATACACATACACATAGCTCTATATATAGAAATATATGTGGTGCTTTATGCATGGGGGCATCTGACAACTTGGCTCATAAATCTGGGCATCTGAGAAATTGGCAGCGCCCAAAATGGCTGGCAGCCACTCAGTGTGCTTCGTTGCAGCCCAGTAGATTTAGTGGCTAAGCCGCATTTTGGCCAACTGCCACGACGAGTCACCCGGCAACGGCGTGGAAGTGGAGTGGAACGAAATGGAATCGAACAGGATGCCAGTTGAACAGTAAGCGTTCGCCAGAGAAAGCTAGAAACTGAAACTTGGAATATATATACTTATATATATATATACTTGTGTGAGATCAAATGTGGAGATTTTTAATGACAAATTTAAAGTAAAAAAAATTTGGACATGTAAAGCTTTCGGATCCATAGCTCCCATTTTTTTGACTTCCACAACTTTGTCAAAAGTGAAGCGATTTTCATGTGTGATGGCAATTCGGTCAACATTTGTACTCTAGATTGATTCTGCATTTCAAATATTTAATTTATTATTAAAAATAAATTTTTATTATATTTATTGCTTTTTGGTTGGGTCAATTTTTAAAAAAAATTATTTTGGTTGTGATTACACTGTTATCGAGTATTGCGCTGTCGGTTACACCCGACTGTATCATATCATGGTTAAAAATTGCTTAATTTTTGATTGATTTGATAATTAAGAAAATTTGAAATTTAGAAAATTAAACAGTTTATTTAAATGTCAATAAAATTGAAAACTTCTGCTGACTTTTCCCAATTCAGAACTTAGCTAAGACTCGTCTGCTCATAATTAGATTTCGTATTTCAACTATAGGCACATTTCTACAAAGAATAACATACAAAAAAAAAAAAAATGCTTATACCAAAATTGAATTTCTAATCAAATTCAAACTTCTAATAGAAGAGACAAACTGGTTGCGAAAAGACATTTTTTTGGCATTGTTTTCGGAATTGTGGTGCCATGTGCCTTGTGTGGAAGTGCCTCCAGTGTTTGGTTAAGTGAAGCACACTTATGGGAATTGGATCGCTGCTGATCGAGGTGGTGGCTGTAGGATGCGATTACCACTTGCATTTCATGCTGCTGGCGGCTGGCGGCTGGCGGTGACGGGGGCCCTGCTGGGCTTGTGACTCTTGCTCAGGTGGAGCTCAACGAAGCCAACTGCTGCTAAATTAATTTACACACGCACGCACACACACACACACACCCACACACACATGCAGCTTTCAATACTGAGAGCAACACGAGCTGCACTTAAGAGTTTTTGGGGGCGTGGCAGCTGGGCAGCGCACAAAGCCTTGCCGTTGCCTTTGCCTTTGCCTTGCCTTGCCTTGAATTGGGGCCGGCCTGATGGCCCCCGTCCGGGGCAACGAAATCAAATTAATCCGGTTTGTTATTTCATCATGCAACGTCAACGTCATCATCATCAGTTGCAACAACAGACAAAAGGCGCAACAGCAGCAGCAGCAGCAACAACAGTTTGCAATAATAAATAGCAACAGCAACACACACACACACACACACACACACGCACACACACACAGGCAGAGGCACACACACAGCGTCATGTAAACAAACGTCTGCCAAAGGAGCGGAAAATTTCATTAACAAGGCACACAAGCAACAGCAACAACAACAACAGCAACAACAACAGCAACACCCAATTTGGTGCTGCTGTAGGGCCGCCCAGCGCCTGCGTCCGTTGGCCGTGTCACCAAAGCTCCTAGCCGACAAGAGCCACCTCCCCGCTACCCTCCTCTCCCGCCCCTCCAGCTTCGTGCCTGTCGCCGCCACGCCCTTCCGTCGAGCTGCTCCGAGCACTGATAATTTAATCAACTCTCATTGAATTATATCATTTTGCAATTTGTCGACGCTGCCTGTGCAGCATGCAGCCTTGCCATTACCGCCCCCTGCCCCTGCCCCTGCCCCTGCCCCTCCCCCTACCAGGCCCCCACCACCCCACTTATCCGTTCGTTCGTTTCCATGCAAATTCAATTCTCATTATGATAGCATCCAACGAGCTGTCGCTTCATCGAGCGTCCATTTTGAGTGCGGAAATCAAAATAGGAAATGCCATAAATTTGCCCCAAAACGGAAACTCATTGGCGTGTGTGTGTGTGTGTGTGTGTGCATAGGTGTGCTTAGGTGCTGTTAGTTACCTGGCCTCTAGTCGTTGTGCTCTGTGTAAGCAATGCAATTGTATTATTTGATAACAGAGTCTGTTTGGACACCTATTAGTGAGCTGGACCTCTCGAACTATGTCTTCTAAGGCAGGCCTTCGTATCGCCGCTTCCCAAATCCAGCGCCCCTTTTTGGGCCTCTTGGAATTTGGTTTATATATTTTTTTCTACGTTGCCAAAAACAAATTTAGAGAAAAATGTTTTCTCTTTTGATTGCAACCGACTGCACCATACTCTGTTTGCAGTGTAATAACGGCAAGAAACTGGATTTTTTGACGATATCTCTATAACTACCCTATAATTTAAATTTTTTGAGCTGAAAAATAAACGATCTGAGAGATATACAAATTCAGATAGCGGCTCACATATATATTTATAAATATATATATATTTTTTTTCTGTTTAGATAATATATGCTGCAATCTTGGTCATTTATTCACAATTTTCATTCATATTTTTATATATCTTCTATTTTTCTTTATAGATCATATATGCTGTAATCCTGGTAATTTGTTTAAAATTTGTTTAGCAATATCAAAAAAGCCAAAATACCTATTTTTATATCATAGTCTTTATTAAGCTATTATTATTGTTTTCTTCTGCTTCTGTCAACGTTAACAAGCACTCTAACGTGCTGTCCAACTGGCTGTTAAATGTACTTAATAGTTGACCACCTAATCAGGGCTTTGTAGCCGTCGTATTATCCGACGAAATCAAACACAATTTCATCTCTACTTAAACAACAACTTAGCCAGGAAGATGAGTGCATGTCAAAGGTGCTTAACGGCAATTGCCCAATTGATCGGCAGTTGTATCTATAATAGTAGCAAACCTGTCCATTTTCAATTAAGCAATAATCGACCTTTGCCAAATGCCGCCCAAATTTAAGTGCATTTCAAGTATTCCAAGCTTAATTAAATCACAGTCATGATAATTTCGCAACTGCTAAATGGAAAATATTTCTTTGCAGTTGCATGTGGAAATTTAATATTTTTTGTTGCACACACTAATTGCGGCCACATTGCAAGCTGCTTTATTTTCGCATCCATCTATCGTTAAATGCCAAATTAAATGCCAAATTTTGGCCTTTTTTGGGTTTGGGGTTAGGCTAACATGGGGCCTTGCATTTGGTCCACTTTAATATAGATAACAGCTTTGGCAATCTGCCGCTAAATGATTACTTGACCAAACCCCTCTACTCGGCAGCCCGCAGCAGTTGTCAATACGTTGGGAATCACGATATCAATTTGCTGATTGAAAATTTATTATTATTGAACTTGGGTCGTCGGCGCTGGCTTTTATGGGCCGCAACAATCTGAGACGTTACGAGACGCGCCCCCTTTTTGGCCATTGGCAACTGGACAGTGCGAAGAGCGGAAACTGGACTAGACTGAACTGGACTCAAGGCCAGTTTTGCGATGGCTTCAGCGGAACTGCTCAAATGGTTGCCAGACTGCGAGGATGCGCCTCACTGACAACACACGGCCACGCCCACTTGTATATGGAGACCTGCCAAGCAAAATGCATTTGATTTATTGAACTATGAAGCCGCTCGTCAGGAATTGAATCACGCTGAATGCTTCGCTGATGGGGCAAGGGACGGCTCCTGTCATTAAATACGTGGTTCGATATTTAGAAATGGATTAGTTAAGCAATCAACTTAGCAGATTATGTTACGCTCTAGCCAACACAAAAATTAGAAACTATAGACCTAAAATTAATCAATGAGACGTAACATCAGCTGAATCGGATAGCAGAGCTTTCTTTTCATATAATATAATGCGATGCGGTAAATCTATCGCAAAGCTCGACTTTTTAATCACTTAGTGTTGCACGAAAGCTGTGGATTAATCCAACAGCATGCAAGTGTAGCAGCATTTGACACGCAGAAAGCTTTCAATTGACTGTATACAGTTTAATTTCATAAGAGCTTACATATTTTAGATTAAATTAAGAGCTAAAAAGCAACATAAATTAATTTTAATTTTAAATAGTTTTTTAATAAAAATATCTAAGCTCCGATTTCAGATTAAAGTAAGAGCTAAAAAGCTACTTGAATTCATTCTGTGTTAAAATATTTTTTTTTTTAAATCAAAATAACTTAATTCACATTAGACTTTCTTCAACTTTCTTACTACTGTGCTGATCTATGACTAAAAGCTTTTTACATAAAATTTACCAATAAAATGTATTTTACATAAAGCTTCAAGCTGAAGTAATGCCTCAATATGCATGAAAATCAAAATAACTTAGGTAAGCTAAAAAGCTTTTAATTACGTTGAGTGTGTTCGTAAAAAGCTTTGGCTAAATACAAATTATATGAAAATACAAATTATCTCATATAAAACTTAAAGCTCAAGTCGCAGCTTGAAATTTGGTTGGCGTTGAAGAGAGTTTTGATTTAAGGACTTTAATGCACTTTGGCCAGATTAATTTCTTGACGGCATTGCTAAGAACGTTAGATGTAGATAAATGCCGTTGTGCATTTCCATTACGGATAACACGGGTAAGCCGCTCAGTGGATCTCGTTTGGTTGCTCTGTGGTCTCAAGTTCAAAGGTGCTCCGAGCAGCAGTTGGAGCAGCGGGCGAGGCTAAGGATCCGGCCCCTTTTTTGGCCATGCTCCGGGCAAATGTGAAACCAATTTTGCACATGCGTTCGGTCGGCTGCACTTGGACAAAGGTCAGCTTTGACTGCCGGCCGTTGGGGCTCAAACTGTTGGCCATAATTAAAATATTGGTAACCAATCAAAGATTTTCAATGGGCCGCCTCTGGCAAAAGGGCGCGCTGTAAGCGGACGGGGGATGGGCGGTTGGGCTGAAGTACAAATATTTGCGCACTCGTGCTGCAAAATTGCGCAAATTGCATGCAGCATGCAGCATGCAGCATGTGGCAGGTGACAAGATGGCAGCGGGAGGGGGCAGGCGGTGGAGTTGGAGCTGGAGGCTGGAGTTTGAGTTCAGTTCGTTCTTTTCAGGTGACATGTGCAGTGCAATGCATTCGATTGCATACGACATCCAGTGTCGGTGCCCCCGCTCCCCCCCCTCTGTATACTGTATACCCTGTACTGCGTCCTACTCTTCCTCTCCCAGTCTCTCTCTCTCTCTCTCTATCTCTCTCTCTCTCTTTGTTTGTGTGAGAGGATTTGGCCTGGCTTTCAGCTTGTGTGGCATGCGGCTTTTATTGGTTTACTTCATCAACTCGACAGGCAGCCAGTGAGGCAGTCCCTCCATCCGTCCATCCGCCCATCCGTCCATCCGTCAGTCAACCATTTGAGGCGTGTGGAAATTTCATAACGACAACGCGCAGTCTCTTCCCTTGCACTGCAGTGCCCTCGCCCTCCTCTCTAAAGCCAACCCGTTCCGTTTTATATGCAATATTCAATTGACATTCAGGCAAAGCATTTCGCGGCATTTTTTTCCATATACCCATCCCCGTGAGCCCACAATGCAGTTGGAACTTCAATTTCAACTTTCATATGAGTTTAACGCTCGCGAGTTTTTTGTTTTTCCGTTTTTCCTTTCTTTATTCGCAGCTCTTTTTCAGCTTTGCGATTACAAAATATGAATGCAAAAATTGTCTGGCCCCATTTATTGCAAAATGGTTTTTTATACTCTGCACAAGTGTACAAAATCGATGAAGCAGGGTATAATACAGTTGTGCAAATTTATGTTACAGACAGCAGAATTTTTTTTTTCCAACGTATGAATATGCATTTGATCCATTTAAGTTGATTGAGGTCTTACTTATCTCGGAAACCATAGAAATTGCAGTGGGAAAAAAACAAAAAAATTATTTTTTATATATAGAATATATAATAGCAATAGTTTTCGATTTTTATATAAACATTTTCGCCATATTTACTCTTCAGTTTTAGTACAGGGTATTCCCAAGTCAAGCAATCTTTATCATAGAATTTTATTTCTGCTGTTTTTGTAGCTTTTCAGTTTCAAGTATTAATTTACGCGAACGGAACAAAAGGCTTGACTTTGGTGTCGAGGCACTCGTATACCCAGCGATTCCATAGATGGAACCAGCTCGTACTACTTTTATATATAAACTTGAGTCGGTGCGATATTAATGACCTTTGGTTGACATTGAGCGGCGCTGCAATTGCCATTGCCGTATACTATTAATTACAATTCGAAATGATATTTTAAATGCATGGTGATTAATGAATGGTTGCGATTTTCTAATTACATGACTTTACCCGGGCAGGGATGCTCGAGCGGAGGGTTACTAAATATCACTCAAAACCAGGGGGGCTGGGCCGGGGCAAATGAGCCTTCAGTTCGTTAAGTAATTTAATTTACAAAACGCATTAACAATTAACAATTACGAAAGATAAACACGTAAATAGTACTATACGATTAGAAGATTAGATCATTGGACCTTGACATAATGTATATTGCCACTTGGCATAGACTTTGATTCAGCATTGAAATGCTACTTGAAAGACATTACAAAGCACTTTTATTGCTTTAACAACAGGAAATCCAGGGATGTGCGCAGTGTAGTGCAAAACTATCGATAAATCGTAGAATGCATAAATGCGGATAATATATATGTAAATAATCGATGCATCTTGAATATGTATTAGTTTTGGGAGCTGCACCTAAAAGTGCTTCGAGTAGATTCAAAATTGGCATATATTTAAAAGTAGTATGAATTCTTGTTCTTATGTCTATCGATAGTATCAAAAGGAGAGGATCTTCCCAATTAATTGTTATTTGTAATAACATCTGTTGATATTTTAATGTTTCCATATTTTTATGCAATGTACACAATGAGGAATCTTTGATTTAAACATACTCATCTCTATATAAGCTCTTGATTGGTAAATCTAACCATGTCTGTCTTTCTGTCCGTGTACACAAACGGGCTGTTTTCACTTATTTGAACTGTGAGTTTTTGTTTACCATTATTTGTTATTTCATAGTTTGTGTTTCTTCCTCAAAGTTGATAAATGTCGACTATCGTTAATTAATAGTATTTAAGCATATCTTGAATATTATTGCAGCTAAAAACATAAAATTTACACTCACAGAAAATCGCCAAGTATTAAAACAGGTTACATTTTTCTTAGATTAAGTACTGAATTTAGATCTTTAATTTGGGATTGATAAATTTGTTCCTGATAAACGAATTGTGTAATCAAATAAAGAAATGTCTATCATTAGTGAGCCGAAAATATACGTATATAAATTAAGAAATCGTATTGGCAACAATATTTATATTTCTAGGCTAGGTTGTAATAGTAATAACAATGATATTAAATTGTTATTATATATTATAATACTTGCAGCTATCGATAGCACCGCACTCTACGTAACTGAGCACCCTCTAAACACAAGTATTGCCACTAGGCTCATCCAGTATTTGGCTTTGCTGGCCACATGCTTTCACAGCTGGAGACGCGTTTGCCGATTGTCATTACGCAGTTCATTTCAGGCTGGCGGAGATTTGGTTTCGCTCTTGAGTAGTTATCAACAAATTGGCAAGTGCAGGGCCGTCGCGACGGCTGGCGCGTGTCCACGCAGCAGGTTGCGAGTAGACGCAGACTAACCGTTAGCAAGCCACATGCCACATGCCGCATGCTACATGCCACCCCGTCTCCTGGCCACATTCGCATTTGTGAGAACTGTTGCAATTTGTTGATTTTGCTGTTGTTGTTTTTTTTTCTTCTTTTTTTTTTCTTTCTCGCGCACTTCAGCAAATGGTCCGAACAACCCTTTGCTCATCAGCAGCTCATCAGTTTGAGGATTACGGGAACAACAAAAGCAGCCCCTCTCCGGCCCGTTGTCCTTGGTCTTTAGTTTGTTTATGATTAACGTGCGCTAATTTCATTCATTTCGCACTCGTTTCGTCCTGCGCCCAAGTCCCGCGGGATCGCGCACACTTATGCTTATTGGATTTACGCATTGCTTTAAGGGTGCCGGTGCGGCTGGGGTTGGGGTGGATTTCGGTTTGGGTTTGGGTTTGGGTTTGCTTGCGCTATCTATTTATTTGAATTTCACACGAGCCTCGACCACAAAAGCCCCGAACACAACGTCGAGCGGCGTCGCTGATTGAAGTTGACTTCGAGGTGTCAAAATACGGGAAGAGCGACCGTCGTTCGACCTTCGGCGCAAATTATTCGATTATTGCTTCTAAGTAATATGGACGAACTTGGACATACTTCTTTGTATTGGGACTTAGCTGGTATTTTGGGCATTTCGCTGGCGACGCCGGCAACTAATAATCTTATTAGAATTAACGAAGGAATTTCCAATTTGCACAGACAGGCGCCAAGCTGACCCAAAGAAAGCGATTTAATGTTAATAAGTTATAAATGCCAATAATGCCAAGTGCCCCACAGAACGCAGCTGGCCTCCGGTTCTAGGCAAAATAGAAATTCCTGAAACGGACGTGCGGCAATGCCAAAAGCGAATCGAGTTGCCCAGCAGCTGACACAGATTGTGATGGGGCGGCCACGCCCCGAATGAGTTAAGGCCGGGCTAGCACCAGTTTTGTGGGAAGGGGGCGGGCAGAGGCAGGGGGGTTTGGCCAACGAGAAGACACAGCACAAAAGGGCAAACATTCGAGAAACTTATGCTAAAGAGCGGGCAATTTATAGAATCGGAAAGCGTTAAAATTAATTAACAACTAAAGCCCATTTATTACTCTTCAAATAAAAAAATATATACATATTTA
The DNA here is from genome assembly GCA_035041545.1 of Drosophila colorata. NCBI lineage: Eukaryota > Metazoa > Arthropoda > Insecta > Diptera > Drosophilidae > Drosophila > Drosophila colorata. Next base: position 20,076,891 of record JAWNLD010000490.1, on the reverse strand, counting down.
TTTATATATTCGTGTCGTTAGTTCATCTGACCTTCATCAGGACTTAAATATGGAGCCTAAGTTGTTGTGCATAATACGCAGACTTAATTTATTGTTTTCGAGAACTCTACGTTCCTTAAATTGATATTCATCGGTTTTTGGCACTATTTTGAAGCATACTTAAGAGTTTAAGAGAGATAAAGAAAAGTAATTGGGTTGGTAGATACTCAATTTTAGAGAAACTCTTGGCCTAAATATATATTTAAATGAATAATTTAAAATAATTAGGAAAAAGTTAGTCATAGTTTGCAAAAATAATGTTCTTAGAGTAGAGTAGTGGGATGCAATTGAAGGTAAGAACTAAGCAAAAGACAGGGTATTGCTTAGGCGGCTATAACACTCTCTTGTTAAAAGACAAAAAGTCAACTCGTCTTGTATCTATTTTAATTTATTTTCAGCAAATTATAATAGCTGCCCTAAAAGAAGTTTTTAAATTAAGATAAATATATAAACGAAGAAATTCAAAGAAATTGAAATTAATATTTAAGTACGCTTTAAGCTTTCTCTGGCCACTGCTAGGCCTTTGGGTGTATTCACAACTATTCAAAAACATATCACAATTCACAAATTCGCAAATTCACAAATTCGCACATTTCAAATTTTAATCAGTTAACAAGTGATTTATATGCTTTAAATACCGAATGCCCATCAATGTCTCGCTGCTCGATAATATTAAGTATTATTTATGAACAGTGAACGAGTGCTGAATGGCCGATTGACCCAACAATTGAAGTCACAGCTGCAGGTGCGTGCCATTGACAGCAATTCGCAGTAACAACAGCAACAACAACATGAGTGTTGTCACTGCGTTGTCATCATCATTTTCATTGATGGTAAACCAATCATTTTTCAATTATATTCACCGCTGGATACAAATTGTCTGATTTGCGTGTGCGATTGTGTGTGTGCCTGTGCGTGTGTGTGTGTGTGCCACGCCTACCCACATTAACCCATACCCGCCTTTACAGCCTCGCCCAGCCGCAGAAGTTACCTTCAATTGTCAGCTAAGCACACGAAATCTTCTTCTTCGTCGGCATTTTCGGCGAATTTCGAATTGGCTATTTGGAAAATATCTTCAAGTTTGAAACGTTGAACTGGATATTTTTCATGTATGTATATAATTAAAAAAATGCTGATAGCTTCAAAATGGATTAGAAAAAAACTTAGCTTATAATTGACAACTTCTTAAAAACAATTTTATTATTTTGCAGCTTATTTCCTTAGTGTATTAAAACTTCGTTGCTTTTAAAAGACAGGCTGCGGCTGATTTATTTTTCTTATTTTGCCGCTGACTGTTTCGATACATTTGTATGTATTTTTTTTTCTTCTCTTAAGTGCGACAAAACCAATTGAAGTGTCAAACGCAGCCAGAGACGACGCCGCGTGGCGCCACGCCCTCAAATTGCAACAGTTGCTAAAGTGCACAACTTGGCGCGGGTTGGATTTGGATTTGTGTTTGGGTGTTGGGCCTGGCTTTCTGTTTGGGTCTGCTGCACGCTGTGTGGCCATTATGAAACCATAATTCGTTGACAATTCTTCAATTAAGGGCGCAGGTAAAACGCAGCTTCTGACAAGGCTCATTGCGCCTCACAGACGCGCCAACTGGCGCCACGCCCCCTGCGCAGCAGCCGCGCAGAACAACAAGCACTCGCATTGAATGTTTTCTAATCTATAAAATTAATTTTGTCAAAATCTTGTCGAGTGCTTTGTTTGGTCTCTCTCTCTCTCTCTCTCTCTCTCTGCCTCCCCCTTTGGCAGCTGGGTCCCTGGGGACCCGCTTAGAAATTGTAAAATATATTTTCGCTGGGCTTTTTAGCCTGTCGGGTGAAAGCGGGAGGGGCGGGGTGTAGCTTGGACTGGGGCTTGTTTTGTTGCTTGGCTGCTTTTCTATACACGGCCTCGCTCCGCTTGTATTTGCTTTTACTAATCAGCAGTTTCAAAAGGCCAAAACAGAAACCGCCGCGACGCGTCTTTGGCTTTGAGCCGCTGCTCGCTGTTGCAAATTAGCGTGAAATGCGATTTATAATGTCAATTGTGCTGGGCAGAGTATGGAGTGCGGGCATGGATTTAACGCAGCTTGGCCATAATTGCAAAATATGCTCAAAATACACACACACACACACACACACGCACAGATAGTTAGATGAAAGTGTGGATTAGTTGAGTTTAAAGGCAGCTCAGGCTCAGCTTCTGCAGCTAAACCCCACCCGAGCTGAGCTCATTGCCAGCCCTTCTCCTCGCTTCCTCCATACACCAACCCCTACTTCCTCGGGGCCCCACTCCCCGCGCCTGTTCCTGTGCCATCAATCAAAGTACGGGCCAGCTTTTAACTATTTGCTCTAATTGCTTAACACGCTGCCGCGCCTAATTTCCAGCCAGGCCAGTCGACCAGGTGGCAACCCTTTAGCGACGATAACAACAACAACAACAACAACAACAACAACAACAATGAAAATGTCAAATTTGTATCATTGTTGTTGTTGCCGTTGTTATTCTGCTGCGCTACGTTGTTGTTTTAACAAATGGACAACAGTTTTCGCTGGACGCGAGCGGAAGGAAATTCGTTAGTTGTCGCCTCTGCAACAGAGGCGATGGCTAAAGAAACAGCCAAAAACTGCTGAATGTTCAGTCCGTTAATGATGTTAATAATCGCGTTAATGTTGTGCTTCCCAGTGACGATTGTGGAACAAAGAGCTGGGACTGGTTCCAGCTGACAGTTGGATTTTAATATCTTTAAATGCTCTTCAATTTAAATCTCTATGTTTTTTTTAGTACATTTTTCGCACAATTTGTGTGCTTTTTTCATTATAAATCTACCTCCAGCTCATATATTCATTATATTTGCTATTATTTTCAACTTTACAAATAATTTACGTTACGATTGATATAAATTAAGTTTAGATAAATTTATGGTAAGAGGGGTTCCAATTAATTCAAATATCTTATAAGCTTTCGTACTTGCCTAAGTTTAAATCAAATATTGTCAGAAATTGTCATAAAATAAATAAAAAAAATAATAGTAAAAAAATAAGTATAATTCAAATATTGTCAGAAATGTCAAGAAATAAATAAATAAATAAAAACAAATAAATAACAATAATTAAATAAGTATAAATCAAATATAGTCAGAAATATCATGAAATAAATAAATAAATAATAATAAATAAATAAATAAGTAAAAATCAAATATTGTCAGAAATATCATGAAATAAATAAATAAATAATAAATAAGTAAAAATCAAATATTGTCAGAAATATCATGAAATAAATAATACTTTCAGTGTAATATAAAAAAAGTTTGTTTTGTTCAAGAAAATGAGGTTTTCAAACTATATATTCAGTAAAATACGACTGTGTTATATTGCTTTCTAATTCTCAAAAGTAAAATCGATATATTACATATATATTTTATGTAACAGAATGCCGATAACTGTGCCATTCAGCGCTTCTGCCAAACGAATCCCAATTTACCAGAGTGAGAAGAAGCTAAAAATACACAAATACGATAGCTATAAATGGTTACACAATTGAGTCCCATATAAGGCCGACTCAACAGTGCATTCAACTTGGGGGCAAGCTCGAGAGCCAAAGCGATCGACTGACAAAGAGACAGCAAATCGAATGAATAACCCCCACTTGGTGTAGACCAGTCTAAAACAAGTGAATGAATTGTAGAAAACAACAGCAACAACAACAACAACAATAGCAATCGATAGTTACTTCAATGGGGGGAGGGGGAGCGGCAGCGGACTGCCGCTTGCGGGTGGTTCAGCGGCTCTCGACGGCGCGCTCTGAGTCACAATGTAACGAGCATTGCTGACAATTGTGAATGCGATCGTGAATTGCCCCGATGATAAGTCTAATTTAGCGACTATTTCAAAATTTGGTTAATTTGCTGAAGCCTTTCACTTTTTATTTTGCTATTGTTGTCTGTGTATTTTTCGCAACAGCTGACAGAGCTGGCGACAGGTGAGCTGAGTGGGGTGCAGGGTCGGATGGAGGGGCACGGGAATTTCAAAATATAATTAAAAAGGTGCTATTATATTTTCACGCCTCGACTGCAGCGACGGCAAACTGGAAAAATCAACAAGCAGCTCAGCTGCGACTCATCCGCACCGCTTCCATAAACTATATGTACATATTTAAAATCAGAGATACAACCGGGGGCGACAGAGGGGGGTGGCTGGATTTTGTGTGCAGCCCAAAACGTCAACGACTCCGAAACCGACGAATTATTTGCAGAATCATCAAATTAAAGGTTTGATGTTGATTTCAACAAGCGGCGCACGGGCGGCCGAAAGGGGAAAAAATATGGAACTGGAGTTGGAGTCGAAGTCGGAGTTGAATTTGTAGATGGGACAACAACAACAACAACAACAACAGCAACAGCAACTGCCAGGGCAACAGCTACAGCAAAATGCATGCATATTGAAAAAGTGTTTAGTCATGCGCCCCCATCGCATTGCACCTAACAGCAGCTATATAAGCCCCTCCCCCACCTCCGACGCCCCCTCCCCCGCCTTCGACACGACGAGCAGCCGCCGAGTGTCTGTATAATTTTCGTTCGTTCTCTCGAATTGGCTGTCATAAGTTTTGAGTAGAAAATTGGTGTGCAACACAGGCAACAACAACAACAGCAACAACAACAACAGCGTTAAATCCCGAGACTGGCTGGCAATGCAGTGCAAGGCAAATAAAATGTGGCCTGTTGTTGTTGTTGTTGTTGTTGCTGCTGCTCTTGTCAAGTGTGGCACAAAGAAGAAGCAGCACGTAGAGATAGAGAGACAGAGGCAGAGAAAATAAAAAAAAGGATTTCTTGATTGCGATAATGAGTTATACTTAATTTCCAAAGCAAATCGCTCCAAAGGGGGCAGGTAAGCGGCAGAGAGGGGGGCCGCGGGTAGGCGAAAAAGTGGCGACGCGACAATTGAAACAGCAGCCACTTGAGAGCTGACGACGGCCGCAACGCACCTGAGGAGGGTCCAAGTACCAGGTATATGCAAGCAGTTGGGATTTAAATAGATATGAGTTCGAAGTAGCGCTGATCCTCTCAACGGAGGCATGTCAGAAGAGCGTGAGCAGAGAGACCGAGAGAGAGATGGAGAGAGAGAGAGAGAGAGAGAGGGAGGGAAGGCACAAGAGCTTTGTAGAGTCTCTTCGGGAACTTTAAGAACGTTTATAATATTATAATAGTTACTAAAAGCTAAATCTGAATAGAGAATGTGCCAGATATAGAGATGATGAGATAGATTTATGCAGACAAATAATAAACTTTTTTTTTCGAAAATGAAAAATTTTGTTGACTAAAATGCCATCAAACATGATAATCAGTTTAATTTTGACAAAGTTATGGGAGTTTTGGAAGCGAGAGATTTACATGTCAAAAAAGTTCTAGGTTTTGGCGTGATTTTTGAAAAAAAGTTGACCACCTCAGAATCTTTTTTAATGATGTTTTATACTAATTGTGATAAACACAATCGATTAAAAATATAAGTTTGGAAATTTAATTTTGAAAAAAAAAAATTTTTACACGAGTAAGGAAGAAAATAATTTTTCTTTATAAAAAAAAAAATCCAAAAAAATTTGGTTTGTCATAATGCATATATTTTAAATTCAGTATCAAACTAGAGGAATAAAATGTCATCAAACGACAAAATTGGTTCATTGTTGAAGAAGTTATAGGAGTTTGAAATATGGGAGCTATGGATTTAAGACCTTTAAATGTCAATAAATAAATAAATTAAATGCAAATTAAATAATGAACGAGAAACTGAGATTTTTCAAAAGTCTCTGTCTAATACAAATATCTGCACCATTTACTCCAAAAGGTATCCGGTGTTTTTACACATTTGTATTTACAAATTCTTGAGTTCATTTAAGTTAGGAACCAGTTTAAAAACTAATTCAATTACCTCGTTATAGCGCACAGCTCACACCTCGAACAAAATATTCAAAGCTATCATTAAAGTCCAGTATTTAAATAGAGTTCCGCCTGTTTAGCTGGGTTTTTACTAATTGCAAGTCTCATAAATTGAAAATACCTCACCTGCGTGCTTAGAGAGCTGCATAGACCCAAGCAGAGATTGAACTCAATTGGTTAATTGGTCTGCGGCACAGGAAATCCATTCAGCTAGGTGGCTTCCAAAATTTCGAATGACTAATTTTCGATGTCTAAACACTTTGCCAGCTTCTTCTCACACGCTCGATGCCCCAATCAAATGTATAATAATAACAACAATTTGTGAGTGTTGTTGTGGGTGTTGGAAATTGGTTTGGGATTCGGTTCGCTACAGTTTCGGTTGGGTCTGTTGGCCAAGTTTCCCAAGCATCTCGAAGATCAGTCGGCGTTTTAACGATAATATTTATTGAGTAAATAGAGTGAACAAAAAGCATCTACCGTTTGATTTGTCATGCGATAATTACGCTTTTCAAAATTCGATAATAGGCCTCATTCAGACGGGCGGCGCAATCGATTGCCCTCTTTCTCTTGCCGGGCCTCGGAGTGACTCGATCAGCTCGCTGTTGATGACGATTTGATGATAATGATGATGATGATGATGATGATGATGATGACAGCAGCAGCTTGTTAGCGACTGCTCTAATTGTTTGATGAGTTTTGATTTGCTTTCAATGTGCAGTACAACAACAACAAGAACAACAGACAACAACAACAACAGCTGGCAAAGGTGTTTCAATTATATCCAAAGTTATTTTGTGATTTTGGATGAGTTCATTGAGTGGTGTTTCATATGCAAGTTCAACGATTTGTTCAGTGTGCGATTAACGTAAAAAAGTGGAGATTTTTTTATCGCGATGTTATCGATTTTGCAGCGTCTGCCTGTTGGCTTTACGATCAAATAGCCCACTTTACATTTAAATGCTAATTATCGATACATTGTTATCGATATACTTTACTTTATATGAATCATATATCAATATTATCAAATTTGCTTGTCTTTTGTACTTAATTTATTGTGTAACACATATCGATGTATCGATAGGCAAGCGATAATCTTAATAAAGCTATGTTAATCGCAAATTAGCAATGTAATCGATAAAACTTGTCGTTAACTCGATGAGTGTGCAAGAAAGCTACGAAAGTCGTTCATATAACATTTATTTTTCTTCTTTAATTTTGAGACACATCATCGATATGCTGACTGATCGATATAGTTGCCTAATTATCGCTCGATTACTGCCTCAATCACATTACTAATTGATAACAATTCCGATAGCAATTTCAACATGAACGCATCTCCGTCGGCCAAGTACACTTCAATGGCCAATGACGGCGAAACGTCCCGCGCCCATCCCGCAGCTGGTTCGGCAGTACGAAATCCATTTGGGCCATCAGCTGAAGCGTTAAGTGTTTAACAAGCTACTTTCCCACTTCAAAGCACCAAAAAAGTAGCAACAACCGCGTTGACTGACAAAACACACTGGAAAAAAGCAAAACCAAAAGCGTCCGAAATATTTCGAGATGATGAATTTGCCTGATGGGATCTAAATGAGTGTGTGCGCTTTTGTGCTCATTTTGCGCTAATAAGTCTACAACAACAGCATTAACAACAACAACAGCAATAACAATGAACAACCAGGAAAGGCAACAACAACAACAACGAGCACTGAGGCACGGGCAGTGCGTGCGTGGGCATTATGGACTGCTGTTGGGTATTCGGCTTAGGATTTCTAGATGCATTGGCCTGGTTTCTCTTTTGATACCCTTGCAAAATGGTCAAATGTATGTTGTCAATCCACATCATTCACACATAGTATCAAATCGACAACTTGGACTTTATTCAAGATAAACAATTTTTGAATTTTTAACAAATTTTTACCGAACTCAGAAAATACGAAGTATTTGTTTTTAATTGACTTTAAACAAGACAAACAGTTCTTTCACCTTTAACACATATTTACCGAACTCCAAAAATACGAGGTATTTTTTTTGAACATATGTAAGTATAACCAAAACTTAATTGTAACATCGGTCTACTATATCAAAGAGTTTCTTGAAAAATAAAATTTTTTGGAAATTAATTTGAACGAAAATATATCGTTCATCAAATATATACATATATGTATGTATCAGCAAGGGTATTTTTAATTCGGCACCTCGAAAATAACTGTTCTTTCTCGTTATTTCTCCTTTATTTTTTTGAGCTGCGCAAAAATCATTATCTTTGAGGCTGGCAAACGTTGGCATCAAAATGAGGCTAAGGTCACGTTTTCGCGCTGTGGGTGGCAAATGCGAACGGCCGACCCTCTCGAAATAAACAACAAACAAAACGCAGCAAATTAATAATAAACCAGCGAAAACAGCCAAGCGGCCAAACAGCCCGGATAGCCGCGACCCTCCACGCTGCTCGCTACTCTATTTTCTATAGTCTATTCGCTTGTCACCCCCTCACCCCACACCCCCACCCCATCAACTTTCAACTGTAGCGCCGTTGTCGCCGCTAACAGTCGGATAATTGCGACAATGTTGCTGCACTTACACGTGTCATCATCATCAACAGCACAATATCATCATCAACATCATCATCATCATCATCATTGAGAACATCATCCTGGGCATTAGCAGCCTCATCAGCGACTGGCTTGCTACACACTTGCCTAAGCGATTGCAACCCTTAGCTCTAAACACACACAACCCTAACCGAACCCAGGCCAAACCCTGCCCCTTAGTCAAACCACAGTGCCACACATTGTTGCCATTGACTTTTACATGTGTTCTCAGACCAGAACAAGACCCAGCCCATTGCTCTTGTTTGTTGTTGTTGTTGTTGTTGTAGTTGTTATTGGTTATTATAGGGTATTAAAAAGCTTAACGAGTGAATGGGGCAGCTTCCATACGCAAATATTTATAACTTCTTAAGCGAGCAGCGGATCCAATTAAAGTCTGTTTATTGTTGGGAGTTGGTTTTATTGGGATAAGCTAAAGCTTAGTTGAGTTCCAGATTTGAAAACAAAAACAGAACAAATTATTTTTAAATCGAATCGTATTCATTTATGACAATGTTATCGAAAACATTGATCGGTAATCTTATGTGCGATAAATCGGTCAATGTTATCGATAGCACTTATTGGTATTATGTTGTATATACATATTTATATATATTATATTTGAGATATTATGTAGTAATATGCAATTTCCTGGAATCTTTTGCAGCTTGAAAACTCGATCTAAGCCTTATCAACATTCTTGCGCATTTGTTGCTCGTTACATACTTATACAAGAAATTTACCTCGACTTGAAATTTGATAAGAATTGTTATTGAAACTTTTTCCAAAAATTAATAAACATATTTATTACAATATTTTATTATTTTATATTTATTTGAAAGTTTTATGGTATTTAATTTTTTTTTTGAAATTGACAAAACCGAAACATTAGTTCAGACAACTCTCGTTTTTTTTCATAATCAGGTTGAATATTAAGGCCTGGTTTATTTTTCTCAATAAAGCTTAAGCAGCCATCTTAAATGGGTAAGAACCTTACTGAGATTCCACGTCTACCGTCTCCCATCTTGAGATTGCTCAGAATTATTTGGAATTAATTTCATAATTAGATCAGCATTCTCTTAGCTGTAAATATAAAGTCGACACCTTTCGCCACAAACTTCAATATTCAAACTGTAGTCCGCAATCTTGGGCAGCCGTTCCAATTGGAGTTGCCATTCAATTGGAGTCCGAGCCACCCACTTGCTGTCGCATTTCCGTTGCATTTTTTCCGGGAATTTCGAGTATGGAAAATTAAAAACCACTTATGTATAGCTACAGCCTGCCACAGGTCTATTAACACGCGGGGTTGACATCGAGAGAGAGAGAGGTGGGGATGCGTAGGTAACACAATACGACTGGCAGCAGCAGCAGCAACTACTTAAAATGCAATTATATGCATTATTTGGCTGTTGTGCGCGTATTTTTATACAAAAATACGCAGAATATAAAAAAAGAGCTGGAGAAAGAGCCAAAAGAATGAACGAAGGAAAGAAAACGAAAATGAAAATAAAAATGGAAAACGATGATGGCAACCGCCAAGTATTTAAATGCCCACCTCAGCTACTAATTATTACCAGGAAAAACGCTTGAAATTGACGTTTCATTTTGGTTCGGCGGGGCACGTCAACACCAACAACGGCAACAGGGAGCCAGGGCAGCGGTTAGCGGGGCATACACTTTTTCTATATGTACAACGTCGCACCTCCCTCCCCCCCCCACTCCACCCCCTTTCCGTACCATTACTGTATGTTTTAAGTCAGAGCACTGGCAAAGGGGGGGTGTCGTGATTATGCACAACCGAAGCGAGGACCAGACGAAGAGGCAGGAGGAAAACGAACCGAAACGATCGACTGCAAGGGCCCAGGGTCGAGCCACTCACTCAACTCGACTCAACTCAACTCTTCAACAGATTAACGCACTCGAGAAATTATAAAAAAATAATATTTTTCTTAGAACTGATACCATTTTAAACGAATTGGTACTCGAGTCGTCGAGCCACAGGCAACAAAATGAAGAAGTTCGACGATCGTCGCGATCATCATGATCATGATCAACAGAATCTAGATCTGTAGAGTAAATGCATGAGAAAATGCAGCCCAAAAGCGTTGACAAGCTGGGAGAGAGAAAAGAATAGAGAGAGAGAGAGAGAGAGAGAAAATGAGAGAGAGACAGAGACAGCTAAGGCGATCGTGAAGAGTAACATGATCGCCGCCGGCCGATCGCAGCAGACGGCATTGCGTCAAGTGGCAGCATCGGCGAGTCGACTTGTCTGCCGCAAGTCTGCCGATATTCCCGATCCCCAACCAAACGCTGACCAGACTGCCCGATCGCTTCGGATCGCTTCGGTTCCCATGGCCAGCTTTTCGAGGCTGCCAATCGGGCAGCGGCTACTCCAAAACTTCCAATGACGATTGCACATTTTATTTATCGGGAAACCAACTGAAACTTCATTCAGGGTCCAAGCGGCCATTGTGGAGTGCATCGTTCTTGATCAACGTTCTGCCCCACGACGCGTCGGCACTTGAGTAAATTAGTTTCGTAGAACTTGTAGGCTGGCCTTTTTGTAGCGCATTGAAATTAGTTGAAGCAGGCCCGACTGACAGACCGGGAGGACCCACGGACCCATGGACCGACTGAACAGGCCAAGCAGCGGCCTGAGAATGGACACAAGAATGCCTGTGGCACTCGAAAAGGTATTCAAACTGTTTGCTCCCATGCCAATTTGAGGATCGGTCTGCCAATTGCGAAATGTGCCAAAGCTCTTGATGTAGTTGGCATTTATATGTGTCGTAGGATCCTCGTTGAAGCCTATTTTTAAATGCAACATATGTGTATAAAATCGTATACAATAAATAAAATAATAATATAAAAAATAATCATTCTTAAAACAACTTGTCTTTAACACAACGTTTTATAAGAATGTTATTTTTTTCTTTTTTGATACTTTACTATTCAATCATAAAATAATTACTTATGTATAAATAGAAAAACATTTTGTGTGCTTTAAAAAGTATTTTACTAGTTGAGTGTATAAAATAAAACAATTAAAAACAAATATAAAATCAATATGTCAACTACAAATATGTAATATTTGTTTGCTTGCCAAAAATAATTAAACTAACCAAAATTTATTGCTTTAAAAATAACATTGACAAGAAAATATTCCAACCATTGATTTTATAATAATATTAGATATTTGATATTTATAGTTTATTTAATACCTTCAATAATTTAAATAAGTCAAATTAATAAATAAATAAAATGAACAAAAATTAATTAACTTTTGTGAATTCAAAACTGGCGATAATTTTCTTTGAAAATTAAACCCTGAAATAAGCATGAACCAAATATTTCATTATTCTTTCAATTATTATTGTTTTATTTGTATTTAGTAATAAAGTGCACACATCCTCGTCGTACTTAGTTAAGCAAAAATTAAATGAAAGGGCACCTCAAAGTAGCCATAATTCAAATGCCTTGTAAATTGTAAGAACAGCTGCTCGACCTGCGATATATAAGTACACACACAGATGGGTGTAAATTTGTGTGTGGATTAGTAGACGAAACTATAGAAATTGCCGTTTGTGGAGAACACATTCCACTCGTGGCCAGCCCAATTGCAAACTCAAATTCAAATTGAAAATCCCAAAAATCCTCAAATGCAAAGCGAACGAACGAATATTTTGCCATGAATTTTAGTCGGCGCTGCAGGGTTGAAAATTATTCACACACAAATGTGTAATTACCCAGACACAGAACACAGCAACAGCAGCAGCACTAAAAACAACAACAATGCAAACACACACACACACACACATACACACACGCGTTTGCTCTAACTAACACACACAGCTGTAAAATTGGCAGCACACAAAAAGTTCACTTGGCAAAAGGTTGAAGAGCTGCGGCGTTGCCTGCCGCCATGTGTGTGCGTGTGTGTGTGTGTGTGTGTGCGAGTGTGTGTGCTATGCAGGGGCGTGGCTGCTGCCCTCTGCTGTTGCTGCCGCTGCTGCTACTGGCATGGAAAATTAACAATTTTTCAATTAAAATCAATACCAAGTGTTTTTTTTTTTTTTTTTTTTTGGCTTTAACTGCAAATGTGTGCGGCTGGTGGCGGTGGTGTGTGGGGGTGGGGGTGTTGTCGTGTAAGCTGCATTTGTACATGATAACTCCGTGTGTGGCTCTGACTGTTTGTTGTGTGTTGTTGTGCACATTTCGGGCAAATAGCTTAAGTGCCTGAAAATATGCAACACAGACGACAAGCGGATGTGTGTGTGTGTGTGTGTGTTAGCTCAGCTGTGTCGGCGTGTGTGTGTGTGTGGCTGTCTATGTGCCGCTGTTGTTGTTAGTTTTTTGGGGCGCCTTGGCTGCCATCAAGTCAATTTCTAAAGCTTTTTGCCAGAATCCACACACGCACACACACGCACACACACACACACACTGGCACACATGCATAGACACATGCAAATAGTGCCGTTATTTTGCATGACATTTGCAGGCTATTTGCTGTGCCAGTGTGTGTGTGTGTGTGTGTGTGTGTGTGTGTGTGCTTGGGGTCGTAGTCTGCTCAGCTGCTGCGTTGCGGTCTTTTGGTCTTTAGAGTATTTTGTGGTTGTCTAACTGTTGAGCTGCCATTATGTGAGTGTGTGTGCGTGTGTGTGTGTGTGTGTGTGTGGCATACACCCACATGCCTGTAAGCAACACTAGCACTACACACACACACGCACACGCACACGCACACACGCAGTCGTTGACTATTTGCGGGCACCGCAAACAACGTTAAATGCAAATTTACGCCAAGCATCGCAGTCCATAACCAACACACCAACACACACCCCCCCACAAACAGCCCCACTAGCCACTAAGCAACCCCACTGGGCTGCCCCCGCAGCGGCCGCCCCATGAAGCGCACAACAGTTACACACAAAATGGCCGTACTTTGGCGCCATTGCCTCAGTTGTTGTTGTTGTTGTTGTTGTCGTTGCTGCTGATGACTATTGCCGTTATTGCCAAGTAAGTGAGAGAGCAGGCAAGTGCGTAAGAGTGTGAGAGAGAGAGAGAGGGAGAGCGGGGGAGTGAGAGAGAGCGGGCGGTTGGCATTCGTTCGTCTCTGGGCCAGAATTGAAGTGTTAGTTGTAATGCTACTAATTGGACTCGCTTTTAGCAACGCTTCATGTGCCCCCAAGCAAGCCAACAGCAAAGCTCCTTCAAAGTGCCCACTCGTACACATGTGCGTACGTGTGTGTGTGTGTGTGTGCGTGTGTGTGTGCTACTCCAAAGTCTATAATTGGAAAATTTTACACACTCGAAATTCAATTTTCAACTAGGAGTTGTCGGTGCTGTAGATGGCATCGTTGAAACTATGGGCTAAGTGAGTGAGTATTAGCAATGGGATAAGGATTAGGGACGGTCTCAAAGCGGGGCGAGGTTGGTCCTTGTGGGCTACAGAAAGAGACAGCTAGACAGCGAGCGAGATAAAGAGAGAGTGGGCGAGAGTGGGCTGTTATGCGGTGTTGCCGCAAAGGATTTTGTGCTGGTTAGTAAGTTAATAACGTTTGCAGCATGCAACTAAATAGGAAACGTAATTAGCAGAGCTGAAAGCAATCGCAATTGTGTATATCGATAGGCAAGGCTTAATTAATTATGCACAGGGCAAGTCAATGTTAATTGCTGTATTTATTTAACTAAAGAATTGCCTTAACTAGAATAGATTGGATAAATGAAGAACAAAGTTGACTGCGGAAATTGTGTTTATCAATAGTAAATTGATAATAATCGATATTAAATGGAAGAAATTGTGAACAGATCTGCTGGATTAACAATAAGGTGTAGTTCACATTCAACAGGGCCTGAAACATATAAGGTATATTACAATGTTTATATTTATCAAAATGTTGATAATCGATATTTTAACAAAAAAAATAACGCACCCATTGCGAAATTAATTTCTATTAAGAGTGGCTGTTAGCAATACTGATTAAAAACGTCCGGTTTATTTTCAAGAGAGTTGCAATTTTATATGCAAATCGATAACAAAAGTTTATATATATCGATTCTTTTATAAGTTAACAATTTGCAGAGCTTTTTTCAATAAGTTAGAGTTTAATGCTAATTGATTGATAAAATCGATAAACGCGTTTAACACAATGTTAACCAGATGAAATGACAGAGCGATAACATATTGTGTTGCCGTAATGTGCAGTTAAAGTTATCGATCCAGTTCGATCGCAGTTGTTGATAAGAAAAAGTTAAATTCCAGCACACAGAGAGTAATCCCAGCCAGACGCTGCCTTCACTCGATGCGTTCCAAGTCAAGTCGTCAACTGAGTCTGAACTAAGTGCCTGGGCACTTGAGCCGCCTGCCTGAGAGTAAGAGGACAATGAGAACGAGAACGAGTCCGTAGCCCGTCCCAGTTTCAGTGCCACTGCCAGTTCCCGTGCCCCTGCCCCTGCCCTTGTCCTTGCCCCTGCCCTGCCCTGTCCCTGAGTGGCGCACTCGATGCGGGCAAAGGGCCGATTTGTGCGATGCTTTGCGGGACAGCCAGTGGAGGGTTGGTGGCGAGGGGCTGAAGTAACCGCGCCATAATTATACAATTTTTGCCTCTTTTTTTTCTTCTAAATTTTACCTTTTTTTTTTTTTTTTGCTAATCAAACACATTGAGAGAGCGAGAGAGAGAGAGAGAGAGAGGTCGTGAAATTCGTAAGCTTTTTAAGGGTGGCAATTTGGCGACGTTCAAGTTCACTCGATAAAAGCACACACACACGTTCTCTCTCTCGCTCGCTCGCTCGCTCGCTTGCTTCCTGGTGTGCGCTATCTCACTCGCACTGCTGTCGCTGGCAGTTGGCTAGAACAATAACGGCCATTAAAATGCTTAATTATAAATTCGCAAACGTAGCTGATTTTTTGTAGCCCCACCATCAAGCCGACCCCCCACCCCACGAACCCCAAAAACCCTGAAGGCAGGATGCTGACGCGGCTGTAGACCAACGCTTGCCCCTTTTTTGGGCTTGCACGAGGACTCGCCGGCAGAAGGACTTGCATGCAGCTATGTGAAGCGACTGTTGGAGCTGCACTTCAGCCGGAGCCTTCTGAGGTTGATTGCTTATTAGGAATGCCAGGATTACCCAGTGCATCAGACGAGACGCAAGCACGCAAGGACGACCAAGGCTGATAACAATGATGTGCCTGCCAAACACAATGGAGGTGTGAAAAATCAGCGCACAGAAATCCAAACAAAGGCAATGAGACAAAAAGGAAATGCAAATTCCTTGCCTCCCCCCTACCCCACCGACCCGCCTCCAAGTGCAAAGCTCCTTTGGTTTCTTATGTTTTTGTTTTGCCAACAGGCAACACCTTCTGAAGAAACTGCACGGCGGATGTAATTAGTTTGTTAATTCATTAAGCGTAGACCGGCAGAGCAATCGGCCTGAACAATGGGCATATCAAATTACCTCGCACTCATGCCATTCATTTGGCAGCATTCACTCAATTCAGCGAGTGAGTCATTCACTCACCTGTATGCGATCCTCGGGCAGTTCCGTTTTCAGCGACAGCATCTCGCGGGCGTAGACGTCGGGATAATGCGCCTCCTTGAAGGCTTCCTCCAGCTTCTCCAGCTGATAGCTTGTGAATATTGTGCGACTGTGGCGACGCTTCTTCTTCTTCTTCTTGCTGTTGGGGCCAACGCCAACGCCAACACCAAAACCGTTTAAGCCATCCATGCCAAAGTCCTTGGCAACCAATGCGCCTGCAAATATGAATGCAGAGTGTTTCTTAAATCTGTAATTTAATCTACGGAATGTATGTTAAATTTAAAAAAAAATGGTTTGCAATATTTGTTTTCTTATATAGACATTGAGCACACATTGATTTTTAACGTGTATTGAATTTTAATAAAGTTCGCAATTAAAGCCCACTTTAAGCTTTCAGTTTTCGCACAACTTTATTTTAATATATGCAGACTAACTTTATTTATATAGACACACACATTTAACGCATAACACATTTGCCTGACAAATGTCGGAATACATTTCTTAGTGTTGGAAGGGACTTTAAATTTATAGATTTTATTTAAAAAAAATTGTGTATTTAAAAATATAAAAAAATGCATCAAACAAATATGTATATTTAACTAATTATAAGTTTATTTGATAACAACTTAAATTGAATTAAACTAATAATGTATCTTACTTATCTTTGTATTTATTTTTAACTATCTACACTTTTAGTTTAACTCAAACTGAAGCTACAATTTTATTTTTAAGGACTGAATTTAACTTGAAATTGAATAAAAATCGGTTTTAGATGCAAACTATTTAAACTCTTTACGTTCGTTTTCTCTATTAGAAAATGAGTATTAGCAACTGCGTCCGATCTGACTCGTAATATCTTTAATACATCATCTTGGGCTAACTTCACTTTCAGCATCAATCAGTGCAACTATCTCTCTCTTTCTCTCTCTCTCTCTCTCTCTATCTCAGTCTGCCGTTATTTCCTTGTCAAAATTAGTTCACAGCATTTTTCAATGCTGCTCCCATGACCTACACAGTGGAAACCCCCCAAACCCGCCCGATCCCTCACCCAGCACATGACCAGTGTTGTAGGCGGCGCTGAAGCGCGACTTTAAGTGGTTTTGTTTTATTTTTAATTTAATTCCAGTGTTTTTGTAGTTGTTGTTGTTGTTCATGTTCATTGTTCATGTTTCTCTTTTGTTTTTCTTTCCACTGACTGGTCTGGCAATCAACTGGGGTTGTCTGTTATGTTAAATATTTAATAATTGTATCTAGTTTCGCACTTCCTTTTTTTCTCCCCTCTTTCAAGGAAAACACCACTTGACATCGTCATGACCTGCTCAAATGGGGGAAAGTGAAAGCGGCAGCCTAGTGTTTGAGGACTCCGAGGATGAGGCGACGGCGGCAAATGCTGATGAGCGTTGACAGACGCGCAATGAGTAGTTTTTTTTTTTTTTTTATTATTATTATTATTATTTTTTTTTTTTGTATTTTGGTTGGCAGCGCCAAGTGCCGGAGAGTAGGGGAAACTGGTGGAGGAGCAGGAGGAGGATCTTGTCTCGCCGCTGATCAGCGCTGCCAAATCGCCACTTGGCCGTCTCGAGCATTGAAGCCGGCAAATTGGAGATGCTTTTCAATAGGCAAATCGAAGACTGAAGCACCCGGAAAACATACAACTCAAGACAAAGGTAAAGCGAATCATGCGAACAACGGCAGGCGGGCAGGGGGCAGGGGGCAGGGGGCAGGGTTAGGGGGGTGGCTAAAGCAGCCACTCCATAAGCAAAGCAACAACAGCTCCGGCAGTTTTTGGGAAAGTACAAAAGCAACAACTGCATGAAAAAGAAGCTGTAAACATGCCGCAAACTCATGTGCGCGCTCTTTGCCGAACCAATTCGCATTGAAATTCGATATGAAAAATTAAGTAGAAGCATATTTATGTTGTTGTTGTCGCTGTCGAGTTGTTCAAGTGAAGCGCTGACGTGTATCCTTCTCATCTATTGTTGTTGTTTTTGTTGTTGGTTTTTTTTCTCTTCATATTTTATTTTCTTAGGAGGGAGAGCGCACAGCAAATCGACGCGTATTTTCCACTAAATATGCGTGAAAATAAAAACGCGTCGCATCTTGTGAGTGCAGCGAACTGAAGTGGAAATCGTGTAATGAATGCGATTTTTGGCGTCTTGAATTACAACCGAAACGCGGCAAAGGCAATTTCCCAAGCACTCAAAGACAATATCAGTATTAACGGTGTGTATTATATACGTTCAATTATGTGCGCGAGGTTTTCAATTCAATCACAATTTGCCTTCAACTCAATTGTTGTGAAACTAAAAGTAATGCAATTGAATTAATTACTAATTGTTTGTTAAATACCGAAATATGATCTATATTTGGTCAAGCTATTAAATTTATATTATACAAATATTTAAATCTAATGTTGAGCTTATAGAAACAAGATTAATTTATTAAGTACAAAATATTCATTACAAGAACGCTTTTTTTATGGAACTATAAAGTTTTTTAGATTGAGTGCTGTATGTGAATCTCTTATTTATGAATTAAAAGATTGCAAACAAATTTTATTTTAAATAAGAAATATGTTCTGAAGTTAAGAATTATCCCCCTCTGACATTCCATTTTATTGAATTTTAGTAAAAAGATCTTAGTTTTTTTTATCTTAGTATATAAGTTTTCGATAGAAAGAAAAATTAGCCAGAAAATCTATTTGCAATATCAATTCAATTTTCGCATAAATATCACCATCTGCATATGACTTTTGGCATTTTGTGTTCAATTTAAATTCAATTAGTGTTCAGCTTTGAAAAAATGTTACATGTGAGCTGACGCTAATCAACACTATGTTTATGTGTTACAGAAATCTAATTATACAATTATGATGATGAGCAAATGTGCGAAATTAGTTAATTCTGGGCGCACAAAAGTAGGCAACATTAATTTTGTTTTTGTATGTTTACACTTGTGCCAGCGCACTTTTAATGAGCTCGCACACACACACATACACAGACACAGACACAGCCACACCCACACACACGCACACACACACACATACACCCTCACACAGCTCACAGCTTTATTATTGAAAGTTTTGCTAGCATAAAAGTCGAGGGTGCACAAACATACACACACATACACACACACACACGCACTCACAGCAGCAGCAGCACATGCCAACATGCAGACTTACACACACATTCACACACACACGCACATGCATCACAACATATTAGCAATTAAAATTTTCTTAGTTAATTACTTTAAGCAGACGACGACACGAAAATTCCAGAGCGAAAAATGTCGCAGCAAATGAAAGGCGACAACGCACACAGTGAAACAGAGAGAGAGGGAGAGAGAGAGAGAGAGAGCAAAGAAGGAGAGAGGAGTGGTGCGGTACGTGCCACGCCCAACAGCACGAAGTGAATTTTACAAAATTTATGCGCATTTCACTAGAAAATTTAATTAGGAAATCTAATTTGCTCAAAAGCGCATAAAAAATGTCGCCCAACGTTGAATGCTCGGTCCCTGCTCGGGCGCCGCTGGATGCTGGATGCTGATGCGGTGTCCCTGCTCGGGCGCCATTTTTGTTCAGGCTGCTAGCCGCAGTCTCTCTGTGTGTGTGTATGTGTGTGTGCGTTTATTGTCAGTGCTGACTGCGTGTGGGCGGAGGGCGGGGTAGAGACATGCATCAAGTAACCAACAAAATGACTAATTCGTGGCTCATGTGTGAGTCGACGCCCTGTATGTGTGGGTGTGCGTGTGCATGTGTGTGTGTGTGTGTGTGTGCGCCGCATAAACAGTTGCATGGCAAAATACGCTAATAAAGTGGCTGAGTTGTTGTCTGCGTCGCAAGCAGCAGCAGCAGCGACAGCTGCGTCGACAGCGACAGCGCAGTCGTCAACATATTCGGTTCGGGGGGATTTCGCAATTTGCATTAGCGTCAAAGTGGCTGCGTTTTTGTGCATGTGTGTGTGTGTGTGTGTGTGTGTGTGTCCCTGATAGCCATCTCACTCTTTCAGTCTGTGGCATTTGCATTTGTTGACTTTTTGCCAGCTTTTTTTTTGTACTAATTAGAAATTAAATTGAATTATTTGCTTGAGAAATCAAAAAAAGAAAAGCCAAAACACCAAACAAGGCCAGCAGAGAAACAGACTTAGAGGTAGAGCTGGAGGGGGCTGCAGTGGAGTGGGCGGGCAGTAGAAAGGGAGAGCTCAGCAGAATACTTATAATATAAAGTAATTAAAACAGAAATTGAAAGCTTTTGCTCTGATGAAATAGTCGAAGGAAATGAGAAACCCTTTAAATATTTTAAATATTGCGTAAGGAAATGCATTTTGGTAGACATCATGGAGACTGTTTTAAGGTAATCAAAGAATGATCTCGACAGACAGAAAAATAAAAAAAAAGGTAAATGGATAAAAAGCCCATCATGATTAATCGAGAGAGAGAGAGACAGAGTAAAAAAAAGAAGAAGAAAAGTTTGAAGCGATGAAAAGGAAAGCCAATTATCTACCTATCTTTAATAAGCCAAAGTTTAATTATTATTGATCTCATTAACGTAGAATATGATCTGGCATTTATGGACAAAAGCTGTTATACCCATATAATAAACCTAACCAATCAGAGAAATAAGTAATAATGTAATTCTCAAATCAAGCGAAATTATGAGCTCATTTCAAGAACATTCCTTAATATAGGAAACGTTGCATAACCAAGAACGTAATACTTGAAGTGCTAAATAGATAATGAATTCAGCATGCCACTTAATTAAATTCAGTCTTAAAATCTCTCTCTCTCTCTCTGTCTCTCTCTCTCTAGAGAGCTTTATTGCGTAGCTTTCTACTTTAGACTTTGAAGTTCCCAAATTCGCCCAAAAAAAAAAATGTATATGTAAAAATTGTGTTGTCTGACGTCATTCAGGGCGTCTGTTCCCTAATTGCTACTGCACACAGCTCCCCAAAGCTCCACAGCGCAGCTCTGTCGCTCACTTCATCCCCTACCCCCTTCCCCCGCGACCGCTTTCATCCGCTTTCTCTCCGTGATGCCGCCGCTTGGGTGTTCGTCGTAATTTGCGCACTCAATGGAAAATTGTTAATTAGATTCCTTGCTTGCCGTGTGACTTTGTCTTCTTCACCACGTCGTCGGCCATTGTTGTGCCGCCTGCCTGCCCGACCCCACCTCAACCCCCGATTCACCCTTTAGCTGAGCCCCGTGCTACCTATACGCCCCCCCCCCCCCTGCCGCCGTTCACTTCGAAGCATGCCCCACGGCTGGAGCGTTTTAGCCCGAGCTTTGTGTCAAAGTTGGTTAACGTGATTGCTGTTGGCCCTTTGGCTCGCCACGGCCCCTTCATGCCCCTCTAACACCGCTGGCCACCTTGTCTCCGCTCAACTACCAATTGTTTCAAACCACCTTTCCGCTTCACCGACTCAGCAAACCCAACGAACTTTAAGTGCAAAGCGTTTTACACCAGCACCAACAACAGCGCAGAGGAGGGAGCGCAATTTTTGCACTAAACTTTTTGCTCTTTCACTTTTTACCAAGTGTAGCATGTGTATATATATGTGTGTGTGTGTGTGTGTGTGTGTGTGTTGTGTAGTGTGCTGCAATGTGGCGCCGTGTGGGCTCAGGTTTCGGTTTAGTGAAATCTTGCAACGGTAACGAGTGCAGGAAATAACACGGATGCGGTGAGCACAGCCGAGCAACGAAACATCTGAACATCCGAACGTGCCACACAAACGGGCCACTCCGTCGGCGACGCGTAGAGTGCCGGGGGGACGGGGAGTCGGGGAGTCGGTGAGGAGGGCAGCGAGTTAATTGCGAATTGGTTAACGATGGTAGCTCACGCAAAGATTGCGCTAGACAACGATTAAATGGGGCTCTTAGCTTTAGCCCTGCGCCTAAATAAGCTACGGAGGCAATTGATTCATTAACTTATTTAGCTTCTTAATTGCAGCACATGATGTGTTCGTTGGCCAGCTTACAAGTTTTGCGCGCAAAACGAGTTTGCCTATCTCTCGTCTTCTGCTGCATTTGCCTGTAAAACATTTACGAATGCTGCGCCAAGAGTAATCGAGAACGCATATTTTATGGTTGTGCTTGAGTTACGCAGTAAGTGAAGTGTCTTTTGGAGACGGACGAAGTTGCATAAATAAATAAATTTGGTATACTTAAAGCCATAAAGATTGCAGAAGAAATTTTTTAAAAACCTTTGCAGAAGTAGCTCTATAAAGTACATATATTTTTGATCTATATCTATATATTTATCTGTTTATATGTATCTGTATCTGTATGTGTATCTGTATCTGTATCTATATCTGTATCTGTATCTGTATCTGTATCTGTATCTGTATCTGTATCTGTATCTGTATTTGCATCTGTATCTGTATATCTGTATCTGTATCTGTATCTGTATCTGTATCTGTATCTGCATCTGTATCTGTATCTGTATGTGTATCTGTATCTGAATCTGTATCTGTATCTGTATCTGCATCTGTATCTGTATTTGCATCTGTATCTGGATCTGTATCTGTATTTGCATCTGTATCTGTATCTGTATCTGTATCTGTATCTGTATCTATATCTGTATCTGCATCTGTATCTGTATTTGCATCTGTATCTGTATCTGTATTTGCATCTGTATCTGTATCTGTATTTGCATCTGTATCTGTATCTGTATCTGTATTTGCATCTGTATCTGTATCTGTATCTGTATCTGTATCTGTATCTGTATCTATATCTGTATCTGTATCTGTATTTGCATCTGTATCTGTATCTGTATCTGTATTTGCATCTGTATCTGTATCTGTATTTGAATCTGAATCTGTATCTGTATCTGTATTTGCATCTGTATCTGTATCTGCATCTGTATCTGTATCTGTATCTGTATCTGTATCTGTATCTGTATCTGTATGTGTATCTGTATCTGTATCTGAATCTGTATCTGTATCTGTATCTGTATTTGCATCTGTATCTGTATCTGTATCTGTATCTGTATTTGTACCTGTATCTGTATCTATAACTATATTTATCTGTATCTGTATCTATATCTATAACTATATTTAAATCTATATCCATATCTACATCTATTTGTATCTATATCTATATGTATGTCTTTATCTTTATCTTTATCCATGAAAACCGGTCTCTTTTAGCTGTTCTACAGGTTGTCACAGCTTTCGCCCTCCTTAGACCATTCAAAGATTCACTCAACTGGTGCGATGCGAAATGCGATTGGTTCCACATGTGCTGCGTGTGTTTTATATGGCTCTGGTGTGCGTGTGTGTGTGTGTTGTGTGTTTGTTTCAATTAAGCGCAAGGGGAGGGCGGGGCAGGACAGGGCAGGGCAAGAGATGCATTCGCCATGGCCAGCAAATAAAACTTAGACACGCTCCATGGCAATGGCGAGCTGTGTGCAGCCAGGGGCAGGCAAGGGTTAAGGGCTGGCAGAACACACCCCCCCCCAAGACCCAGCCGGTCGAGGGGGGGGGGGGGCGACGCAGCAAAATGAGAAAAAAATGCCAATTAAAATCTTAGCCGGGACAAGTGCATCATCAGGCAGGCAGGCAGGCAGACAAGACAAGGCTGCAACAAATTGGCAACGGCGGAAAGGGGCGAAAGGACAGCGCAGCAAGCGAAATGCAAGCGGCAAACGGCAGAAAAAAAAAGAGAGAGAAAGAATTGTGGGCTGCAGCTGGGGAACGGCAGGGCAGTGGGCACTCGATGGGCTCCGCTCGGCCGGGTTGGCGGATTGCGCGGCTCGAGTCGAGTTGAGTCGAGTCGACACAAGGGAAATTGCCCCACTTGGCGCCTTTGTGTGGAGCTTGTCTTGCCAGTCTCTCGCAAATGGCTCAAAAGTGGCTTCTTTTCTTTATTGTTGTTGCTGTTGTTGTTGCTGTTGTAGTTGTTGTTGCTGTTGTTGTTGTTGTTGCTGCTGCAAGTGAAGAATGCAAGCGTCGAGTGGCTGCTACTAAAATACTTAAGCAGCGCACTTCAGGCCTCATAAAAACAGAATAGCCAAGAATGTGCTGCCAAGTGGCCAAGTTCGTGCTAACCAGAGATTAGAGATTAGAGCCAAGTGCGAGCTCAACAAAAAGGCAATTAACTAGGCTCAGACAGCACCAGCAACAGCAACAACAACAACAATTTGAAATGGCTAAATGCAAAACTAAAGTTGATTAGGGCAGAAACAATTCGTGAGTGAAGAGCTCGACCGAGAACTGAAACTGCAACTGGGCACTAAAGCTCAAAATGAAACTAAAGATTTTTTGGCGGAAACTAAAAAAATGTTAAGCGAGAAAGAAGAGTTGTCTCTTATCTCTATGGCACGAGCTTAAGGCCCTGGCAGCCACACAACAGTTAGTATTAAGACTTCAATTTTAAGCTGGCATTAGGTAAATAAATAAATAAAATCTCTCTTAAGTTCTGGGTACTACTTTTAAATGCTAAACTTGGTCAGAATATCTTTGAAACTTAAAAGCTGCTATGGCTGCTATATATATATATATATATATATATATATATATATATATATATATATATATATATATAAATAGAGAAAATATAGACTATTAAATACGATTATTGTTATATATATATATATATATATATATATATATATATATATATATATATTGGTCAAATAGTATTATAAAAAGTGTAGAAAGTTCCTGAAGGAAGAATGTAAAATATTTCCACTTAAATTAAAGAATTGTTTATATTTTCTGAAGACGAGCCCATTTCAGTTCACTTTACGCTTCAAGTTAAATTTCAAAATTGATATAATAATAATATATATATATTATATATAATAACAATAATCGTATTTAATAGTCTGTATTTTCTCTATTTTCTGTGAAATTTTATCTACAATTTAAATATAGAAATATAAATCTTTATTTAGGTAACCTAAACGTTTTTTTCTTTAAAATAAATAGTTCACTTCCAGAACAAAAAATAGCTTTATGTGCCCAATACGATTGTATTTGTACATCAGCTAACTCCCTTGTTCTGTTGTTGTAACGGTAAACAATTCAATTTGTACTCTAAACTTCACTTACTCCAGCGGTACCCCCTGCCCGCCACCTCTAACACTAACCTACCCACAGTTGCTGAGCTGGCAAAAAAAACCATTTCCAATTGGTTTCTGTGCCTCTTATTAGACAAGTTTATGTGCGACTCGCATTTCTTTCGCCTTTGTTTTGTTTTTTCGGGCATGTGTGTGCCAAAAGGGTTAAGGCACACACAGACACACACACGCACACTCAGTGAGAGACACATGTCCTCGCTTCAAGGATGTGCGAGATGTATGCGCGTGTAAATTGCGTATAAAAGCGTATGTTGAAAATATTTATTGCCCGTTGCGAATGCAACAAAATGAAAATGAAAATTTCATTAGTTGACTTTTGCCAGCGGCACTCGCTGGCACACTCAAACACATTCACCAAGCACTCACACATGTGTGTGTCTATCTTTTTTTTTTGTTCTCGCTTGTTTTAAGCTAAATTGTTTATTTTATTAGCAATTTGGGAAATTTATGAGTTTGCCAGGAACTTTTCCAACCCGCTCATCGGGCAACCAATTCGAAATGAGGCGCTGGAATGCCCATTAATTAGCGTGCAGTGAAAGAGAGAGGGAGAGAGAGAGCGAGACAAGAAGAGAGTGTAAGAGAGTGAGCATGGAAGCGCGTGCTGCCCTCTGTTGGTCAAAGCGCAAAGTTCATCACTGTGTTTGAGCTTGCAAGGATTGCATTTGCGCCTGCAAGTTGCCTACCTTTAGGAGAGCGCTTTATTTCTAAAGGGGAGCACGAAGTCACATCACTTACCAGGTAAACATGTTCCGGTGCCCGTGAAGTTCTTCAGCTGCGGAAATCCTGCGAAAAAGCAGAAAACGAGAATGGTAAGAGTTATAATTATGCAGAATTATACATTTTGTTATTGAAATTATGAGTAGTAGAAGTGTTATCGATAACTTCAAACAATTGTTATCGATATATCCTATTTATATTTAATATCCATACACTTTTAGTAACGTTCTCGGAAATAAATTTGATTACTTAATACTGCTAAATTTATAATTTTTGGCAAAAATTATATTTACACTTAATACACTTCACCAAATTATTTATCGATAAGCATGTGATCGATTTTTGGTATACATTATTATTTACTGTATTCTTTCCATATTGCTGTAAACCTAATGATCGATTAGCTATCGATAATTTACTCATGAGAGCGTGTCATGATTTTTAGATACTTGTAATTTATCGATAAGTTATCGAAGACACATCCTTCAACTGATCCTTAAACTAGCAATTGTTCGGATTAATTTAGCGCATTATTTGTGTTTATCGATAAGTTATTGCAACATGTTGTTCCATAAACGTTCTCGCAAAGTACATTCGACTGGAGTTTCACTGTGCCTTACACACACAAACACACACTCACACACACTTATATATAGATTGGCTCCCCAGCTCCAGCACATTTAGGGCAAATGCTGTTCTGAAATGTTTGCCCATTGGTCGCCGCATTTATTAGCCTTATAAAAGCTGTCGGCCCCTACGGCCTGACCCTGACCGCGCGTTCCTTATCCATGGTACCCGCCCCGGCAACCCCTCACCCCCTCTCGACCCGCAGGGCCTGCATATTGCAGCCAGGCAAATGAGTAGAAACAAGCATCAGAAATGCAAATCGAGTGGCTCAGCTCAGCACAGCTCGAAAGGCTGGGCTGTCGGAGCCTCGAAGCCTCGAAGCCTCGGCACGTCGTATCCTCGGAGTGACATATCAAAGCAAAATCAAATTTGACAGACAACCGCGCTAATTTCTGCTCGATGTTGCATTGTTTCAAGGCGTTCGGTTGCGGTCGCTTTAGCTGTTTGCCCCATGCCACAAGGAGGGTTGCGACTCGCATCGGAATCGGCCAGAGCTTAAGGGTGGTAAAGGGGTATAGAGGGGGAGAAAGGGGGGGGGGGATTGCAGATTGCCCTTCAATTGTCGCTTGACGTATTTCGAAAAATGCTGCGCGCACAATGAGAGCTCAACACGAGCGACATGTGTGCATGTGTGTGTGTGTGTGTGTGTGTGTGTGTGTGTGTGTGTGTGTGTGTGTGTGGCTGTGTGTGTTAGCTCCCCACGCCCCTGCAAATGCTCTGTGCTGCAAACAAGCGGTGGACGTCAACAATCAGCACACATCAAACTGGGAACTACATTTATTAGCTTTCGCCTCGTTACCATGCCCCTAAAACCCTGCCCCCTACGCACCCTCCTCCCCCCCCCTATGCCCGAACCCTTAGCCGTAGTACGCGTTCCCGGCTGCTGGGCACTGAGCTCCGCTCTGGCATGTCAACGGCAATCAGCAGCCGCTGCCGCTGATTTACCAAGAATCCAGAAATTGTGAAATTCGATATTGCGCGAACTTTCTGCTGAGAATTGTGAGTACTCGGTTGGGGTACGTATGAGTGGCAGCATGAGTGTGTTCGAGTACAACAACAGCTGAATCGGTGAATGTGGAAACGCACAGCTCTATAGAAATGCAAGTGACGAAGTATTTATAAACTGATTAACGCTAAACAATAGCTGATATGGGTCGACACGATCCCATTCGCAGCGAACCTCGCCTCGGCCCGCGGCGCTCGGTCCTCGGCTCCCCCATCGCCAGGCCGCTGCGGCGTTGGGCTATGGCGAAATTACAACAAAACTTGCAACACATTTCTAATCGCGACCACACAAAGCGGGCCCCAACAGACGGCGCGCCGTGAGCTCTCGGGGATAGCCAAACGGCCGCGGGTCATGCAAAGTAGCCGCTTCAGTGTCCACAAACAACAACAACAACAAGTGAGTGTGCGTGTGTGTGTGTGTGTGTGTGTGTGTGTGTGCGGCGGGACAAGTGAATGGCAGCTGGCAGTAGATACAGGTTACGAGTACTCAACTTGAATGCATTCATCCCATCAGTCTGCAAACGCAATGAGTCATGAATATTTTCTATGCTGGTGTTCGTTGGTTATGCAAAAAAAAATGTATTCATATTTTTTTTTTTGTTAATCAATTGAATCGTTATGAATGTATGGTGAATACTCTTGATAACCACCTAGCTGCCAGCGATAACAATTTCAAGCCATTTTCTTGCAAAAAAAAGAAAAACTTGGTTGTTTCCGCAATAGATGTATTGTGAATACACTCATATACATTTGGTTTGCCATCTACAAAAATTTATTTAAAATGAATGCATTAAAAAAATTCAAATAAATCAAATATGAAATGTATACTTTCTGAATGTATTAATAGGAACTTTTGAAATTGTTATCCAAATTCATGCCAAGCGTGTGAATCAAATGAATAGCAAGCTATCTGCAGAGTGAATACATTTACTTAGGATTTCTGAGGCTTCAAATAATTCAATGAAAAATTTGAAACACATTTTTAGTTACAAATTATAGTTTTCCCAGTGAATGAACTCATATATGTGCAAATGAGTGTATTCACTTGGTGAATATACGTATGAATGCAACTTTAGCGTATGTATTGGTTGCAAAATTGGCCTACGTTTTTTTTTTCTCAATGATTTACAAATGCGTGCACGCGAGCGAATAACGAATGAAGTGAATACACTCACACTCAATCAAATTTACTCAAACCGCAAACAAATCGAACGGGTCTGCAACTGTTTGCTGTATGTGCTCCAAACGCTGAGTGGCCACTTCAAATGATCATTTGTTGATGAATACTCGCATGAATATGTATGAATATGGGCTGCATAATTAGCAGTCATCGACGGCGAACAGTGAAAGCAGCTAAAAATAGTAAAAAAAAAATAATAATAATAATAAACAATAAATAAAACAAAAACAAATCAAATCAAATGTAGAAAAAAATGATAAGTATTCAAAGTGAATTTGAATATCCAAAACGCGATTTGATTCATGACGATTCGAGACGAGCCGCTGAAGAAGCGAAGCCTCTAAAAGAGATTCACAAAGAGGCTCAAGTGCCAAGTCGTGTTTATTTGCGCTACAAAATTAGCGCAGCGTCAAGCTCAAGCCGTCTACAGATATGTAGCTGTATCTATAGCCATGTATCTGTATCTGTATCTGTATCTAATTCTGTACCTGTATCTGTGAGTTGTGCTTTTGGACACGATTGCGCTGCTGATTGCCATGTGACGCGGCATAAAAAATAGCATATGATTATGTGCTATATATATATATATATATATATATATATCAGATACATACACACCCACACACATACTGGCACAACTATTATCATTATAATTAAAATTAGTGAGATTTGTAATTATTGTGAATTTTGTACATTTAAAAATTATAATTTAATTGCGGCTAATTCCGCTTAATGCCGAAATGTGACTCAACCTTTCGAGCAGCACACACACACACACAACCATACATACACACACTGTCGCACACTCGCACACAGCAAATTAACCCCTTGAGTGCCACTCAGATACGTTTGTCAAGTTGCTTTAATTGACTTTTAAATTTGCAAAAAAAAGAAATTCACAAAAATCAAAGCGCGACAGCCAAAGGGGGGTTTGTGGGCGTTCGAGGTCGCCGTCTAAAGTGCAGCAGCAGCAGCAGCAGCCGCAACAAACAACAACAGCAATTGCACTCGTGTTGGCAACGTCGTCATAAAAATGTTCACACCTCAGACAATGCACACAAGTGGCATGCGGCAAGGCAAGCGCCAGCGGGCGGGCGGGCTGCCGGGCGACAGCGCGTTTGGGGCACTTGACTGGACGCGGCAGCGCGGCCCGGTGCTGATGCTGATGCTGGTTTGGGCTGCAGTCCGTACGCTCACACGCCTCAGCGACAGTTTTGTGGGTTTTTTTTTTTGCTTCGATACCCTCGCAGAGAGTTTTATAATTTTGTCAACTCATAAGGTACATATCATAATATAATAAATAATAATTTTATTAACTAATTAAATTTATATAATATAAATATATATTTTTGATCGGTACGCACAGCCAAGAAGATATGAATATGCTCGTCTGTCTGCCTGTGCCCATATAATATATATATATATATATATATATATATATATATCTTTGTCGGTGTTGACGAAATCGTATAGTTTTATTATATAGCTGCCGTGGGAACTTTCAATCGAGAAATCGGCTTGTGTGTAAAAAAACTTATTTATTTTTCACGAAATATTTTATAAACTCAACATTTACGATTTTTCTTAAGCTCCTCTCATAAAACAAAATCTTTTTTAACATCGATTAAATATAGTTATTATAATCTATTATATTATTCTATATATTTCGGAATTTTAATTTTTGTATGAACAGACACCATTTGAAAAGTTATTGAATATGTTCTTCATATTTTCAAGGGTATTTAATCTTCGCCACCCTAAAGATAACAATTCATTCTTTTATTTTTTCTTGATTTTTTTTGGTGTTTTTTTTTTTTTTTGTAATTTACGTCAACGCAAAATCAAAGCAAAGTCAAAGCAAGTTGTCTGCGCTGGGTGTGGTGTCTATATAGAGGTAGTCGGCGCTCGTCTCTATAGAGAGACCGCACACATTGAAAACGCACACAATTAAGAATATTTCTATCAGCCAACAAATAGGGGCGGGCGACAGGGCCAAATGGGCGGACGGTGGTGGGGGCGACGGCGGAGGTGGAATCGAAGGCGAAGGCAGAGGCTATTAGCAAACTGTCTCGAATATCAAAGGGCAGTCGCAAGACGTTGCCTGATGGACGGTCGAGGCGTTTGCCTCACTCAGCCAGTGACATGCAGCAATTAGCAGCAGCTCTCGAAATAATTATACAATTGCAACATTGCAATATGGTAATCAGAATTTCGTTGAGCTAAATAACAATCAATTTATTTTATTTATTTATTTATTACCAATCAACTTCTTTTCAATATCTGTTTAATTCTATTTATTTTTTTCAATTAATATTATTTGATAAATAAAATTGTAATTTTTCCGATATTTTAATACCCTACTGTGTCTTTCAATTTCTATAAATTTGCCTAAACTGAACCCTTTTTCAAGCAAATCATGATTTGATTTCCAGAATTATTCACTTTTAAAAATTTATGATTTTTTGAAAATAAAAAAATTCAAATTTAAGTCTTGTTTTTTATTGCAATTTGTGAAGTTCTTTGGCCATGCTTTTTTCAGATTAGAAGTAAAGGTTTTTCAACTTCCCATCTTTTTTATGTTAAAACAATTTGTTTTCTTTATGTCACTGACAAAAATTTTGGGGGACGCCGACAAAATTGTTCATATTTCACAAGCGCCTCAAAAATTGCTAAATGGTTAATTTAAGCCAAAACGTAATTTGCCGAAAACAAATAACGGGACGTGACCCTGCCAATGGCCAACAGCAGGCGCTTCAAAGTTAAAAAGCCGCACAAAAATCTTCTCGCTATCAATTTGCAATAACAAAAAGTGTGTGTGCGTGTGTGCGTTTGTGTGTGTAAACACATCAAAACGACTGTCACAACAAAGCGACCAGAGCCAAAGTGAAAATTGTCAATTAAATGAAAAATACACTTATGTACAAATAGTTAGGTGCATACAGAAACATATATATACATATGTATATGTATATGAATATTTGAAAATCGATGTGTGTGTGTGCGTGTGTGTGTGTGTTATGTGCTACCAATTTTCCGATTTGGTTTTTGCTTTCTTTCGTCCGTCTCTCTGTCCGTTCGCACATTGTGTAAAAGATCAAAGGCACTTAATGGCCTGGCTGAGTGTGACCGTTCGGCGGGGCGGCGAGGGGTGTATCGGAGGCGCCACCAGTGTTGACTGGGTGGCTCTGCGGCAGGAAATCCGTTCGGGCTTTTGGCCCCAAACTTGACGCGACTTTAATTGACGAAAGGGGCAAATGGGAAAAATCAACAAAAGTGTAAAAAATCAGCGAGACAAACAACACACGCACGCACACACACACACACACACACACACACACACACAGGCACAAAGAGAAGGCAAAGCAGAACAGAGGAGCAGCAGCAGCAGCAGCAACAGCAACAATATGCAAAATTAAATAAGATGACGCGAATAAAAAGCGCCAACAATAACAGTTACCAACAGCTAAAGCTGCGTCAAAAGTTCTTTCTCACATTTATTAAACAAATTACGCGAAAGGCACAAAGCAGGCAAAATATGCGATAAATAAATACACACACAAGTACAATTAATAAACGAACCAAATAAAATTCAAATTCAAATGAAACTATAAAGGAAGAAAAGAGAAAGCAAGCAATGCAAAAGAAATATCGTCCGGAAGTTCCTAACAAACGAAACTTTGCAAGAGAGCAAGCAGAGTAAAAGAGCAGAGAGCGAGGGTGCTGAGAGTGGGAGAGTGTGCGTGAGGTGCTCAGCTCGTTCAGCGCGTTCAGCGTGTGTGGGAGGAGTGCGGAGTGGAGGCGAATGCCAAGCAAAGCTTCAGTTGAATTTGGCACAGTGAAACACTAACAACAACAACGTGAGTGATGACGATGACATTTCAACGCTAATTAAAATAATAATAACAATAACAACAGCATCAACCACAGCAACAATAACAGTTGGCACTTCAAGCAGCCAGATTATCTGGCTCGCGTTTGTGTGTGTGTGTGTGTGTGTGCTCACATGTGTGCAAGTGTATGTGTGTGTGGGAGAGTCAATCGTTGTGCGAGCTTCAGTTGCGGTTTCTTGTTGCCGCTGTTGTTGTTGCTGTTGTTGTTGCTGTTGTTGTTTGTGCTGCCCGTCGCGCTGCGGTGATATTGCCACTTGCTCGACTTAAGCTTGCGCCCTCGCTGCCCCTACCGCACACTCCGCCACTGCTCGTTTCACGCCTTCTGCGAGCGCTTGACGCAAATGTTTCTTTTGTCGCTGATCCGCAGACAAAGTCGCGTTTTACCGTGGGGCAAAGTGTGAATTTATTTGCAATAAAGACTTTCAAGTGATTCATGCCTATGATGAAGTAAGTACATTTTTAAATAATATATAACAAGTGCAAATATATGCACGTATTTTTATACGCACAATTTTAGTTTGCTCTTAAAAAATGTTTTTTTTCCAAATGTACAGTGAAAGCTCTCTTAAGCACCCTGAGATTTATTTTGGTAAGAGTGGAGAAGTCCAAAAAGTAACAAAAAACACCGGAATATATGCAGACAATTTTCTCTACAAATAATCAAGCTTGTTTGATTTTTTATTCAAAATTATATGCTGGTATTCATAATTTTCATAGATATAAAACTAAAAAAATTATAGGACAATTTTTGAAAGATATTTTGTCGATTTCAGTTTTATGTCGATGGGGATTGCAAAAATTCAAGAAAGATATTTCACTGTGCATACGTTTATATTGTATATACAGTGAAATTCATCATTTTCCGTCGCAATGTTTTTGTCCGGTTATGGGAGATGTCCGCTTATGAGGACTGTCCGTAATGGGGAATTTCACTGTACATGTAAAATATTCAAATTATATAATATTGTAATGGGAAAAACCTGTCTATGTGTATAAAAATGCTGTTCATAGCCAAAGGCCGCAGCACACAGTGCTATATTTTATATATGTTATATACTAGCTCTAGTTAAATAATATTAATCAATTTTTTTTTCATATAATATTTTTTATATTGCATAATATAATTGCAATTCTCCTTTGCATTTTTATTAATAAATTGCTGTGTTGTGCAATATTCGCGCCCCACTGTGGCTCTGTTGCCGCTTCTCTTCCAAACACACACACACTCACACACACACATGCATACGTGTGTGTACGTATTGCATTTGTGTAAAGCAATTGCCGTTGCAATTAGCAGCTCAACTTGAGTGGAGGTGGAGTGAAGTGGCTCAAAAGCTGAAGCCGTAGCTTGAGCCGGAGTCTCTCTCTGTGTGTGCGTGTGTGTGTGAGTGTGTCTGATGGACTCGTCGATGGCTCGTTGATTAATTTCTTTTTTATGCAAACTAAGCGGCTCTCGCCGCTATGGCTGTCTCTGTCGCACGCAGGTGACAAAACCAGTTGCCGATTGCTAATTGCACTGTTGCTCTAAAAGTAAGTGTAACGACAGTTGAGCCAGTGGCGTAGTGGTGAGGGGGGGGGGGATAGCTTACCCTGCGCATGCAGCAGCGGGTGGTGCGGCGGCATTGGCATTGCTGGCGGCGGCGGCTGCTGTTGCGTGTGATGCGAATGCGGATGCGGATGTGGGTGGTGCGGATGGTGGTGCGGATGCAGATGCTGCTGCGGCTGCTGTTGCTGCTGCTGCTGATGCTGATGATGTTGCTGATGCTGATGATGATGTTGCTGATGCTGATGATGATGCACTGCAGCGGCCAGCTGATGTGGCATAAATGCAGCGGCCACCGCCGCGTGTGCATTGAAATAGGCCATTCGCGAGGCGGCCGCCATTGTCAGCTGTTGTTGTTGTTGTTGCTGCTGCTGTTGTTGTTGCTGGTGATCCCGAAAGTGTTGCTCCTGTTGTTGCTGTAGCTGCGGATCCAAGCCAACTGCTGCAACTGCTGCTGCTGCTGCATCTGCATTGCTGTAATGCGTTGTTGTTGCTTTTGTTGCTGCCGCTGCTGCTGCTGCTGTTGTTGTTGCTGTTGTTGCTGCCTTTGGCGGCGTTGGCGTTTCGCGCGCTTTCGTTGTTGCCGCTGTTGTTATTGTTGTGGCCGTTGTCAAATCGGTTGCCGTCTCACATGTTGTTGTTGTCGCTGCTGTTGTTATTGTTGCTTTTGTGGCACTTGTTGCTGTTGTTGTTGTTGCTGCTGCCGCCACGGCCAGGCCGAGCAGCTCTTGTATGGCAAACGGCGAACGCTGCGGCATCGTGCGCGCTCTCTCTCGCTCGCTCGCTCTCTGTCGCTCTTAATTAGTTAATAGATTTGCTTCGAAAGCGAGTTCGAGTTCGAATACGTTTAACTGTTTTGCGCACAGTTCGAAAAAAAACATCGAGTCGAAATTTTGCCACAACTGTTGTTGTTGTTTTCTTTGGTTGCTGTTTGCTTTTAATTAAACGGTTTTCAAAGCTCTGGCCTGGCGCGCTCTCTTGGCGCGCGCGCTATCTCTTTCTAACTGGCACTCTCTGCGAGGCTAATATGCCGGCTGCTCGTGTGTGCGTGTGCGTGTGTGTGTGCGTGCGTGTGCGTGTGTGTGTGTGTGTGTGCTTGTATTGCTATCTGTCGGCCGCCAACAATAACAACCGTTAATAACTGCACTTAACATACGAGAACACGAAAAAAATGATTATTGCTGTTGTTGCTGCAACTTTGGCAACTCGCTCGCGATTGTCACGCGGTTTTTGTCGCGTTCGAATCGCCTGTCGCCTGTCGCAAAAACACACAACAAATTCGCAATAATTTCCACGTTAAACTGTTGCCTGACTTAATGTGCACCAGGAGTTTTGTCGTCGTCGTCGTCGTCATCGCCATCGCCATCGCCATCGTCGTCGTCGTCGTCGTCGTCGTCGTCGTCGCGCCGTCGTCTACGTCGATGCCTGCCCCAGCGCCGGTGGTTGGGAGCTGCCTAGAAAGTTGCCCATCTAACGGTACCAGGCAACGTGCAGGCAACGGGCATTTTTGTTGCCTGACTTGGTCCTCGCCAGCGACGTTGTTGACGCATCGCAGCCGTCGCTGACGTTGCTGTTGGCCGCGACGCCACTGCGCTGTTAGCGTCGCTGCCACGCAACGGTAAATCGACGCCAGCATCAGGGGCGGCGTCAGGCATCGACAATACTAGCTAGCCGTGCCGCTCGCACGCCCATGCCACAGAGCGAGCGCGTGCGAGCGCCGATTTCCCCTGCACAGCGTACGAGGCCAACATGGCGCATGTGCGCAACAACAATGCCTGCGTGCGAGTAGCGCAGCTGCTGTACACCACACGCTGGCTAGCTGTGGCGCTCTAACGCACGCAGCACTTCCAGTCAGCTGGAAGTATTCCAGTTATTGAAGTTGCTTTGTTGGTGTGCGTGCGCGATGTTGAGCGTGTATTGGAGCGTGTTTGCTGGTGTGCGTGGTGCCCATTTTGTATTGTTTGCGGTGCTGCCTGCTGCGCTGCCGCTGTTGCTGCTGCCGCTGCCACTGCTGATGGGGTGGGATCTGCGGCAGCGGCAACTTTGGGCTGTTCAATGAAGGACGCCAATTTATAGCCCAAAAAACGAGCCGAGACTTGCCGTAGTAGTAAAAACTACGAGCAGCAGTTGTTGTTGTTGTCGTTGTCGTTGCTGTTGTTTTTGCTGTTGCTGTGACAGGCACTAAAAAGCAGTCTAATTAAAATGTTGTAGAACTTTTGCCATTAAAGCCCAAAATTAGCATTCGAAAAGCTGCGGCGAATATGAAACGAGGCGAAACAAAACCACGTGGCATTTTTCGAGACGCGATCAGCTAGGCAAGGCGACCGACACAACTAGAAACCACTCGAGAAGCAACGGTGCTTTTGCCAAGCGGCTGAGCGCAGCTTTGAGCTGGTTTTTCTCACGCCCACGCGTGACACGGCCCATTATCGAAGCCGAACGAAAAACCCACGCGCGAGCTTTTTCGCCGCAAGTCTATTAAACAATTGAAATGCCACAACTCAAACAACAACAATAACTAGTGTGTATTTGCGCGCTCTCACGACAACTTCGCCGTCGCCGTCGTCGTCGTCGCCGTCTCATTGTCTCTGGCAGCGGCCACGCAGTCTGGAGACGATTTGAAGTTTTTTTTTGTTTTTTTTCTTTTTCATTTTTGGTTTCTTTAGTTGGCGTGCGAGCGAGATGGCCTGCGCCTGGTTTAGCTGCATATTCGAGCAGTGGGAGCGAGCGATCGAGCGCAACTGCGTAGCTGAAGAATGCGGCGTGGAGTAATTTGATATTTTACTGCGCAGGTTGTGCGATCCTTGCTGGAAACGGACTGGAATGGGGTATGCACGGGGCAAATATGGCCATGATTCATGCTGTGAGCATTTTTAATGCGAATTTTTGCTTTTTATTGTTAATTAACTTGCAATTAGAGGGATGCGGGGAATTAGAGGATGGGGAATGGTCCGCCTAGACAATGCCAATAAGAAAATCCCAAATACAGTTTACGGTCTGTCAAAATAAATATTGAATTTCGTCTAAGCGATTAATAATGCGCATAATGAGCATAGTAATGATCTTAATGATAATGATGCTACCTGGTAACTTGATATGCTGGCATAGTTTTCATACTGGCTATACAGATCTTTCAGCTGGCGATCATTTTGGCTACAGTCTTGGACATGCTTATGTGTGTGTGTGTGTGTGTGTGTGTTTTGTGCATGTCCTTAAGCTGTTTGTCCTTCAACTTGCAGCTTTGTTTTGCAAATATTTTGACGTATATTTCTCACAGCACACAACGGACATATACCTGAACCAACTTGTCGAATCTTTAATTTTATTTTTTTTCACACTTTTTTCTGTATTTATTTATTTATTTTTTTTTGTGAGGTTATGTGCTTATACAGGGTGCCTCAACTTTGAAGATTTCTGGTAGTTGACAAGCCGACAAATGATTCAATTATCGTTTTAACGCTCAAGTGGCCCGCTTCGAGTGCGAAAGTTGCCCAAAACAACAACAAAGAAGAAGAAGAAGAAGCAGCAGCAGCCGCAGTTCGACTTTGAGTTGGAGTTTCGAGTTTCGGATTACCCATAAAAAGTGTTGCGACTGTCAATTAAGTGTCGAGTTTTATTTACTCGACTATAAAAGACTACACACACACACACACACACACAAGTTCAATGCATACTACGGCAAACTTGATTATGAACAATGAAAGTTCAGTTAGATTTCTTATACCCTGTAACCAATGAAAATTGATTAGAAACTTTATCTGGCAGGTCGAAGATATTTGATTGAAATATTCTCAAAATGTCAGTTAATACAGATCAAGTAAATTTCCAATTAACTGCCTCAAGATTATACAAAAAGTTAAATCAATAAAATAGACACATCTCTGGCCACCATATTTATAACTATATCTTGCGTTTTACAGGGTATTTGCACCTTAACTAGTTTTTCATTTTCATTTTGTTTTGGCTTTTTATTTTCGGGCAATTGCTTCAAAAATAGTAAAGACAAATAAGAGCTGTCAAATACAAAAAAATATATATTTAAAAAAAAAATACTTAAAGAGCCGTTGTAAAACTTGCCAAAATGCCATTGTTCAAATGTTGCTGTTGTCATATTTGTTGTTGTTGTTTCCATTGTTGTGTAATTAAGTTGTTTCGCTGTTGGACATGTGAGCATATAATGAACGCATCTCTCGGATCTTCAAACTCAGCTGCCGGCCATTTTAGTGTTAGCCATCAAAGAGTACAACAACAACAACAACAACAACCATTGCAACAACAAGGCAATATTATTGTCACACAATTGTCGTTATTGTTATTATTGTTGTTGTCTAGTGATTAGTTGAGACCTTAATTGCCGCACAATGGCAGCTCAATAATAATCATAATAATAATACAAATAATAATACATAATCATGTTAAACGTTAATGGGCGAAAACATAAATAATTGAATAATCAATCAAATAATGCGTGGCACTTCTTTGACAGAGTCCCAGTTGTAATACTCTTTTGTGCTTGAAGGCTTGAGATGTGTTAACCAGTTCAAAAGTGTTTTTTAGATCAAGATAACCAAAATTTACAGTTTTAGGCAGGTTTGAGTATACGCGCTTCTTACTAGTTCGAGTACACGTTCATTCAGTGTGTGAACTAGTTCAGGTGCAATTTATTCAATTAATACATTTTCTAAAAATTAATAATAGTTTAAGCCTTACTTAGGGGCAGCTCTTTAACAAAATCGATTAGATATGGGGCTTATTGTACAAACTCCAAAATATATTATTAAAAATATATAACTTTACCAAACATTTATTAATAGCATAGTTAATATGCCCCGCCGCACAGCAGGGTAAACGCATTTCATTTATTGTAAAAAAAAGAGCTTATAGGACATTTTGTATTAGCCGTTAATTGATGCTCGTCGTCAATTAAATCGAGTTTTGACTTTTCAATTATTTAATTGTTCGCGTTGTTGTTGGAAACGTGAGAAAATTAATTTATCGTTATGCGCAAAGGTGAATGAATTCGAGTTCAAAGAGTTAGGGTAAGTCTTTATCGTGTTTTTTTTTTTTTTGCAAAATAATCAAAAAGATTGCAAAGTTGAAATTAAATTATTAAACTTGAGGATAACAATTGTGGGAAATTCATAGAATATACTAAAATTTACTTGAGAAAAAGTGCAAAGTGCATTGCATTCTGCTTAAGAAATTTTCACTTTTTGCTTTAAATTAAAGTTGTATAATATTTGGGATAAGTACACAAACATTTTATAAAATTAAAATATAAAATATTGAGTTCTATGCAAATCCCCGCTCTTTCGCTCAAAACCAAAAAAGTCAAATTATTAGAGGCATAAAATATGAGATTGGTTTAAAATATATCTATATGCAGGATGTGTATTGTATATTGACAGCTAATTTCTTAACGGATTCAATAAATTGCTCTGGTTGATATGTATCTGTGCCAGACAAAGTCAATTTTACTTCAAAACTATCTAAAGGGTATTTTTAGGTCGAGCGTTCTCTGGGCTGTACCCGAATATTTAAAATAATTTATTAACATTTCAATTTACAAAATGAATTGAGCCGAGAGTCCTTTTCTTTTATGCTGTGCCAAACGCGCCGTGCTCACAGATGGCGCCACTGAGCCGTTTATAGCTAATTTCACGGCTGGTTTGTGTCTCGACTAACCGTTGTTTCACGCAAAGTTAATTACAACTTTCCATAGTTTTCAATTAACAGCCAATTAGCAGACCCAAGCTTTGTGCTTTGCCCTGAGTAGTATTTGAATATCTGTGAACTTTTGGAATGGGGGACGGATTAGCTGGGGTGAATCGAAGAGAGACTGTCCTGGAAGATTAGCTGTGGAAGGCGATATATGGCAACAATCTCTATAAAATATACCACAATATATAAGAGAAGATTTTTTTGATAATTACATATAATATTTACTATAATATTAATAATAAAAATAATAATAAAAAAAAATAAAAATAATGATCAACAGAATCATCACAAAATATGAATAAAAGAAATAATTGAAGGCTAGTTATTATGCGTCTTCTTCGGGTAAATCATGGCATTTAAATATGTTAATAGGATTATCTGCACTAATTTTTGGGTTTTAATAAATGTTGGACCCGGGGTAAAAACTGATTTATCATCTGAGAACACTTGAGTCCGACGAAGAGCTGACAAGGGTTCTCACTTTGCCCCTATATAGATGTGTGTGTGTGTGTGTGTGTGCTACCGAAGTGGCCGAAGTGTTGTGCGTGTGTGTGTGCGTGTGTGTGTGTGTGTGTGTGTGTGTGCTTAACAATGACGAGGAACCAATTTGAGGGGACAGTTCAAACTGCCGGACGGACCGAATGCGGCTCGAGGAGGCACTCGAAGGCGACCCAAATGCAAACAGAGAAATTGTCAGTGGGGGAGGGCGAGGCGAGGCGAGGCGGGTTCGGTGGGGTGGGATGGGTTGGGGTGGATTCGGGGTGTGAGGCAGTAAATTAGAAAATAAGCAAAGAACAATAAAGCAGCGCCAAAACAAATTAGTAGCAAACAAAAGGCGCGGGGTGCTGGCCAGGGGTGGGAAAAATGAATTAGTTGAGCAGCAGAAACGCACACACACACACACACACACACACTAACCCTAGATCAAAATGGCCGCTGTGACTCTTGAATTACAATTGAAGTGTAACAGGAGAAGTGCGCACCAGCGGGCAGTGCAGTGTTGGGAGGTGGTGAGAGGGGGAGGGGGGGGGGAGCGGGACAGCGGTCCGCTAATGATGATGGAAGCTTTGCGCCGTGGGTTAATCAAATAATGTGCCCGCCCAGGGAGCGCACAAGCTGCAAACTGCGAGCTGCGAACTGAGAGCT
Source organism: Drosophila colorata (assembly GCA_035041545.1). Lineage (NCBI taxonomy): Eukaryota > Metazoa > Arthropoda > Insecta > Diptera > Drosophilidae > Drosophila > Drosophila colorata. The sequence continues at coordinate 20,035,906 of JAWNLD010000490.1, read as the reverse complement.
GAGAGCTATGCAAAGCAGCAACAACAACAACAACAACAACGACGACTTCAATTAGATGAGGCGCAGCTGTGCGGCGCGAGTGCGAGAGGGAGGGTAGACGGTGGCGGTTGCAGCAACGGCCAACCAAAAAAGGGGCGCAGCTCAAAAGGCAGCCATAAAAAACATGGCAGGCAGCGTGTGGAACAATTGCCACCGCGCTTGCTGGGGCAGGGGCTGTGGAAGGGGCAGGGGGCAGGCAGCCGTTGCTTGGTGTTGCACAAGGCTGAGGAGGAGGCGCCGCCGCCGTCAGCGGCAGCCACTTTCAATTGTGGCAAATTGCAGGCGTTTCCGGCAACGCGACGCGACGCGGCTGCCATCATTACTTGAGTTTATTCACACTGTGGCTCTCTTTTTGGCACGCAACACCCCACGCTCTCCCTCTCCCTCTCTCTCTCTCTCTCTCTCTCTCTCTGGTTATTCCCATTGAAATATATTTTTTTGTGGCATTTTATTTGTTAATTTTCAAATCAAAAGTTTTGAAGTGTGCGACATGACGCAAATTTGATTATTGCGCTTTCAAGCTGTGCATAGGGGCTGAACCGAAGGCAGAGGCGTGGAGTGGGGGGCTGGGGTTTGGGCGTTTGGACCTCAGCTTGAGCTCGAGGGTTGGCCAGCTTTTGTGCGAGTTGCGCTTGGCGTTTTGCTAATGAGCCATTGATGGACATAATGAGCAATAGATTTGCATATAGAGAACGTCGAGGGAAAACGGGAAACATTTTTAAATACCGAAGGTAAACTCTTGGGTAGGGTGTATAAATATGTAAAGATGCAAAAAAAAAAAAAAAAAAAGAACTGTGAAAATTGAACACACAAATTTAATGTACCTTTGATAAACATAAGTAAATATTTACTATAAATATAAGTTTGGGGAATTTGATTGCTGCAATCAACGAAAACGATTTTTATACACACATATGTATGTATATATTATATGTTATATATTTTTAGCTATTTTTAGCCATCAGTATATTAACAATATTTAAATTAATATTCTAGGGTTTGGGTATGTAATTTATAATATTCATATAATATTTATTACTTTGTAATTTTCATATAAAAAATGGCTGACACAAATTCGAATTAGAATCGATCTAATAGCGAAATACATGTATTTAAGTAGATTAAAATATATCTGGAAATATGGCTAGGAACATAGCTACAACTGTACGTCTATAAAAAATCAAGGTTTTGATCTGAAAAGACAAATCTCAACAAGGATTTGATTACAAAGTTTTCAAATCGACATATCTTTAATTTGCATGAAAAACTAATTAATATTTGAATTTAAACTTGACTGGAACTTTAAAATATATATTTGTTTTATTAAAAAAATATACAAAATTATACTATATGTTAAAATTTGTGTGTTAAATGCTGTGCAAAATAAACAATAAATAAGCAATTTTTGTCTACAAATTTAGAGGGCCCAAAAAGGGATAACACATATATGAAATAATTAGTATCTTATGCTAGATATTAATTCAATATCAATTAGTTTCACGAAGAAAATTTAATTAATTGCGCAATATAATTTTTGTTTTGCTTTGTTCTCCACATTAATTAGAAACTAAAGCAAAATTTCAAGGAACTAATGCACTAATAATTATTAAAATCAATTCGTCAATCTCTCATTATTTAATTTATTAAAGATATTACATCTATAGCATGCCCTTAGTCCGCTACCCTTTAGTTCCCTGCTCGCAATTCTCAATGATGTCTCGCACTTTGTCGCTTTGAATGAACCCCAGGCAAATGTAAAATTCGCAAATTGATTTCCCTTCCCATTGAAAACATCAAAAACAAACAAACAGAAAAATAAATAAACTGCAGTTCATAAATAAAACAAAACAATTTCAGCAACTGCCACCAGATCTGGCGAATTGTGCTTTGATTGCAAACAAAAATTAATCAAAAATGCGGCGAAAAAAAATAAAATGTCAAATTTAAAAGTGGAAAGAAAAGGCCGACAGGTTGGCCACAGCTCCGGCTGCTGTTTGGTAGGCTGGCCAAAGCACGCCTCCTAGTGGGTGGTTTTCCAATCTGCATTGGCTGCACTTGCAGCGCCCACTTCACAGTTCCCGGTTCCTCGCACAAATCTCTCCTCGCCGAGGCGTCGGCTGCACTTGCCGTTGTTGTCTTTGTTCGCACAACACTTGAATAATTGCCCGAATATATCTATATACATATATATTGTTGGTCCCAGCAGGTGTTTGCCAGATGTGCCACTAAAGTCAAAGTTCAGGCCACAGATTACAGCTAATTGCAAGGCGCTGCTTACGCTTTCATTCGAGCCTCTCCAGTTGATTAAATATATATATAGATATAGCGAATATATATTTTCACACACAATCCTACACAAGAATCTGCATAGCTAGATTCTTAGGAAGGCGATAGTCTAAGACTGATTCTAACTAACTTAAATTGTTAATTGTATTTTATTATATTATTAAATTAATAATTATATTTTATTATATTGTGTCTAACACACAAATATTTATTTTTATTTTTTATTGATTTACACTTTTTACAACTTTTAGTGTTTTCTACCCTTTAAAATTAAAATTAGTTTTTTGTTTACAGTGTTTGTTTTTTATATTATTAAATTAGGCTAAGAGTTTTTAACTATATCATATAATAAAAGACATTTTCGATCGCAACTGTGTTCAGGGTATATACTAGTCGGGAGCACTCTTACTTGCTTTTATATAAAAACTGTAATAAACATACAAATACTAATACGAACTATAACTATCATATATATGCATATATACTATATTATATATACTGTAGTGTGTTAAAAATATTTTGGTATTTGTTTTTGAAAAATAAAAGAAAATTTTCTTATGCAAACTGATATGATTAAGAGATAGGCTTTTATAGACAAGACAAACGGACTGTTTGTACTGATCTGGAATACCTTATCATATAAATATATATGTATATAAATATAAAACCCTTTGCATGAGCATAATAATATAATCATTATTACTATATAGACGCCAAAAAAAAAAAAAAACACCATCAAATTAAGATTTTTCTTACCTAAGACTAGTTAAGCTCGAGTGGGTGTAGCGAGTGTGTGTGTGTTTGTGTGTGTGTGTGTGTGCTCTGATATGAGCAAATGAGAAACTGGTAACTAGAAACATAATTGCGGGCGGAGGGGTGTTAGAGGTGGGAGGGGGAACTACTCGCAATGCGCAGTGTTGTCAAATGTCGCCGGTTGCCGTACCGTGTCCTGTGGACTGTGTCCTGTGTGCTGTGCTCTCCTGTGGCCTCCCCCCTCCCCCCCCCCCCAGTTGCATTTCCACTTCACTGCGGAGCTTGTGCGGGATTTGCGGTGCAAATGAAGCTGCCTCTGCCTCTGCCTCTGCCTCTGCCGCAGCGCTCTGTCGCCTTGTGCCCCCTATCACTGCACTGATAATGATAATGATAATGATAAAGATGAGGCTGATTTAGCCCCACACACTACACACACTCGTGACGGTTGCTGCTGCTGCTGCTGCTGCTGCTGTTGGGTGTGAATTTTCATTTCAATTATGCAAATACGACAAGTGAGTAGAACAAAGCGACACGCCCACCAACCAGCTCTTTCGCCAACAACCTGCTGCAAGTCTCATATGTGGCGGCAGGGGGGAACGGGTGTGAGTGTGTGTGTGTGTGTGTGTATGTGTGTGTGTGGCTAAGGGGCTGAGGAGCTGCCTCACGCCATTTTGTGAAACAATAGGAAAATGCAGGCTGAAAACCGCAGCAATTTGTAGCTGCCGCTCGTTGGCAGCAACACACACACACACTTCTATACACGCACACACACCAACACACACATATATGTGTGTGTGTGTGTGTGTGTGTGCTGCTGCCTGCCGCGGAATTTTGCAATTTGTGCATAATAATCATGATAATAATAATCGCACCCACACCCACAGAGCCCCCACATGAATAGAAGTGTGTGTGCGTGTGTGTTTCACTGGCTGCTGCCCCTGGGGCCAGGGCGTTGGCGTTTGGCAAAAATAAGAAAGAAAAAAAGAAGTCAGAACGGTGCGATTGGGGGGTAAGCGACAGCGCAATACTCGTTCACAGTGTAAAAACAACAAACACAATTTTTCGAAAAAAGTTTTTTTTATTTTTTTTATCAAAAAATTCATCAGAAAATTATTTTACAAAAAGCAAAATTTAAATCAAACTCTCGGGCAAATCATGACCAAAATGACATTAAAGATGAAATTCGAAGCAGTTTTAAAAAAGTTATGGGAGTTTAAAATATGAGAGCTATGGATCCGAGAGCTTTACATCCCAAAATTTGATATACACAAGCATATATGACAAGTTTCAAGTCTCTAGACGGACGGACAGCAAAACGGATATTGCACAAACCCAATATGCTCTTTTTACTTCGTGAAGCAGTACAATAAAAAACAACGTTTTAGCAAAATGCGGCAAAAAATTAAAAAATACGTTAGATACCATTCACCTGCTCAACGGTCGAAATACCCTGCACATATTTAATGATAGCTGCCTAACTAGTCTGTAGCATATGAATGAATATATTTGTATTTTTTTGATCTTATTTATGTGAAAAGATACCCACTAAATGTTACGCTTTTCGCATGCCATTAAGATGAAGAAAAACTCTGGCTAATCTTTAGCTAGTACAATCTATAGAGTAAGCCAAAAACCCAAATCTGTCTCCATTGGCTTTACAGGGTATGACACTCTGGCAGGAATGTGCAATTCTTATGCAACGTTCGCCTGGATAAAGAGGCGTGGTTGTGTGGCTGCTGTTATGTGTCTGGTTAATTGCGGTGGTTGCTGGCAAAAACGAAAAAAATATAAATAAAAAATAAAATACCACCAAATTTTGCAGGGTATGAGCCACTGGGGGGCGGTTGCGTCCTGTTTCCCACTTGTGAGAATTGTGCAATTTTCAATTATTTCTTGCAAGTTTTTTATGCTTGCGCAGTAGCGGGGATAAGAGGGGGCAAATAAGAGTGTGGGGCTGTGGGGTAGCTGGTGCGCAGACTTTGCATAATTATAAGCTGCGATTGCGACGCTGCCAGCCATGAATCATAATTACACTGCGTATGCGCCTAAAATTATGCAATGGTCTGATTATTCAGTTGCAGTTGCAGTTGCAGCTGCAGCTGCCAGACCTGCCACACAGAAGATAGTTCGTTAATGAGCGGCTTTTTAATGCAATTTCATTTGAATAATTACAAATTCTAATAATTTGTAGATATTTGTCTCTGGACAGTATATAAGGAACAGATGGAATAATATCTTTGCATGGAGAAAGCGTGTAAAACTCTTTTCAAAACTTTCTGAAATAAATACCAGTTTTTTTTTTATTTTAACAAACATTTTAAAATATTTGTATAGTTTTATAACACAATCCGGCAAAAGAATTATATACTTACTATTAAGTATATAATAAATAAGGATACTAATATATTTAGAAGTATTTTCTATAATAAAAATATGGCATATATTTGTTTATAGAAATACATCTGGTTAAATTTAAAGACTATTCAAACTGGCCGAATAGTATAAAAGAGCACAAAAGAAAAGTTAAGAACTACTTAAATGGTATGATCGCATATTTAAAACACTGAAAACATATATGAATAATTTCGATATTAAAATAGAAATAATTATATACGTTGACTTCTATGTTCTCGGGATGGTGTAGAAATACTTTGAATAAGAGCAGAATATTTTTAAAATGTAGAAAAATGCTTTCAAATCGACATATGTATATTATGTATAGTGTGACAAATTCTACGATAGTATGAGAAATATCTTAGCAAGTTTAGGCAAATCTCTTTTAAATTCCATTCATAATTCTAGCCAATAAAAAAATCATACAAAAATGGTGCTCATGCCATTTTACAACTCGCACGTTGTTGTTGGTTTTTTGTTTTTGTTTTTGTTTTTGTTGATCATCCTTAGGCAACACTCGTAACATTTTCCAAAAATGAACAGCAAATCACAATAAACAAATGAATAAATAACCAGAACAACAACAAAACGGGCCGTTGGAAATGAATTTCCAAATGAAAGATCAAAGACGCATTTCAATTGTTGCCATTTGCCGGCAGCAAAGTAATCTACAGGCGCAAGGGGCTGGGCAAGGGGGCGTGGCATAAACTGCTTAATACGAAATGTAGCAATTATGTGTTTGCATTGCAGCAGCATGCACTCAACCCCCTCCCAGACCCCATCCCCCCCCCCTCGTGCTCGCCTTGTGCTTTATGCATATTTATTCATTTTTTCATTTACACATTTTTAATTTTAATTCTGAGTCAAAGCAAGCAAATGAAGCTGTTTCCTAGCACAATCCCCAAGCCACCCCCCACGCATTCTGTAGCTACCTCCAAGCGCCTTCTTGCCCCTCTACACCCCTTTACACGCCCCAACTGTTGCCAGCTTCTTCTACAATAATGGCATTGCTCTGGTGCATTATACAGCCCATAGCCCCTACAGCAGCCTCCCACTCCCCAGGCAGCCCTTACCCCTACTGTACCACATTATGTGTACTTAGCATTTCCTCAGTTTTTTGCTCAGTTGCTTTATATGGAAATCAACACACACTTGAAGTGTTGTTGTTGTTGTTGTTGTTGTTGTTATTGTTGTCGCTGTAGCTGTTGATTTTTAATGAAGTACTTTTTCATTATATGTATATTACTTGTCTAAGCACACACACACACACACACACACACACACATCTATGCACTTATATATACCATACACAAATATATATACAACGTATTTGCCTGAGCTATGCAATTTCTTTTCATTTCCGTCGCTCGTGTGAGCCTGCACTTGTTTTGTATTCTTTTGCATTTCTCTTAATTTCTATTTTAGTTGTCTTTTCATGCAAATGTTTGCCTAAGAATGTGTGTGTGTGTGTGCGAGTGTGCGAGTGTGTGTATATCTGGACACTTCATATATTCTAATGTTTGTGTGCAATGCTCCAATTGCTGCCAAGTGAAAGAATGGCATAAAAGTCGCCGACTCGACGAACAATTTCAGATGATCTAACAATGCGTTGATATCGCTGGGATACCTTCAAAGTTGGTAAAACTATCATATAGTCATAGTATCTTTAAATATGGCATTTCCAGACATAACTTTATTTATAATGCAATATTCATTGTATTCAAATGTAGTTGAGGTTGCCTTAAGGCATTTCCAAATGCATTTTCAGTTGTCGGGTCTTTCTTTCTTTTTACCTTAAAATACAAATTTGTAAATATTTGCCCCCCTGATAATATTCTTTGCGTCAAGTCTTAAAGAAATTATAGAAAATAATCAGAATTAATATGACGTGTTTCAATTTAAAAAAATATTTATTTTTTATGGAAGCACATTTTATAAATTGAAAAAAAATATATATTTGTAAATAATATGTACATATATTGTTCTGTCATGACTTAAATAGCAAAGTCGAAATTGAAAAGTACCAAAATTAAACTTCCAAAATTTAAATATAACTCAGCTTTATAATCAAAAGTTTGCCCATCAAAAATTGTATTAAAACTTGGATATAACTCTGGATAATTTGTATGTCCTGCTTAAGACTGATCCTTCGTTTGTCGCTGTGTATTGGCTTCCTGCTTGAGTGAGTCATTCGGAATTCTCGGGCTGCTGTTGCTCCTGCTGCTTGATCCTTTGGCTCCTTTGCGTTTCCTGCGCATTTCGTTTGTTTTGCAAAAACTGGAGGAAAAAAGAAGCAGCAAAAGGGAATAAGGAAGATATTTCTGGCATTCTTCTGTCAAAATATTTACACAACAGTTGTCAGCTGGATGTGTGAACAAACGGCGCAGAACGAACTGAAGAGCACAGAGGACATAGGACATTCCAGTCGGGCCATTGTGCGCAGGTAGCTCTCTCTCTCTCTCGCTCGCTCTTAATGGGATCATCATCATCATCATCATCATCGTCTTTATTATCTTGTTCCGCGCCCCTCAATTACTTGTAATTATATTATTTGCAGAGCAAACACTGGACCCGAGGTGTTCTAATGATTTTTGCCATGCCACGCCCACGCTACAGGCCTTTTCCTGCTAATCCCCCCCCATGCCCGTTTCGGCCGAGAAGTGGCAATGTAAATAAATAGATCGTTAGGCAGCGGCTTACAGGACACTGGCCACTGACCGGGCCCAGATTAGCAATGGTGTGAACCGAGGCTAGTCCTCAGCCACCAAATGGTCAGCGTTAAGTGGCAGCCACAAGAACAACAGTTGCACGGCGAAGCATAAACAATGATGAGCACAAGAATGCGACGGGAATTGGGAAGCTGAAGCTGAAACTGAAGCTGAAACTGAAGCTGAAGTTGAAGATGTAGCTGAAGTGGGCAATTGACATTTGTGAGGGGCTGGATTCTGCAGCTGAATCTATTCAAAGACTGACAATTGTGAAATACACAAGCAATTTTGGTAGCACTTTAATCCCTTTATTTCTAATTAGTTGAGCGGTTGAGCTGCAAAAAGGATTTCCGCAGTGAAATGCCATTGAATGGAAACTTCTTCGGTTGCGAACTAAAGCTAAGGATACAAAATTAATGATGTGGAAATATGAACTTTTCCTCCTGCTGCGTGAAGATTCAGGAGTCTCATTAAAATCTCTATATCAATAAGAAGGAAAAAGAGAAATTACTTTTGGAACACGCAACTAAAATTAAATATATTCCTCCGGGAAATATCAACAAGAATTGACTTTGGGAAGGTAAAAATATAAGATACAATTAAAATGAATTCTTCTATAAATATGTTGAATCTCTTCAACTCTCTTTTTAATTCAAAAAGCCGAAAGTTCTCCAGCCCGTTTTGCTCTCAACATAATCCCAAACAAATTCGAGCTATTTTATAAATAGTTTAAGTTTATTTAAAATATTAAATTTAATCTTTATTCTTTACAAAAGAGCCGCAATCTAACAAATTCATTGATGTATTTTTATTGAATAATTGTACCGTTTTTACATTTGGAATAAGCTTCGAAGGGGTTTAAATCTGATGATTTATTAGATAAGTTTTGGATGTTCTAAATTCCCTGTTAATGCATACAAATTATGATTTGATAAGCCTGCGCATTTCACTAGCTCTCGCTCCCTCCATCCCCCCATCTCCCTCTCTCTCTCACTCTCTTTCTCTCTGGCCATATTGCAACTCATCGGCCGTTTCTTCCACACTCATCGACAGTCGCTCTCATAGCCCAATTAAATGCATGATTAACGTCAATCGGCAACCGCCTGCGAGATGCGAGATATGAGATACAAGATACTAGATACTAGATACTCCGTCCATAAAGCAAGCGTCACTGCCAGCAGCCGTGAAAAGCGACGCCTGACGTTGGATGAGGCACTTGAAAATTTCCACGTTTACAGCAAAAAACAACAAAAAAGGGCAGCAGCAGCAGCAGCAGGAACCACCAGGCGCAACTTGACATGGCCCGAGACGAGGCACAATATGGATTCGCTTGGGTCCGGGCTCGGTTCTTGCGCACAGGTGCCACAGAGCCATGGCTCAGCAACTTTTTTTTCCGAGTTTTTCCGCCTGTCGAAGAAGTTGGCGTTGTTTTTTTTCCTGGCAGCGGCTAACACTCCAGCATTTGCCACACTGCCAGCGGAGGGTTTTGTTCTTAAGCGTGACTGAAGCGTTCGCCTAACAAGCCGTTAACGAGCTGCCAGAGGGCCGGGTCGACAGCTCCGCAGGTCTGCAGGTCTGCAGGTCTGCCGGTTCCCAGTCACATGTGGCAGCAGCTCCCTGGCAATCGCGTTTAATTGGTAAATGGTTCATTTAGCAGTCAGAACCAATTATGAGCCAGAGGCACACACACACACACACACACACACACTCGCACACACACAGACTTGCACACTCGCTGCCGCTGTAAAAACAATTACAACAGTTTTTCACCTTCTTTTTGCTCTTACCACCTTGTTGTTTTTTTAACGTGTCCAAAACGAGCCGCAAAAATGTTTTTCAAGTGGCTTCAAATTAAAAATTTTTTTGTGTAACCATCGAGCCGCGACTCATGGGCACTCAGCCACGCCCACTCGTGCCTCAAATGAAAATCTTATTGTTAAGCAATTGGAACGGCGAATTGATCGAATGCGGTTCGGGGCAGCGCAAATATGTACGTATATTTAAAATTTGGGAGAAAACAAAGAAAAAAAAAACACACACAAAATTATAGTCGTTAGTTATGTTCCCCATTTGATCAGAAAACGTTACGGACCTCGGCTTCGAACAGGTAATCTGTAAAACAACCGCCTGGAATACCATTGTGTGGAGATCTTTTGTGGATCGAAGGTCTCGCACTTACCTAGGTTCCACGCAATTTCATTGCGGAATAAATCAACACCGCCGAAATCATAAGAGCGCATACTCCAATGCTTATTTCATACTTATTGTCGCCAATAAAAGTGTCCCAGATGACCGATGCGATTTTGTTCAGGGCTATCTTTGGCCAGTCCAAGAAGCTCACCTGCTCGACTTTCGGCTCCTCCCGTATTCCAAGCCAAATCAAGAGTTTATTAATTTTCTCCATATTGAAGTCAAAATATATATATATATAGCTTTTTGGAAAAGTACTTGAAAGTATGAACACTGAGAATACTGAAATATATAAGAGATGTATTCACAACAACAAGCTGAATGTGAACTGAGAGTCTCTCTAGGCCCAGATACTAGCTGGCTTACTTTTCTGACAGCATTCGCAAATGTAATTTTCTATCACATTTTTTGGATTCTACAGTTTTTGATACTCTTGCTAAAGGTACTATATCTATGTCGTGAAATATGTGACACATTGGGGCAGACACCTTAGATTCCATAGCGCATATTCATATACTTGGTCAGAACGACGAGCTTTGTTGTTAGCCATGTTCGTCTCTCAGCCTTAAATAGCTTTAAAGCTTTAGAATACTTCAATAGACGCTTTTTTACGATCTAGATATTAGATATAGGGCCGAAAATTAAGATTATTGTATCGCAAAACAGATATATAATTGCTAGGGTATTTCACTTTCGGCTTTTCATAAATAACTGATTTAGGATCTAGGCACCTTGTCAATTAATGTTAAACTAGTAAAAAAAAAATATTTTTTTATTTCAACAATTGTTTTTTTTTCTTTCAAAGTTATTTGACAGCAAAAAATACACATACTGTGTTAATATTGTTATTGTTCTCGCACAGAAACCAGAAACCAGACCAGCTTTGATTGTTCCATAGTGCAATAACTGTGGCACTTGGAATAGTTCTTCAGGAACGAAATTATTTTAGTTTAGTTTCTCAATGCAAAATACAAGTATTTTCGATTCAACAATTTGGTCACGAAATGCACGTAATTGGTAGGCAAGTAATTGTGGCATGTGGCATGTGGCATGGGGCATGTGGCATGTGGGGCATTCATTAGAAATATTTTCCAAATGGGTTGCAAACTGCGCGCTCGCGCCCCTCAAAGGAAATCAACATATTTTAACATTAATTTGGATGCGACGACTGTGCCGCAGAGTGAGGACTGAGCAGCGGGCGGCGGGCAACGAGTTAAAAGTTGCCCGCATTAATATGCAGGAGAAAAAAAGTAGAAAAAAATGGGGAAAAAAGAGAGGAGAACAAAAAATTTGAAAAATGTAAACGGATAAAGTGCAGAAGGTGTCAGAAGGAAGGTAGATGGCAGGCGGCAGCAACTACGCGTATGTGCTCGTCGAGGCGGCGGAATATAATAATGAGGACACACACACACACACACACACACACACATAAATACACACCCACACACGCATCTCGTTAGCGACGACGCCGACGCACCTGCACCGAAATGGAGTATTAAAAATTATGCAAATGAATTCGTGGATTCGTATTCGCCGCTCGTCAGGATATGCCTGTTGTCCTTCAGCGCCACACCCACCAAATGCGCGGAAATTAAGCGCATGTATAAGAAGCAGCAGCAAAAGCAGCAAAAGCAGCAGCAAAGGACGCGACGGAGGTGCAGACATTATGAATGTTGTAAATTAATTTCTGGCGGGCTGTTCTCGGGTTTTTTTTCCTTCTCGCCTCTACTTAAAAAAGACACGAGCCGAGCTAAGCAACGTGTCGCAGGGTTTGAGAACGGGAGTGAGAGGGGATTATGAGGGGGTGCAGGCACTGGACAAATGCGTAAAAACAATTACGCTTTAATTGCAATGATTTCCCCTGGAAACGCTGCCGAGCCCAAGCGCCAACGAAAATTGAGCTAAAAACGAGCCAACGAGTTGCAGTTGCCAGCAACTGAGAGCTTAGGGGCTGCAAGTTGGAGGGCGGCTGGGGTTGGGGGCAAGCTGCAGAAATCTGTTGGGGCTGCTCTCTAGCCAGAAGGCAGTCACATGATAAGGCACAATGCAGGTGCCAACTACAGGACAGTGGGCCAAAAATGAGATATTCGAAGAATTTGACTTTTAGATTTTTTGATTAACGTAAAGGGTATTCAATGGAAAGGATTTGCGATAAGAGGAAATATTTCTTATTCATTTTGTTCCTGTGTACAGAAATGATCAAAGTTTCTAAGTTTATGAATTAAAGATAGTAAAATATGGTAGCTAATTTGTTGTAAATACTGTAGGAGCCAATAATCCACGAAAAAGAAACCGAATTTGTATTGCTGAATAAGAAAACTAAGCCAAGTTTTAGTGTTATATTAATATGTAAATAATATATTATATAACATATATATAATATACATATAATTAATATAATTAATAGAGGGCCTTGGTTTGCGAACTATTTTAATTTAACTATATATATAAATAAACTACAGAAAATATGAATGTTTTCAAAGTTTCAGTCGGCCATCGACTTTAGCGCTGCAAAATTTTTTTAGATTTGTTAAATTTATAAATACTACAAATACTTTACAAAATTAAATATTTTTAAAATAAAAAAAAAATTTGAAAAAATTAACATTACAAATAATTTAAAGATAAATTTATTAATAAACTATCTATAAGCTTTCGATCTTACAATCATTATCATTAACATTAGAAGGAATGCAAAATTACGTGTTTTATTAGCTTTATGCAACGCTAAATTATTAATAATTTAACGATAAATAAATTTTTAGCGATTTTTGTAAATTAGAAAAATCACACAACAAAAAACATATTTTAGCCGCATTTAACAGTCGGCTGCCCATTGTGGCCCGTCTACCTTATGGCAATTTTAATTTCGCTTAACGAATTATTAAATCCCTATGAGCAGTGAGTGTGCGGCGTGTGTGTGTTGGGTGTTTGCGAGTGTTTGTGAGTGTTGGGTGTGTTGTTTGGTGTGTGTTTGTGTGTGGTTGAAAATCATATTCACATTCATGCTTGAATGAGTTTTTTCTGCGCGCCAGGCACTTGCCTGATCAAAGGACGACACTCTTGAGAAATTATCATAAAAGGATTTGCGGGCAGCGTTGCCGGCGACTGTTCCATTCCAATTCCATTTCCATACCCATTTCTCATATAACCATTTTGAATAGAGCGCCTCGTCTTTTGTTTTACACACACTTTTTTTGTTTTTTTTTTGTTTTTCTTTCTCTTTATTCAAAATTGCAAAATTTGAATAATGCGCAAGTGGCGTGAAAAATACAAGAAATAAAGAAATGGAATATTCATATTCGTATTCATCATTCATTCATCAACTGATTCACATGAGGAGACGCGTTCGCTGATTGCATAATAGGCCGTTCGCATTGCCAATGCTGATGCCATCCAACCGTTTGACTCCGTTCCCGCTTCTGATTCCGCTCCTGCTCCCGCTCCCGCTCCCGCTCCCGTTGACGGACGTCCTGGCTGTCCTGACGTCCCACAATTTGCGGATTGCAATTAGAAGCCCAAACGGCAAGTGGCAAGTGCCGAGTGCCGTCTGCTTTACAATAGACAATTGTTGGGCTTTGGCAGGGGGCGAAATTGGAAAAATGCTAAATAAGTAATCAAGCGACTCTTAAATTGCTAGCTCCAGAGTTCGGCATTTGGAATCCACTTTGAAGTGCATTTAGCGACCAATTTTAATGGCTGAATAACTCACATTTGCACTTTGAAGTGGCTGCTGCTGCTGCATCATGCAGCTGCTGCTGATGCACTTCAATGCATCTTTGAGCATTTTTGTAACGCCTCCCACACCCAAATCCCATGCTTACAGCTCTGCCCTCGCTAGACTATTATATTTAAGCAACTAATTGGCTGAAAGTTATCTTGACTTTAACAAATTTCTTAGATAAATAGTTTAAATCGCAATAGCTCAATTAAGAAAGCATATATAATAAATTTTGGCATATTTAAATAGATATGATATGAAATATGATATGAAAGTCTGATGGAATTGAGGATCGTGCAAGGAGAAAAGATTCTCTTACAAATGTAGCATATTTGAGTAGATTGACAAATAATATTAACATTTAGAAAATTTTGAATAATATGGGGTAAGCAATATAGAATACAAAAGGAAGATACATTTTTTATATTAATTCATTGAAAAATATATACTTTTATTTAGAATTTAGTATTGCATATTTCGCAAAATTGGTAGAACAAGCAGGTTGAACAAAACTGTTTCATTTTCAGTTTATAAAAAGTACTTGAATACTTAGAATACTTAGTACTTAGAATAAGCTGATATTTACTGTCTCTCAGGTATGTTCGAAATTTACAGTAGTATACAAACAGATATATGTATATTTAAAAAATCATAAGAAGTTCTATAAGTTTGTTTTTAATATGTGCTACAGCATTATTTTATTTTTAATAGATAATCTCATTCATTCTTCATTTCAAGCACAGAAAACGCTTTTATGAATTTCTTAAAATTTTGTATATCATGTGGAGGCTAATATATATATATATATATATATATATATATCAAGCATTAAATAAACAGAAATATTATCTATGACTTGTTTTCAAAATGTAATAAGAACATTATGCCTAAAACTCCCTACATGGTGTTAATGATAATTAATATATCGAAAATAAATTAGGTTGAGTTAAAACAGAAAATGCGACGAAACAATTTAATTTGCAACTATTTTTAAGAATATCTTGTGAAAATGCAAAGAATGGATGTAGACATATACAAACAAAACAAAATCTGTTTAATAATAATTTTGTGGCTGTTATTACTATATTTTAAAAGCCCTCATCTAGAAGTTTTCCAAAAAAAAACCACAAATAAACTAGAGATATAGTTTCCCTTAATACAAAAGTAACCAAATTTGTGCTTAAAGCTACACATTTGTAATTTCCAATATCGATAAGTATTTATCGATACTCATTAGTTGCACAAAAACTGATCACAAATCTTTAGGCGCAGCGGCAACTTTATTCGTTGTTGTTGCAGCTGGTTCAAGTCCCGGCTAAGCTCAGAGTTCGCGGCGCTGACAAAAGTTTGCAAACAAGGACAGCTTTCAAGTGTCAACAGAGCTTTTTCGAGCGTGCCAAAAGGGTTGCCAGCACACAGACCCTCACATGTGTTCACGAGTATGTGTGTGCGTGCGTGTGTGTGTGTGTGTGTGTGTGTGTGTGGCCATTGCGCCTGCCTGACAACACGCACGGCGAACGCTGCGTATGCGTCATGTGTGGCTCGAACGGGGCGCAATATGTACGCCTATTTTAATCTGGTAAATGATTTAATTTCAATGATTTATCGTCGCTGTTGCTGCTGTTGTTGGCGTTGGGGGCGTGGCCCCAACCACTTGGCAATTTTCCCCGATTTTCGTTGATTTTCCTTGAGTTGCATTTAGCAATTTTCTCGATACACATTGCACAATCAGAGCGATAAATTCAATTACAATTTGACCAGAGGGGGCAACTGACAACGACAACAACGACGAGAACAGCAACAACAGCAACAACAGCAACAACAACAACAACAACAACAATTGCAAATATGTCACGGACAGTGGCCAGTCGACTGCGCAGCCCCTCCCCTCCTCTGCCGCCGCCCCCTTCTCTGCGCTCTGCCAGCTTCAGTTAGTTCGTTTAAGTAGTTGGCCCAAAGTGTATTTAAGCTAAAAGCTTTGGACTTCACTTGACAATGTGCCAAGTTGTTGTTGTTGTTCTGCTTATTCTTCTCGTTCTGCTGCCAGTTTCTCTTCTTCTTGTACTTGTTATTTCTGATGTCGTCAAGCAGTTGTAGTTGTTGTTGTTGTTTTTGTTGTTATCGTTGTCTGCCTTTTGTGAACCGTCTGCTGCGTCCTGTTTGTGTGTTGACATTTTGCCACAGCCACCCCCCCCCCCCCTCCCCCCTCTCTGCCGCCCGAGAAAAGGGCGACCCTTTGCCGGGCCCGAGGCAAAAGACTTAAGATTTATTTGCAATCAAGCAGCCGCCGGACAAGCGGCCCTGAGAGGGGGATGTAATAATCGCAATGAGTTTAAATCAAGTGCGTTTTTCTGATAATCGCTTACTAATAAAGAGCTGGAGTCAACGATATCGATAGCGATTAACGATAACTATAAATGTGTTGCCCTTAACTAAGGTTTATGGATCTATTACTTATCAATTGAGCTTAGTGGAAAAGTGTATTGTTAGTGCAGTTATCGATTAACAAAAAGTTTTTAAATAAATCAAAATTCGATAACTTTGTTGGAAATTTTTGCAGATAGGCATAATTGATAAAAGTTATGTTGAATTTCTTCGATATCAATACCGGCTGCCAGCTGATTGAATAATATTTTAGCATAAGTTAAAAAAAAAATAGTTCACCGATTGTTGGCCTTTATAGAAGATTTATCGATAAATATGTAAACAATTAATGCAAATTATCTTTCGTTTAATTAATCGACAACTGTTTAGCAGCTCATGGCACGCCTTAAATTTGCTTCGACCACAAATTTATTTGTAACTTTGTGTGCATGAAAAGCGTTAACAGGAGCCGCACTGGCTAGTCTCAAATGAATATTTCAGTCTTTGAATGGAAATTGCTTAGCTGCAATTTTTACAATTCTTGAAATACGAAATTTGTAAATGAATTAATTTCGACGCACAAAAAGGCCGCAAACGCTGCTGAAACGCTGCAAATCCCAAACAAAAACTGGGAATGGGGAGTGGGGGATGAGCGACTGTTTATTGACGGCGAGTTACCTTGCTTGGCTTTTCCATTTTGCTTTGGCATGCAAATGGGAAATGATAAATTTTTGCTTATGTCGCATAAAAATGGATACTCAGAACTAACCTGAGCCCCAGCCCCCCACCTCTGGCCAGCTCCATGCCTGAGCAGTGCTGCGACGATATTAAATAATTTTGTATATTTCCTAAGCCAGGGTACGTACAGAATGGATAGAGGAGAGACTCAAGGAGGAAGCGAGTGTTTTTTTTTTTTTTCTTGTTTTGGCAGTTCTCCGAATTTGCCTAAAAAATAAAGTTATGCGGAATAATGTTGCTGGAAAAGCGAGTGAAACAACAAATGCAACATCTGTCGGCAAATAATGTAGCGCCTGTGCGTATCTCACAGATACAATGGCCTGCGCGTATCTCATAGATACAATGGCCTTTTATCGCCATCGACGACAGGCGACTGACAAAAGGATGAAGTGTAAACATTGCGCATCAACACGCAGACAAACAGGCAGACAGACAGGCGGACCGACATATGGACATATAGGAGAAGAAGAACTATGGCAAACATGTCAACCAATTCGAAATTTTTTGACACGTTGCCCCTGAAGTGGCACAGAGCGTCAGCTCAGGCAAAGCCAATGGCAACGAGGGCGATCACGATTATCATCATCATCATCATCATCATCGTCGTCGTCGTCGTCGTCAGCGTCATAATAAAAATGATAATTGTAATAATCACAAGCATAATCATGATCATAAATAGCGATAATCATGATGTGCTTAAAAAGCGGGTTGTGTGAAACGGCTGCGGGGCCATTATTGATTTATCATCATTTCGATCGTCCTGGACAGAGGGTGCTATGCACACACGAGAGCACGACTAGCCTGTAGGGTCTCTCGATTCGTTCAATTCAGCTGCAGCTTTTGTAGCATATGGTAATTCCCAGGACGAAATTAATGTGATAATATGGCGAAACTCAAGAGTGTTTCCAATGGAACTCTGTAAACAGTAGCCATGTGACAGGTGGGGGGAATTAACCAGAGCTTCCATGGAATGTGCACAAAATATAAATAAATAAAACAATATACTCCCTATGTGAACTGGGCTTCCCGTTTAACAATGTTGATGTACAATCTCCTATATTGTTTGATTTTAGTTTCAGAGAGCACAACTATCGAAGCAAAGTCGGGTTATAATAATAAGACTTGCATTTATAATAGAGCACATCTGGTTTATGTCTGCATTGATTTTCAATTTTCAGTACTCTTAATAAAATTTACTTTTTTTTAATCCATTCGATTCCATGAAATTTTTATTTGTGACATTTCTAAATTTATAGTAAATGATCTTCCTAAACTGGCAATTTTAACAGCACTTTGAAAACTTTCTTGATTTCTTTGAATATATTTTCTTTATTATTTATTGTGTACCTAGTTCCATATGACATTTATTTCATTTATTTACAAAAATAAAATAACCATAAGTCAAGGATGCATTTCTGAAAAGAAAACGTTCAAATGTTTACTCATTCTTTAAATAATCATTATTTTTGGACATTATATTAATATATAGTTGTTCATTAGTTAAACAACACTCTCCCAGTAAGTGGAAAGAGCAAAAGTAAATAAGAGACAAGCACTGGAAATTTCCAAGCAACAGGTTGCTTAGCATTCTCTCGTGCCTCCTTCCAGCATCTGGCGCCCTTCCCCCCACCGCGACCCCCTTTTTCTTAGCAAGCATATGCGACTTAGCAGCTAAGAAATGGATTTGAAATTTTCAATTGCCGCCTCATAATGTCTCTCGAATGTATTGCTGTTGCATTTGACAAGTTTTCAACCAAAGCTATTTGCTCGACAATGGCAACGGCCCAACGAGGCCCCCTTTCCGCCTGCCGTGCTGCGCGCCGGCTCCCTCGTGCCGCAGTGCCTCATCATAAATAAGTTGTTGCAACAGCAACTAAACATGGCAAATATTGGCAGCACTCGAAGCGCTGAAGTCAAGTTAAATGCAGCCAGCAAATGGCAGCAAACAGTTGGGCGTTATGAGTATGCGCCCATGAAATACCCTGTAGTTGGAGCCTTTTCTATTTCATATGTGGAAGTTACAAGTAATAGGCATTGTATGCTGATAAAAAAGTTATCACAAGTAATTTCTTTAATATCTTAAATATATAATATATATATAATATATATAATATAAACATTTTGGTAATTTAAATTTAATTTTAAATTTAAATTTTAGCTTAAAAATGGCAAATGTAAATTTATAGATAAATATATCTTAGCCTTATAATGCTAAACAGTATACCCTATCCAGCAGCTCTGGCTAAAGGGTATGACGACGCGTCTTGCGATTTGCCGTTAGTCGTGTGTTTGACAGAAGTTATTAAATCGAATCAACTTTCAACTGACGTCTGATGTCTGACAGCGATTTACGATTTACGCACTTGCCTCCGCTCCACCGCTCCACCGCCCCATCCCTTCTGTAGTCAACCCAATTCGCAATTCGCTCAGGTGCAAGTTCGCTGCTTGCGCCATATTTATTGTGCAATCATAATAACAATATGTATTGTGCACAGGCTGCTGCTGCTGCTGCTGCTGCTGCTGCCGCTGACAGCATCCTTGAACGTTGCCCCAATGTGTTGCAAGTGTTGCAGTTAAACGAATTTCTATTTCTATTTGCCATGTTGACTATTTGCCTGTTGATATTGCACTTGGAATTGGAATTCTGCTGCTTCTTCTTTTTTTCTTCTTCTTTTTTTGCTGTGTGTTTAGTTCAGGAACTGGCACCACAAATAAGTAGGTTCCATTCGATTTGATAAACCTTCGAGTGAAAGCTTGGCAAATTTTAATTCAGTTCGGAAATCAATCCTGGACTGCAACTCAGCCTAGCGGCATAAATAAATAAATAAATTGGAAGTCATGAATACCTCCAAGTGGAAGTTTGGTATATCTGTGTCTCCGATTACTGAAATAAATGTGTTTCACAGTCTTTATTTATTAATGCTCAACCAAAAACTGTTAAGTTATTTAAGATATTTCAAAGATACAGTTTCTAGAATATCTACAAATTAACATTGTCGAAAAATGTAAGTAAGCATCAATAATACATAAATAGTTCTCTTTACTATTTAATAGCACTTCTCTAAAACTTAACTCTCTTGAATAGGCCTAAAGTTTTTGATATATGTTTATATATTTGTTTAGTTGTAGAAATAAAATAAAATAAATTGTATATTTGCGACGCTCGATGTTTATCATTCTTATTTATTTATTTGTTTTTGAATTGAATTGACTATCTTAATTATATTTATGTTTTGTACTATATAGAATCTTTTTGTACTACTTACTTATCGCCTGCATGAATATGCATAGCTGAGGGTTAGCTCATAGTTTATTTAATAAGTCTCATATTCGATTAGTGCCCCGGCTGCTGCTTCTTCTGCCGGGCAGGCAATCCATTAACTTGAGCTGCATAACGAAAAATGACAAAATTTCAAATAATTCAATTGCTTGCCAACAAAAGCGGGGCGGACAACAACGACAACAACAACAAGGACAACAACAGGACTAAGGACAACGGTGAATGTAATTCATCATTGCAGTTGCGCACCATAATGACTTCCTGGGCACAGCCCCTCGCAGTGGCACAGCCAACCCACAACAACAACAACAACAAGAGCAGGCAGGCTGTCAAGAGGAGGCTGCGGCTGTCCTGGCAGGCAGCCATTAGCGAAATTTGAGCACCAGCAGCAACAACAACAACAACAACAACAAAGGGGGCACCCAAAGCGAATCAAAATGGTGAGCGCAGGGTTGCAGCCACAGTGGGTGGGCCTTGCTGCAGCTGCAGGGATAGGTGCCAGCAGCAAATAATGCCAGAATTAAGCTGCATAATTTACACAACCCCTTTGGCAAGTGCACTTAAGACCCATACAAAAATAATAATAATAAAAAAAAACAAACAAAAAAAAAACATAATAATCAAAAATATATTTCACTTCGTTTTGAAGCGTTCTGCAACTGGCATCTGTAATCGTATCCTGCGCCTCCTGCCTGCCACGCCCACAACCCAGCAATTCGCCTGCCAATAGAAAATTGCGTTCCTGAATTGACAGACTGACTAACTGACTGGCTGACTGGCTGACTGACTGAGTCTGTGCAATTGTCTGCATGCTTGAATGGGCACTGCTTGGGTGCTCCTTCGCTTATTGCTGGGTTATTCGCTGGGGCATTCGCTGGGGTATTCATTGGGTGTTCGGTTCGTGTGTGGGCGGGTGGGCGTTTTGGGCGTGTGGGTGTGCCGCGTAGCTACCTAGTCAAGTGTTTTCTCAATTGAAAGCTCAATGTGCTATGCCAGGTGGCATTCGTCCCACTTCGATCGCTGGCGCTTCTCATGGTGACAGGTCCCTAAACGGGTTGTGCCCCTTCGGGTAACTGCGATCGATCTAACTGTAATATATGGTTATCATTTTTAGCTTTAGATCTTTGTGCGATATATATATATATATATTTTTAATGACTTTTCATAAATCTTTTTCTTTGTCTCTTTCCTTTAGTGCCTCTATAACGCTCTCTCTCTCTCTTATTCTGTCTTCTGTCCTCTCTCTCTCTCTCTCTCTCTCTGGCATTATCTGTCTTTCTCTGTTGCTTAAGATTCTGCCTTTAGTTAAGTTTTCCATAGATAGTTTTCTCTCCATTTCTTTTAATCGCTGCTCGCTTCTCTGATTTCTTTTTTACATTCTTAAATTTATTTATTTTATTTTTTTTTACATTCGTTAAATTATTTATATATTATTTGTTTATCTGGTTTCCATGTTTTTCAATGACTTGTTTTTATTTTATTTTATTCGTTTTGAATCTTAAGATTACATTTAAATTTTCCTCTTTCTCTCTCTTTCTACACTTAAATTGCGTTCCACATTTTTTTCTTTATCAATTTCTTAATTTTTCTATTCAATCTTAATTTGCTGGTCTGAATTTTCGTTTCTTTTCACTATATGATTAAGTTGAGCTTTTGACTCATAGTTGTCTTCTTTTGTAAGGCTTGTGTATTTTATATAATATTTATATTTATATATTTATATTATAGTATTTATATATTTAGTCTATTCGCTATCTTCAAAGTTAGTTTCTTTCTCTCACCCCCTCTCTCTCTCTCTTCCAACTATTCTCTCGCTCTCTCTGGCTGCCTATATATACCTGCATTCGAGCATCAATCTTTTCCCATTTTCCTATTTTGGCTTGTCAACTCTTCTGTTCAAGCTCTGATAGGGTATCTCTCGAGTTCTGTTTGCCCGGCCCATTGAAAATATATTTTTTTCTCAGCACGCTGCTTTTCGCTAATGACGTTGATGAGTTGACGAGGTGGGTTAGGTTTTTTTTTTCAGGATATTAACGCAGTTCAGCGACGACGAGGACGAGGACGAGGACGAGAACGGCGCAGCGTTAATGAGGACGATTATAATGTCGCTGATTTTGCGTTCAAACTAACAGCAACTGAACCGCCGCGTATATGCCTCCCCCCCCCCCCTTCCCCCTGCACACACCGCCTCTGCCTCTGGCGTTATCTCCATTATGCCAAGTGCCGAGCACGACGAGCGGTTGGCATATTTCTAGACTAAATGAGGTTGAGTTTTGAGTTTTGTCGCGCAAACAATGCCGCCAACTGTTGTCAGTGACACCCCGCCCCCCAACCCCCACCCCCACGCCAGTCCCCTTTCAGGTTGAGCCACCTCCCCCATCCCCCATCCCCCATCCACCAATCCCTCGATCCCCACTAAGTCGTGCTATCCGTCGCGCTGGTTGGTTGCCTGTTACTTGAGCACCGAACTCGAGCGCCCGCCCATTGAATTCAAATTCAAATTTGCTGCGTTGCCTGAATGTGAATGTGAATGAGGATGTGGCTATGGAATGGGCCGAAGATGTGGATGTGAATGATGATGACGATGATGATGATGATGATGATGACGTTGTTGATGCTGATAACTGATGACTACTTCACTTAATGCAAATTTTCGAAAAATTTGATGAGTGCTCAATGTGGCCGCGGGTGGAAAATCGTTCACTACGATTTCCATCCCACCGCCCCCCCGCAAACCAAGTCGCGGCACTCGAAACGAGGCCATAATACTGCGAATCGTCGTATAATAAATGAGTTAGGCTCCCCCGCACAGTCGCGGCTCTGGCTCGGACTTAGCTGCAACTCGTTAGCCGTAACCAGAGCCGTACTCATAGAACAGAAGCTGGCGTAGTTGCTGGCGTAGTTGCTGCCGTAGTCGCGGCTCAAGTGCACTTCGATGCCATCGCTGTGTGAGAATTTCGCTGGGCTTGGGCGTCGGCTGAAGCACTTTATGCATTTGAAATTAATATGTCATTGTGCAAAAGTGTTTGCCACCAAGTTGCAAAATTCAATTTGCACCTTTTCGCCCCGCCCGATGCGCAGCATTCGAGAGACGCTAACGACAAACCCAACAACTAACGAGATTTGCATATGGATGCGAGTCACAGCTTCTCTTTACACTCACACACACACACACACACACACACACACACACACACGATACATGTATGCATGACGTATTTCACGCATCATATAATTCCCAAACTCAATTCCCACAACGCCATAATCAACTGACTCTTGCGAAATGGCACGGAAAAAAAATTGTCGCAAATTTCGCACAAAATTAAAAACGGAAAATTGCATAAAAATATGAAAACTTCGAAATCAGCAAAGCAAATGAAGCGACAACTCAATGCCAGCGGAAGTAAAAGGGGCTGGGCTGGGGCGGCTATGGGGCGGTATGTTGAGTTTTGCACTGCTTTTCCTTGGTTAGGTGCTTCTTTCGCCTCGTTAACAGTCACTGGAGACGCCCTGAGTACCGTTAGGGAGTTCACCTTTGACTGCGGCAAGAGTTGGGCTACAACTTCAAATTCGAAGTCGAATTCGAGTTTGTCCTCTGCCTACTTGGCTTGTCTAATTAGCCCTACCTATAAAGTTTATTTTATCTTAGAATCGAAATTTGTTCTAATTAAATCTCGCGCTCTCTCTCTAATAATGAGCATAAATATAATTTAAAAACTAACCGATATTGTAATAAACTTATCGAAAAAATATCTTGTTAACTGATACTTTGCTGCTACCCTTTTACAATCGATGTATATATATATATATATTTATATTTAGTAGATGCATGCTTCATCGTTGCAATAATACTTCAACAATATATCGCCACAATATTATTATATATTGTCATTATATTAAGCTTAATCAAAACTATTAATATATATGCATTATGTAAAGATTATATAAATATTATTGTATAAATTTATATTTCTACTTCCTTTCATGGATTGATTATTTCAATTAGTTTTCCTCATCAATTTAAGCGTTATTTATTCTTGGCTCAAAGATAAACCCAAAAGAGCCACACCTTTATTTACCTCTCTCCTTCTTTCTCTTTCGCCCACTCAATCTCTGTCTCTGTCTGCCCGATGCTGGCCATGGCTCATTCTAATTGCATGCAGACCGCAGAGTTGCCTCATTAAAACTGACTGTGATATGCCTCATTAAGAGCGCATAAAATCAACACACACACACACGCACACACACACACGCACACACACCCACACACACACCCACTCACACATGCATGTGTAATTGTTGATTCATTGCGATTTGATTCGATTTGAATGCAACTGAAATTGAATTGAATTCGAGCCGCGCTAACTGTTTACCAGAGCCATTAGGCGGATGCCACCCAATAATCAGTATCGCCCCCCACCGCCCACCCAACTCCCGACAAGTAGAAGCATCATTATATGCCGTCAATATTTCCAATCTAATATCCGTTTCGATGGCGCCCAGTCCAACAGCGCCGGTTCGAGGCGGCCAACCGACCAACCAAAACCCAATCAGGGTCAGCACTGCCAACGGAGCTGGGAGTGGGGCTGGGACTGGGGCTGGGACTGGGACTGGGGACTGCGACTATTTGTATTGTGAGCGAAGCGGGCAGCGGGCGGCTGGTTTGCTGGCGCTGGCGCTGGCGCTGTCGCTGTCACTTTTGCACCCACGTGCAGCGTCTGGTGGTTGTTTCTGCTGCTGCTGCTGCTTCTTACCTGCAGTGAGTGGCCATGCGGCTAAACAGGCTGCAACCCTGGCTGGCACACGCTACACCCCCAATGCCCACACAAACACACACCCACACCTCCCTTTATATATATACATATGTATATATATATATATATTCATATATATATTCATTTTTTGTAGCCGCTTTTGTTCATATTCTCTGCTGATTTTTGCAATCATCCTTGATAGGACTTTTTCTTTGCTCAGCTGTGTGTGCTCGTGTGCGTGTGTGTGTGTGTGTGTTGGTGTGCTTGTGTGTGTCGCATGCCCCTCCCAGTTAATTTGTTTGCTCTCGCTCACGCTGCCTGCCAACCTAATCTGGCAGCTCTCTTGCTCGCTCTCTCTCTGTCTTACACTCGCTGGCTTACGCTCTCGCTTCGATTGTAGCTCGCTCGCTCGCTCTCTCGCGTCTTTTTTCTCAGCATTCATTCATTCATTTTCATTTTATGAATTGCATTTGCGCTCAGCCCTCGCGCTCTCTCGCTCGCACTTGGTACGGTTAGCGCATGCTGGCGCTGTCTCGCTCCTTTCGTCCTGTATGTCCTGGCTTCCTGTCCATTCGGCAGCGAGGCTGGCAAGGAGGAAGCCATTATAAAATCATCCTCTTGCTGGAGGGCTGAGCGTTTATTAAAACGCTGATTACTCGCTTTGCACCCCCTGCGCAGGGGCTGCGACGGCTGCGGCTCAACGTTTGTCCTTGCCGGTGGTTGCTGCCATCCTGCGCCGAAGTTTTGGCCACTGCCAGCATTACATTGACGGCAAAAGGACTAATTCATGGCCCATTTTTCACAGGTCCTGCTGCTGCTCCTGCTGCTGCTGCTTACTCATGAGCTGTTAGGTGATAGCCCCGAGGCAAGGGCATCTTCTTGGCCGACCCTTATGTGTGCATGTCCTTCGGCTCGAGCACTTCGCCCGTCGCACACACAAAGCCCCGTCTAATCGCGACCAACCACTTGAGCACTTCAACTACCTCATATCACCCTCGAATTGCTAATCTAATCTAATCGACCATCGACCAATTGCAAAAGACATCCTATTTTTTTTGACGTGTTGCAATTCACGAGTTTCCAAGGCCAAAAAAAAAAAACATTATCTAAAACATAAAAGTCTAGTATTGGAATATGATATATTTTTAAATGCTTTTTAAACTATTTGTTTATATTACAATTTATTTTTGTATTACTTGCCTCGTAAATACCTTATCAAAAACAATTCTTTGGCAAAATTAATAAAACTAAGAAAGGCAAAAATATTATTATCATTTGAAACTCTTGCGAGAATTTAATTTAATTTCTGTTTTTATTTTAAAATATGACAATAGACAAACTTAACATTAATTTGACAATTTGACATTTGACAACAACTAAAATTGATTCCAAAAATCAGCTTAAATGTATATATTTAAAATATTTATATAATTTGAGAAGAAAATTTCAATCAGATCTGTTAAAAAATAATTTGTTAAACTTGTTTTAAAATTCGCAATCGTTTAAATTGACATTTTAGGATTTTTTTATTTATAATCCTTAAACGGAACTTTTAGAAAAAGTCGAAATCAATTTTCAATCAATTAAAGAGAAGCCGATTACATTTTGTCAAAGGTTTGAAAGTCGTTAGGGTTTCTGGAAACCAACACAAGTTGTTGGCTCGTCAACATTTTTTCAGAAGTAGAACCTAACATTTTTTAAGCTTTGAAAAGTAATTAACCAATTCTATATATGACATATGAATATCATAAAACAACAATCGATTTATAAGATTTTCATTTAAATGTGAAAAATTTTGTTCACCAAAAATTAACCAAATAAATTTAAAAAATAAAAAGTTAGTTAAAAAAGAAACACAGTTTAGATGTCAAAATTATTTTTCATGGCTTAATTTTTTGCAATACTTTAAAACAAAACTTCAAACATTAAAATTATTTAAAATTTTAAATTTGTCCTGTTAATATTAGACTTGTAGAAAGAATAATAGAATCGGAGATTCTATCTAAAACAGTTTGATAGGATCGCATTCAAAGGTACATTCAAAACTAGACATGATAAGCGGAAGTTGTGTTTGAAAAGAAAACGGACTTGAGAATGCCTACAAAGGTAAAAAAAAAAGGAAATATCGGAACATTTATATAAGTTATTCATACGGATCCTTGAAGCATATTAATGCATATGCAAATTATGAAGCAGTCACTGCCACAAAGGACAGCAGGCGAGCGTAAAGAAAAAGCAAGCATAGAGACGACAAAGGCGGGGGCTGGGATGTGAAGGGGGGGGCTGGCAGTTGCGCTTGGTTGGTTCGTTATTCGGTTACATTTCATTATGGCTGCGGTAGAGCCAGCGGCAGGGGAGGGGCGTGTAGATGGGAAACGCGGAAATTTAATTCCTTCCAGTTACATGCATATTCACAAGATGACGACGACCCGGACTCGAGTGGGAGAAGGACTCGAACGCACTGCAGTTGCGACGCACACTTTTATAAATTAAGGATAACGACATCAGTGCGTGGGTGTGTGTGTGTGTGTGTGTGTGGATATCACTCGGGTGGCTCTATAATGAGACGCCCCACCTGCTTCTTTCGTTGGTCCTGTCCCATTCCGCATGCGGATATCCTTGGCTGCTTTGCATAATGTGGCACAGTGCGTCCCCCTCCCCCAACGCCTGCTCCAGCTCCTGCATTTGGATGCATTTGGATGCCTTTCAACTTGGTTTGCTTTATAATTGTTATATGTTTGCATATCAGAGACATGTGCCACACGTTCAACAAATTGTTAAAACACCATAAACAATTATTTTGCATTTTACTTTGAGACGACATCCTTTTGACGCCGCTCGACTCGAGGTGTCCCCCCAGGACACACACGTGCCCAGTCCCTGCCTCTATCCCATTGCACATTTTACCAATTCATTTGCCATGCCCAGCGGCAATGGAGCTGCAGCTCACTTGGAAAAACCAGTTGCCAAATGGACTTGCAAATGGCTTTGATCGGCCAGCGGCCATTTTCAAATGCGTTTTCTTTTGGTAAAGCCACTGAAATTGTAATTTTTGATTTTTCATTCAGTATTTTGATGATAATATAATTATTCTATCTAATCGACTTGAAGATTTAAACCTAAGCTGAGTTTAAGTTTCCTTTAATTTTAAAATTATATTTTAAAAAATCCTCACTCTCTATTTAATAGTATATTTTAATACTATTAAAAGAAACTTCTTAAAGATACTGCAGATTAAGTCAATATCAAGAGATTAAATTTAGCAATTATTAAAAGATATTGTTAAAAGATACCATTTGAAGATATTTTTAGGAATCATCAATAATATATATAGGTATATAATTTTTGATGATAATATAATTATTATATCTAATCGACTTGAAGATTTAAACCTAAGCTCAGTTTAAGTTTCCTTTAATTTTAAAATTCTATTTTAAAAAATCCTCACTCTCTATTTAATAGTATATTTTAATACTATTAAAAGAAACTACTTAAAGATACTGAAGATTAAGTCAATATCAAAGGATTAAATTTAGCAATTATTAAAAGATACCATTTGAAGATACTTTTAGGAACCATCAATAATATATATAGGTATACAATCAGATGCTCCAAAAATGATCTCATCTATCATATATAGTACATATCTTTGCAAGTTGATCAAACTTTCTGGCTGTTGTTGTTGCTGCCACTGCTGTTGCAGGTGGGGCAGGTTTTCGGGGGTCATGTGTCTCAGGGAGCATGTTAATGGCCTGTTCGCCTTAGCTTTGAGCCCCCTTTTCATTTAGGTTCGGCGTTGAAGCGTTAAACTTTTTACTCGTTTCAAATCTCTTTGAATGTTGGCTGGCCTTCTTTTTTTTTTGTGTTTTTTGTGTGAAATCTACAGGCCGAAGCTGAAGTTGAAGTTGAAGCTGAAACTGAAGAAAGTTGCACAATTACAAAGGCGCATGGCAAAAAGGCGCATCGTTTACACATTTCATATGCATGAGCCATCAGCCATGAACCAATCTCTTTTGAAGTCTAGAAATTATGCGGATGCGGATGTGGATGTGGATGTGGATGCGGTGTCTTTGGGAATTGGGCGGCGACCATTGCAAAAAGCAAAAGTAAAGAAAACCAAACGAAAATGATCTGGCAAAGAATGCTCAAATGGGAGATGCCCTCTAGCTGGAGTTTATAGATCCAAAAATATTTTTTGATTATATTTTAAGATATTGTACAAATTAGGGGTATGCTATAAAAAAATAATCCAACAGCTCTAATAAATACGTTTTTTTTTTGACTCAAATTTGTCCAAATTCCAAAATTGTCACAAATTTACCACAAAATTGAGAGAAAGAGAGAGAGAGAGAGAATATTTCTACATATTATAAAACCTATACATAAAAAAACCTTTTACTTTCTATTGCAAACATTTGCACAAGTTCATAATGCGCTCTCTTAGCCACTCTTAAAGCTACAGGGTATGCAATGAAAGAAAATTTGAGGCAGAGAAAAAATGCGGCGCTCGAGTGGCGCTGAACAAACAGTTGCTATGATGGCGACCGTTTTTATTTTAATTTGAATTCGAGATTGAGTTTGAAATTGGGAGTTTGGATTTGCATTTCAAAGGGCCCCTTGCAAGACCGCCCACAAGAGCAGCAACAATGGCCGCGCCTTTGGGCCCGGCCAAGAAATGCACAAAACTCGCTGACGCCCTTTTTTTTGTTTTTTCGTTTTTCGTTTTTTTTTTTTGTTTCTGCGTTCTTTGCAGTCAAATCAAACAATAAACTGCACTCGAGCACGGGCCGTGGAGCGGGCTAGGTAAAAGGGGGGGTGGGGGCTGCCCGGTCAGGTGGTGCGGCAAGTGCAGCCGACTGTGTGGGGATCCAGTGCAAAGTTGGCCATATTTAGACGCCATGCTGTGCCTTAATTCGATCAAAAGAAGCTGCAGGCCGTGATGG
The DNA here is from genome assembly GCA_035041545.1 of Drosophila colorata. Classification (NCBI taxonomy): domain Eukaryota; kingdom Metazoa; phylum Arthropoda; class Insecta; order Diptera; family Drosophilidae; genus Drosophila; species Drosophila colorata. Next base: position 20,005,736 of record JAWNLD010000490.1, on the reverse strand, counting down.
CTGCATGCGTTGCCCTCCACTCGAGGCACGCCCCGCTCTGGCTGCTGCAGGCGGCATGAATGGCGCTTGGCACGCCCCCCGTCGCGGCGACATCTACCCCTTGACGACACTGGCGAAATGCGAAATGCGAATTCTGAGCTGGCTGCGTGTTGAGGGCCCTGTTGAAATTATAAAAATTGTTGCCTAAATGATTTCTAATGAGGAAAAGGGTTGCTCGCGACGATACTTCAATATTCCCACCTTCGCTCGAGTGGCAACGCCCCAGGTGGCATCACTGCAACTGAAGTGCCAGCGGCAGCCGTTGCCGCTGCAGCAATCTTTCATTATCCCAACAAATGCGCTTGTAACTACTTTATAAAGTTGAGAAATTCGTTACAGAACGAGTGTCTATCAAGAAGGCAAAACCATCTCAGAATAAGCTATTGAGAAAGTTTCAGTTCAAACGAAGTTTCCAAACGGGTTGGCTTAATAATAGCAGCAACAAATATAATTTAAATAAAATCGCTTTAAAATAATATAGAAATTGTTAAAGACTGTTTAAAGTTGACAAATACGTTGACATATAAAACTCTCGACTCCATAGCTCCCACATTTCAAACTCTGTCAAAACTTCAGAGATTTTCATGTTTGATGGCATTTTGATCATGATTTCTCCTCTATCTTGGGAGTAAAATTATGTTGAATTTTTTGAAAATTACATTACATTACATTTATTACATTTTCGAACAATTTTTATTTCAAAATTTAGAATTGCAAATTTATATTTTTAATCGATTGTGGTTGCTATAATTGACATAAAAAAAAACCACATTAAAACCGATTCTGAGGGAGTACAATTTTATGTCAAAAATCTAGCCAAAATTGAAAAAAGTGTTGACATGTAAAGCTCTCGGATCCATAGCTCGAAACTGAATCGATTTTTATATTTGATGGCATCTCCGTGATTATGTGTCCTCTAGATTGATTCATTTAAAATATAGCCACTTATAAAAAAAATTATTTTTTTGAATTTTTTTATTAAATTTAGAAATGTAATTTTAAATTTTTAACATTTAACATTAAAAATTGCTGTAGGTCCTGGGCTCAAAACAAATTAGTAATCGCTAAAAAATAACATATATTGAACGGCTTATAAAATTTTTTCTTTATGTGCGGTAAATAAAAACTTGGTTTACACCAAAGTGGAACCACATACGTTTATTTTTACCGCTTGGATCGACCACTCGCCGTTGTCTATTCGATCGAAGTACTAAATCCCAGTGCTGTTGCCAGCTTGATTGCCACTTCCTGTACTTGAGCGACGCCATTTTGACCTTTCCGCTTTCTATTCCTTATTTCCCGTTGAGAAGTGCGCGTCTGGCAACCCAATCAAACAATCGACATCAATCATAATTTTCGCTATTTTCTCGTTACATTGATTACATTTATTCTCTGCTCTCCGCTCTGTTGTCTTTTTCTTTGATTTTTTTCATTTCTGTGTTTTTTTTTTTCCTTTCTGTTGGCTTTTTATACATTTTTGTCATTTTCTCGAGCTGTTGCTCGGCAGTTTTCCATGGAATTTTCTTGCGCCGCCTTTCCGACGTGCTGAATGTCCTTAATCCTTGTCAACACACACTCCACAACGGCAGCAGCTAACAATGGGCCCTGGGTCCTGCGGCTGCTCCTTTCGCCTTGTCGCCTTGTCGCCTGTCAGATTTAGCGCTCATTTGTGGTGGGAAAATTGTCATAATCTTTTGACGTGCGCTACCCCCGACCCCGCTACCATTTCCCTACCCCTATTTTCTTTTGTATTTTTCCTTCTTTCCTATTTTTTTCATATATTTTTTCTTTCTTTTTTTTTTTTGCTGTCTTCTTCTATCTCAGCGCCCACGCGACGCTTGGCGCTGTTCTGTTGTTCAGCTTCAGAGCTTCTCGGTTCGCCTTTGATACTTAATAAGAAATCGCGTTGTTCGCCTTTAGTGGGTTGACAAGGCATTAAGTTCGCCTTCATTTGCATGCGACACCCCCCCCCCCTGTGCCACCCCCTCTTTTGGTGTCCTCACTCAAAAGGCATATCAATTTACTAGTCATTAAAATTTCATGGCTGACTTTTCGCCCAGCAGCAAAGAGCGCAGAGCAATTAGCGCAATTAGCGCTCAAGTCGAAAAAGTTGGGATTAAAGACATTGACTATCATAATTATATTGATAATGATAATGATAATGACAATGATATCCGTTCTTTGCCGCCCTTACATAACTTATCCCAGCAGCTTCATTCCAAAGCAATTCAATCCCAAGTCCATTCTCACATGAACTGCAATTGAATTCCCCTTCGTCCGTCCGTCCGTCCGTCCGGCCGTCTCCAGCTCGGAATTCAATTTGCGCCAAGTGTCTGCCAAGTGTGAAAATGGAGTGCCAAATGGAGTGTACCAGAATAAATGAGCAAATTACGAGCCAAAGCACAAATTGAGCTACAAATTGGGCAGGATGTGCTCGCGCCGAGCTGGAGATAGGACAGCACCCAAAGAGTATCCAAAAAGATGCTGGATGCAGCTGGTGTGCAGCCAGATGAGGCCAAAGACACGAGAGCCCGATTAAATCATCCACTCAGCTCAATGGACACGCGTGTCCAAATGGAAGGAGAGCCCACAGGATTTACAATTCAGTATCTGAACAACAACAAATATATTCTAGTGTTTGTTTCAAAAAGTTGTCTATTGCTAGATAACAGAAACATATGAGTGTGCAAAGTTTAGGATTATTCGTTGAACTAGTTTTAACTAGCTTAAAGTCATATCTTTGGATCTTTAAAAGATACTGGGCTGAAATTGAATCTCATTGGAGCAAAGTATTTTGGTTAAACGAATACTAGGAGCATTTTTGGACGCGAAATAGTTTTAGGAAAGCAAATAGATAAAAAAAAAGCCAATAATTAATTCATCGACAATTTGTATTCAAATAAGCCAATGTTTTGATGGCTTAGATATAATTGGGCTTAATTCATATAATAATAATAATTATTTAATATATATATATATATTTTTTAAACTGAGGCTTCGCTTATTTTAAACTACAAGTGTTGGAAGCAAACTAATACACTAATTTCTGGATATTGTATTCGAAAGAAAATCAAAAAGGCGTAGGTAGAAGTTCTGTCAAAATGTTCAGAGTGTAAAGATAAAAAAAAAGAAAAAAGCGAGTACTCGGATTTGCCAAACCCTTTATTCATAAAAAAAATATATTATTTATTCAAAAAGACGTTATAAAAGTAATCGTGAATCTGACTCTAAATATGTATAATTTCATATTGATCACCATTATTATCAATTCTCATTATTATCATCTATATCAACGCCAGTAAGAAAATACGCGAATTCAAAGATAGATCTACCTGAAACTCTCTCTTTCTGACTCGCAGCGGACTACTTTGCATACATTTATAGTATAGCTTGAATTGATTTGCACTTGTGAATCATTACACACTCATTGCGTATGGCTGAGCAATAAAATAAATCAGTTGAATATTTTGGGATTCGCTTTTTGTGACACGCTTCGGTGCTCAAATCACCTGCGCAAATTTATGCAAATATTCATTGGTGTATTTAACGTTAATAGGCATAAAAATATAATGATTGCATAATGCGCTCGCCACGGACAAGGGGATGGGGGCTGCGGTGCGAACCGATTGCGAGTACTCAAGTGGGGGACGCTGTCAGGTCGCGCTGCTCTGTGTGTGTGTGTGTGTGTGTGTGTGTGTGTGTGTGTGTGTGTGTGTGCTCATCTGTGGCTCAACTCGAGTGGAAAACGAATTCGGATTCGAATTTGAATCCAGGTCCGAGTTTGGTTTTCTTTTGTTGTGCCCATTGTGGTATTTGAACGGAATTGATGGATCGTCAACGCCAAAGACGTTGGCTCCCAAAAAATGAAAAAAAATAAAATAAAATAAATAAAAAACACTTAAAGGATGATTATGCTGCGGCAAATCTAACGAGGCCGCCATTTTGTCAATCAGCTTGGCTGACTGCTGCCGCCCTTGCTTATTCTTGCCATACTCTGCTCACAATGCGATAATGAGTATATTGGTTCTGCGCAGTGTTCCCCAGATCCAAAGCTGGAGCCATCACATTTAAAGCTAAATGCTGCTCTTGGACTCCGTTGAAAATCAATTCCAAAATGTTCACAAATTACACAAATTACGAGAATCGAATATATCGTAAAGTCACAGTTACTGCGTTGTCACAGTTCACAGTTCAGGTCACAGTTTTAAAGTCGCCAAGCCAATAAACAAGAAGGCTATTTTATTATTATTATTCGTATTTTATTTTATTTCTCTTTTTACATTTCACAGCGAACAGAGTGTTGCGCAGTCGGTTGCACCCGACAGCGACGTGCTCCTGTTGAAGTTGTCAGCGAGCTGGCTCAGCTTGGGCCTCGAAGACTGGCTGGCTGCGCTCTCTAATTGCGCGTTGCACATCAAACGAGCTGTCAAAACACGCGAAATGTCACTTGAAATTGAGATTGGAAAAGGACTTGGGGTTAGGGGTTAAGTGTGTGGGGGGTGGGGGTCGGGGGCAACCCTTTTTGTTGGCAGCGCGGCTGCTGCAGTTCAAGATGGCGCATTTGATATCCATTTTGATTATTGTGGCTGGCAGGCAGCGAGTCACTTGACGTAATTAAAACCAACAACAGCAGCAACAAGGACAACAACAGCGGAGGGCATGTCCTTGCTCTGGACGAATGACATTTGCGCCAGGAAGCGGCAATTGAATTGCTTTTTAAAATTGGAATCGGAGCTGCCTGTTGGTTTTGGGATTCGCAATCGCAATCGGAGTTGGAGGCTGGCTCCAGTCGCTGTGGCACTTCCTTTTGTAATTGATATCCCGATCGGCATTCATGACACGGGCAATCCGCAGTCAAAGGGCTGACTCCCCCATTGTCCTTATGCCGGGCCGCCAGTCCTTGTTGCTCTTCACGCAATTTAATCAACTTGACGCGTTTCCTTTTCTTTTTTTTTTTTTTTTGCTTATTTATTTATTATTTTATTTACTTACTTTTCTCTCTTGTTGGCCTGCATCCTACTCCGACTTTGTCCTCGTATCAATTACCAAATGTTTTGACAGCAATTGTCTAAATAGGCTCCCGCTTGCCTTGCCTCTGGCCGACTGCCACTTCTACGCCTTGGCCATGTGAAACAGGTCCTAGAACCCCTTTTCAGGCCACACAACCTTGAAGAAAGCACAAAAACAAAATGAACACAAGTAAGAACGTTGCAGTCGGGTGTAGCCGACTGCGCAACACTCGTTCACAGCGTAATAACAGCCGAAAACAGTCAAAAACGGTCTTAATTATTATTGTTAATTTTCTGATCGACCTTTAAAGGAGGTCATCAGTAAGCTGCCAGCAAAACTTTGATGCATCTAGCTTTTAAGCTGATGAAGATATATAGATTAAATTGAATTGACACGCCCATAGTGGGCGTGCCCAAAAATCTTCGCACTTTATCTGGCGCGGATATACACTAGCATATATTGGAATAAATCACTTGAGCTTTTTATATTATAGTTGTAGTTTATATATTGTTTTCGATATAATATGTTTCGATAGTAATTATCGATAGACATTTTTACAAAACGCTTGGATGTGATAACTAATATCGGCAAAAGAACAATAACAGGCTTTATTTTAAGATTCATAAAACAATACGCTTTTCCTAGATAGATCAACAGTTTTAGCTATTGACAACTTTCCGTTCCGATAAATTGAATCGATTTATATGCTGAGTCTATTAATCATATGATTAACCTTAGGTAGCATTATCAAGTACTGTTATATACTGTTCGATAAACCTCGACTCGCTGTCTTAATGTGTCGAAAAGCAAATCTTTCAATTGAATATTCGATAAATATCGATTAGAAATCAAATCAAAATGTAGTTTTTTCCATATTTAATATGATTTTTCTTTAAGTCTTGTTTATGTGGTTATGTTGTATCGATATAACCTATCGATAGCTGCTTGGCAATCAAAGCTCACTCATTGCTCGCTCGCTCTGCTGAGTAACTCGCCCCCATTATCCCACCTGCCGGTTGCGTGTTACCTGTGCGACCACTTAGTCCAATCCGCAGAAGGCAGCCAACACGCGTGTGCCAAATGCCCCCACTTAAGGTCCATTATTTAGTGACCGAAGTAAATGTAATAAGGCCAAAATAATCGAAATAATGGCAAAATGTGCCGCAAGATTGAATCATTTTTCCAATCAATCAAATCAGCAAAGCCCGCACAAGGAAATGGGTGGGCGAGGGGCGATTGGGCGTTGCTGATGAAGCAATCAATAGCGTTGATGTTTGACTGGGCAGGAAGTCATCACGATGTTGTTGTTGTTGTTATTGTTGTTGTTGTTGTGATTATTAGTAAGTAAAAATAAAAACAATTTGAGGCTCGTTAAAGTTGACACTTTCATTAAGTTGGTCAAGCGGCGGCAAACAAATTGGAATAATTTCTTGTCTGCGCGGCTTAAAAGGCGTTAATGAGCACAACAGCAACAAAAACAGTTGCAGCTTGCGCAGGGGCCGGGGCAGGGGAGGAGGTGGCGATGAAATTTGATGAGACATGAACAAATTAGTGACAAATTAAAAGTCAAAGCGCTGCGAGGGTTGCTGTATAGGGGTGTGCGTGCGTGTGCGTGTGCGTGCGTGTGTGTGTGTTTTGTTTGTGCCAGCAAATTGTGTCAAATGTCAAAATAAACAGCCCAACTAAACTGAAAACCGCCCAACCACCCCGAACCGTGTCACCTGCTGCGCCGCTGGCATTGAGCAACATCCAATTAAATGGCACAAAATATGAGTGGGCGCGGGGCGCGGGGCGGCGGGGCCTGAGCACGACTGGCATCATGCCACCAATTAAACTAATGATAAGTCAAAACAGCAGCAGCCAGAAGGAGCAGGGGGGGGGGGGGGGGTTGGCTGGCATTTGATTTGTGCGTTTGCGACTGACAAAATTGTGTGGCATGCCATTTACGCACAGGCAGCTGCAGCAGCTCATCATTATCAAGCTCATGGCCCCTGCCAATGTGCTGGCAAAGTGTGCTCTTTGGCAACTCTGGCAAACTAACGGTTGTTGCTTGACGGCACGCTTCACGCGCCAGAGAGACGTGAGAAATTGCTTGTTAACAAGTTTATTTGGTTGGCACATGCCAAAAAGTATGCTACAAAATTCAGTTACGTGTCTCAGTGCACACACACACACACACAGACAGATAGCTGCCACATGCAAAACTGTTGCGCACACACACACACACGCACACACACACACACACACACAGCTGTCGCTTAAGTGGCATCATTTTGAAATAAAGTTGATTCAATCAGTTTCTGTGACATTCATTTGCAATGCGGCGCCAAAAGGATACACTCACATGTGTGTGTGTGTGTGTGTGTGTGTGTGGTGTGTGTGTGACAGTTGTAGTGCTGCCAGCTGTCACCCATACATCCAATGAAGCCAACACCAGCCATCAGTCAACCATCAAAAATGAACATTTTTGGCCATTTTATTGCTTATTTGTTGCTATTTAAATTGGAATACGTGAAAATTGAATACGTGAAGTTGGGCGCAGTTTGAATATGAATAGCAATAGAAACTAGAGGAAAGCACGCAATCACAAATATTCATTTGTTGTACTTTTCAAGAGGCGAATGTCAGTGTATTTTATTCGAGAAATTAGGCAAATTTTTAAAAAATGTCTATTTTATATATAGTAGTTAGGCTTGATTAATCTTAGTTCATTTTGGTCTTAGGCTTTGTCATATTTTAGCTAACTTTTATCTAGTGAAATAGATTATTTTAAAATTAAGTTGATGAAACTTCTTCTTCTTCTTCGCGTTTTTTTCACTCTTCTTAGTCTTATCAGAAGACAAGAAAGAAAACAAAAAATATGTATATATTCACTATTAGCAATAAACGTTTGAATGTTGCGATCTTTTAGACCAAAAGCTATAGTACTCAGTTTTATCTAAAAGCATTTTGTCCTATTTAAAAAATAATAATAATATTAACTATCTAGCTTTTCAGAATGTCATATTTAGAAAACTAAGAATTTCAAATTTCAAAAAAATATACTCGTGGGATTAGAAATACTTCAAGATTCTCTTTTACAGGATTTAACAAAACAATTAAAAGCAAGGCTTTCTTTTTAACCACACCTTGACTCCATAAACAAAAGTTGACTCAAAAAAAAAAACTGTTATACACTCAAATATATGTATGAACTATAACTAAAAGTTTTCCGAGTTAAGAACTGCTTCGAAATAGTTTTCAAACTGTGATTGTTCCAAGTGGCTATTCTAAAATCATTTATTTTGCCACACATGCCAAAAGCTTTTGCTTCGAATTAACCTCAACTAATCTTATGGCAGCTTCTGCAGAGCTTTAAGCTTTAAGCCAAACAACAGTGCAAAGCTCTTCACAAAGCTTTGCTGCTGTACGCGCAACAAGGACACATGGAAAGTGGCGCCATCTGGCGGCACACGCTAAACGTTTGCCATAAAAGCAGCCGCCATAAAAGGACTTAACGCCAAGTCCTGGCCCAGAGGTTTCGCAGAATAATGAATTTTGCTGCTGGGGTTGCTTGATTTGACGTGATTGCGTTTTGTTTTCATCTTTTTTTTTTGTTGTTTTTCGTGGCGCAACTTTCAGCATTGATTAAATTTGTTGCATTGTTTTGTGGCACATGTGAAAAGTTGCGACAGTATTTGGATGCCGCTCAGCTGCTGTCGCTAATCCTTGAAAAAGGAAAAAAAAATATATATATATATATTAAAAGGTCCGTTCATTGACAGCTTTTGAAATTGTTGTGTGTGTGCGAGTGTGTGTGTGTATTTTAATTGGAAAATTCTGAAATGGCATAATTGAGACAGCGCCATCTGGCGACCAATGCGCCCCGCAGCATTGCGAGCTGCGCAATTAAGAAATTTAAGCCCAAACATGAAAAACAAGCTGAAATAAATACGTTTTCTTTGACTTTTGCATTTCTACAAGTTATTCCAACAACAACAACTTCCCACGCACCCCCCTGACTCCATGGGCCTGCAGCGATTTCGAGGCTTGGTCAACAAAAAGCCACGTAAACAGAAAGTGAAAAGACAGAAGCTTCCTCCCCCTAACATAGGGGGTGCAGCCCAACCCCAACCCCTTTGCGCTCGCTAGACGCTTTTGAAGTGCTGTAGCTGCTCATTTAGGCGCGATGGCTGCCTGGCCACAAAGGAGACAACCCCCCATAATTCTATATAGCCCCCCCCCCCCCCTGACTCTTACGCCTCTGGAAGCGCTTTTCATGTAGCAATTCATTTGGTTTTCGAGATTAATTTTGAATTAAGCGCGTTTTGAATTCCATTTAAATGTTTTTGCAATGTGACGGAGATTTCAATGCGAAATAATTGGAAAAATGCGCTTAATACGACTAATGCTTAATGAGCTCAGGGGCGAGCTGGCGGAGGGGGGGGGGGACTTGTACCTAAGACAGCAAAATATGCTTTTTATCTGTTTGAACATGAGACATGCACGAGTCTGATGAATTGCGCTAAGAGTTGGTTTTAAATGGCCATGGGTTAAATTTGAAAATGATATGGGGAAGGCTTGGCTTACAAATGATAAGGACGAACGGAGTATGAGAAAGCATGTAATTGCGAGACGCAATGCAGATTGCCTTGATAATTATCAGGAATATAATCATGTGTATAATTTTTAGCAGCTGGCGCAAGTGTCGTAGAATTGAGATCAAATCAAATCGTTTTGAGGTTTTTGTCAAGAGATATAACTAGAAATTTAATTGCATTTTAAATTCAAGTTAAATTTAAAACCGCGAAGCTCACAAATATTGATGTAAAATTGGCTTTTTCCCAGAGAACGTAACTGTATTTAAATTTTCGCCAGCTATTTAGTGTTATTTCAATTTACCTATTTAACTTAATGAAAGCTAGATGAAATTGACTTTGAAATTAAATCAGCTAATTAGAAAATTTAGGGAAGAGGTCGAGCTTGGCGTAGTGTTAAACAACCCAAATTGAAATAGAAATATTCGATTTTTTTTTAAATATATAATATATAATAGTTAAGAGTAGTGATATATGCTATTTCCGAGAATCTGTTTTTCTGGAAATATTTTTTGTATAATCAACAAATTAAAATGGCAATGTTTTTATTATAAGAAATGAATTTTGGGAATTTTTAGCCCATTTTCTTCATTTTTTTTATTTGTTTCTGGTTTTTTAAAAGTGCTCTGGAACTTGTTACAATTATGGCCTGTTACGAAATCGTATTCAACAGTTTTATAATGCGAGCAACCCTTCGACGCAAAAATGCTACCCTTAAGCTAAGAAATCACTGAATTACACGAAACGGGGGGTGGATGGGGGGACAGCAGCTGAAGCATTGAGTGGAGAAGGAGCTGAGGCAGGCAGCAGGAGCAACAGCAGAAGTTGACCAATTATATAAACCACTTAAGTTACAACGCAGCGGGCAAGTCAAGCGAAGCAGCACCACCAGCACACACACACACACACACACACACACAGACACGCACACACAGCACACAACACACTTGCACACTCATCACACACACACACACACACACACACATACTCGCACAAAGGCCACAAAATAAATAAAACTGAAAACGAAAACGAAAACACGTCAATGCGATAATTATTAATAATTATCCACTCGTCCTTCTTCTGCCTCAGTCGTTTGCGGCCGCTGCTCCTCTGTTTTTCAGCTCCTCTTGTGCCGTCTCCCCCCTCTCCTCTCCTCTCCGCTCCACTCCCTCCCCTGGCGAGGCCACTTGGGTCTCTGTCGTTGCCGCTGCCCCTCTCCGTAGCTCCGGCTCCGGCTCCGACTCCGGCTCCGGCTGTGGCTGTGGCTGGTGCTGATTTCTCGCTGAGTGGCGTTGCAACAAAGGCCGCCGTCTCCAGTGCTGTTGTTGTTGTTGTGTTTGTTACTGTTGCTGTCGCTCTTCTTCTTCTGCTTCTTCCCCTTGTTGTTGTTGTTGTTGTTGTGGCCTGTGCTTGCTAATGGACGGGCAAAACTAAATTATGGCCAAAATGGTGTTGGCTTTCTGGCTGGCTGCCACTTATGTGCCACTCATACTCTCACGCACACACACACGCACACACGCACACGCACACACTCGCACACACTCGCACAACAAGCCCGCTCTGGTGTCGCCCATTTTGGGCCATGTGCATGAAACATGTAATTATGAAATTAACGATTTCCAAGTGGCTCAAAGCAACGTCGGGTGGGGCGTGGGTAAAGCAGCGGCGAGGGAGCAGCCGTAGAGTGGGGCAATGCAGAGGTGCCCACGCAGCGAGAGTAGCATGGCAGTCCAGTCCTTCCTTGTGCCAGACGGGAGTCCTTTGTTACCATGCCCCCCCCCCCTAAATACCACGCCCCTGTGCTCCACCAGCTCATCCTCGCCAACGGCGCTTGAGCTGCCTCAACTTTGTCTGCAGTTTTGCGCTTGTTTCAGATTTAACGCAATCTTTGGGTTCATATGTGGGCCAAGCGGTTTTTAGAAAACGTTTAAAGGTCCGAAGAAGAATAAGAGAAGGGAGAAGTAGCTAAAGCAGATAAAGCAGATGCCAATTTGTTTTTTTATTTTATTTGTATTTTTATTTTTTCTAGCAATTTTCATTGGGAATAGAAAAGATACAGATACTACAGTAAAGCTAATACTGATAAGATAAGCCATTTTTTGCCCCACTTTACAATTTACAATTATTTTGAAAGTTGAAGAATTCATTCATTAATTTTTTGTTTAACATTCACAAAAATTGCAATTTGTTTAAGTTTGGAAAAGTATTAAATATTAAATGTTAATGGAAATTTACCTATATATATATATATATATTTTTTTTTATTAACAACAAGTGTAGCCGGATGTCCGTTCATGTCAGCGTTCACTGCATGGAAAGTTATTAAGACTATGGCGCAAAAAATAAAAATAAATATATATAAATAATAGTAAATATAATTTGTAAGCTAAGTAAATAAATAATAAACTTTTAAACAAAAACGAGCTGTAAATGCGTTGTTGGTATTTTTACCAGGCAGGCTGGCAGTAAAAGACCTGCGCTGCACGGCAATTACAGCTGCGAATTGAGAGTGCTTTTATTTTTACAAATTGCCCATTTCAATGAGACTGCCACGCCCACTGCCCGGTGGAGTGTCAACCACAATTTGCCATTAGGTGAATGACAAAATGCTGTAGACAAGATTGCGCCCTGTAAATCTTTGCCAAAGTCAAGAAACAAAAACAAAAGCAGAAACCAAATGTAAAAACCAAGACAAACACACAAAACGCAAAATATGAAAAAACAAAAAAACAAAAGCGAATTTGTTGAACGCCTTTTGGCTAAGCAACAACAAAAGCTGAAAGCGCGTTGTGGGCAATAAAAGTAATCGAAATGCGGCCAGGTTGAACAGCGAGCCATGTGTCTGGCTAATGTGCGAATGGTGAGGCTCCAATTGAATCAGTTCCCACTGCAGTTTCCGCTGCAGTCCTCTGGGAGCAGCGCACGAAGTGAGCAAAAACAATTGCAAGAGGAGGAAAAGCCCAAAACTGGCAGATGTCAGCGAATTGGCGGCTTAATTAGTTGGCCAACGCTCACGAATAGGCTTTTAGGCTAATGAGAGGAACTGGCAACGCCCAAAAGTGACGAGTAGCGAGTACCAAATAGAGAGTGAGCAGCTGATTAGCGATTAAAGAAAGCAACGAGACACTAGTAACGAGTGGCGAGTGTAAAGTAGAGAGAGGGGAGCTGCAAAAGAACGAGCAGACTAAGCGAATCGAAAAACAACGAGAGGCGAGTAACGAGTAAATAAGCGGCGAGAAAAGTGACTAACGAGACACTAAGCGTAGAGGCGAGACACCAGCAAAGGGACAGATAAACGAGTGGTGAGAGAATGGACAGGCTAAGCAAACTGAGCATAGCGAGTGGCGAGTAGCCATTAAACCTATAACGAGTAGCGAGTGCCGATTGGCGAAAGAATGATCAGACTTAGAATAGCCGGTCAATTATGGCGAATAAAGTGAGACGAAGCGATTAACGCAAGCGATTGGAAGTGCTGGGCGTGACAGGAATGCAACGCCCATAGGCGGATCAAAGGATCAATCAAATGTGAATGTGAATGTGAATGAGAATGAGAAGCAATGAAATTCCAATTTGCATGCGCGCGAATGTCTGAAGCAATGGAAATCGCCTCAAGTGTGCCAAATGCGATAAAAACTTTTAAAATGCATTTCGAGTGGATGCCGAACATCAAACAAAAACAACAGACCAACAACAACGAACAGCGACGCAAAAGGCAGCGAGTGGCGAAAAGGACGAAGCAAAAGGCTTTTAGACCACAGTCCTCTGGCGTTTCTATGAAGTGGGCGCTGCTTTCTGAATCCGCATACGTATGTACATATATATTATAAATAGTCACACACACAAAATAAGAAAGAGCGAGAGCTAGAGAGCGAGGGGGGGGGGGAGGGGGCGTGCAAGTGGCATTTGTGATTTATGCGACGTCTCTTTGAGGCTGAAGTGCAGATTACATTATAAATATGAAATAATACGAGTCGGCGCACAGGTCCTTGAGGACATGCGAAACGGAAATTGAAATTCGTGATCAAAATGTTGCCAGGCTGCGCCACAGCAAGAGATTAGTTGAGAGGAAGAGAAACATAGAGAATTGTAGCTGATTGCCCAAGTTATTTCAAGTTGAGCGAATAAATAAAACAGAAGGTTAAAGGGAAAGATTAGAAAACGCAGATAAAACTCAAATTACATTTTCAGCTATGGGCCAATTGAAAAGCCAACGTTTTATCAACAGCAACAAAAATATTTATTCAAAAAATGTTTAAGCTGTGGATAATATCCGGTAAATGGTCTAATAATAGAAGTATAATTAAGTTATTATATAATAAATTTATCAATTATGAAGAAAAACAATAAATGCATAGATATATTTTTGTATAATGATTGCAATCACAATTGAAGAAAATAAAGTACTCATTTATAATTGTAAGATCGGAATTATTGCGCTTGAAATAGCTGTTTAAATTAAAACATCTGCACAGGAAATAAGCAAATATTGTTTCTCGACGTCAGCTTAAAATCCAACAAATGAACATTACAAATCGAATATAAATTTTTGATTCGAGTTTTAAAGTTGAAAAAAAAACCACGTGAGTTACTCGAAACGTGTATTTACTGTACGCTGCAATTGAATTTACGGCCATGTTGCAATATTTAATGCACAAATCCACTTGAGAACAACAAAGCCAGATGATGAAGAAGCAGCACAGAACGTCTTCCCACTAATGGAGTGGCAAGATGAAATGAAAGATGCCACTCCGCCCGGAGCCACAGAAGCGAACATATTTAACCATTTAAATGTGGCATATTCAATTGCGAAATTGAATGAAAGCAAATATAATGTTCAATTATTGCGACCGCAAAAAGAGCAAATTGAAATAAATATTGAAAGGGAAACTAAAAATAAATGCAGCGAAGGCAACGCTGCGTATGATTAATGTAATTAATACGATTGCAAAGTTCACTTTTCGCACTCACGCAAATGTCAAAGCGACTGAGAGCGAGCGGAATGGAGACAGAGAGAGAGAGAGACGTGTCAGAGTGTGCTAATTATGCGCTGCTTTGGGCGCCAAGCGAGCGAGCGAGCGAGGGGATAGCTGAGAGGGGGCTGGGGCTAGGGTTGGGCTTGGGCTTGGGGTAGGGATAGGGATAGGGGGTAAGTGAAACCTAATTGCAAGCCAAGTTAATTGAAATGGCATATTGATTATGCAATTGTTATGCAATGCGACTAATTAATCACAACTGGAGCGAGCGGGAGAAGTAAATGGCGATGGCGATGGGGATGGGGATGGGGACAGCTAATCGATATTGCGAGGGCGAGGGGACCCGCTGACGAGCGCTTAATTAACATGGCCAACTTTCGACAACAATGCGTGCAATTTGAAACGGCGACGCCAAAGGGGCGCAGCAGAGCAGCCGAGCAACGGGAATGCCGGGCCCCAACTGGAATGGCAATTTAGGGGCCAGCGACAAGCGAAGGAGACTTTGGGGAATGCCGAATCAATGTGCGACATAAATGAAAGGCAATGCACAGCGAGAAAGGGGAGCTAACTAAGAAAGTGCGAAATAAAACTAGTTGGCAATACCAGAAGAAAGGGGGTCAACAAGGAACAAGCAGTTCGGATTATTATTAAAAGCAATACATTAGGAAATATAGATTTAAATAAATATATATATATATATATATATATTATATTATTTAATATATATTTATAGGATCCAATTATGTGGCAAGTGTGAACACAATTTAAACTGGTTCAAAAGTAGATACATAAATATTTACCTTATGTTTTATTTAACATAAATATATAAATATTTTCAGCATTGCTTGGTTTCAATCTTAAATATTTAAAATAATATTAAATAAATTTAAAATTTGTATTCTCCTTTAAGCCCATTTAAAGCTTGGCTACAAATTATTTATATATTTATTTATATGTGCTAACGATTAAATTCCTTGCTATTTCGCTGTTTTATAGTTTATATACTATATAAATCTTACGAAAAAAGAATTCCAATCTTACGTTGAATTTCCTAAACGAAATTTTCAAATTAAATTGAAGACTTGACAAATATTCTATACTAATATTCTGACTAATATTCTTAAATATTCCACCGATCTTGGAGATTTCCAATTTCTCAGCAAATTTGTCGATCAGTTCCTGAAACTGTTCGCTCTGAGATGAGTTTCTTTGCAGATCTGTGGAGTTTCTGCCTGCAGACTTTGGCCCAATTATGAGTACTTCCCGCTCACAAAATACTCTCAAAGTGCTCGCTCGGATTTACTCAGAAGCTGCTCCAGTTTGTCGAACGTTTATTGAGCTGGCCCAGAGGCCCGCTTCTAGATCATTTGATCGGGCTCGCGAACTGGGCATATTTCGCAGGTAAACAAGAATGTGTAGAAATACAATTCGATAGGCAGCGGTTATCGAATTACGCGCATTGGGTAAACAGTCGGCTGAGTTAATTGTCGCTGCGAATTTACAAGTAATTTAAACAATTTGTACAGTGGCTGCAATTAAAAAGCGCACAAGTGACCGTATTGCATGTCACCCAATATTATAAACAAAAACAAAAATGCAAAAAAAAAAAAAAAAAAAAAACAAATAGATGAAATCACGTAAATCGCAGGCACACACACACACATGCACACAGAGGCACACGCATAGTCGTTGCAGTGTGGCCCGCCAAATTGGCGGCGCAAAACAAACTGAAACTGAGGCCGCTGCGCGCCCAGCAAAGGCCGCAATCGTCGCATAATTAACATGCACGTATACGCACACACACACACACACACACATGCACGCACACGCACAGTCGTTCGGCTCACACGTACACTGTGCACAGTGTCCGTGAGCGGCCTTCCAGCGCAGAGAGCAACAGCAAGAGCCGCAGCGCATAAGTGCGTGCGAGATAGCAGACAAATGCCTGCTCGCATTACCCCTGCAATTGGAACGAGCGCATAGAGCAGCGCGTGCGAGAGCGAGCTAGCATGCGCCGTGACACTATTGCCGTCTCGCTAGCACGCAAAGATGGCGTAGCAAGCAGCAGCAGCAGCAGCAACAGTCGGAGCAGCGCCGACATCAGCAGCGACGCCGTCAGTCGACAGTTGGCGAGCGAAGCAGCTGAAGCTACCCCGGCAACGGCGACGACGAAGCGACGGCGAAGCGACGGCAAAATAAAGAACGGAAGAACGCAAGGCGACAGCGACAGGCAACGTGTTACGTGCGTTGGCGTTGGCGTCGCAGCTGGCGACGGCAGCGGCGTGTTCGCAGCGCTGGCAGCGACGTTGACGCGACGCTTTTGCTCGCGTGCAGCGCGCGCTTTGGTTTCAGTTCGTTTTCGTACGTTGTCCACGCCGAACGCAAGCGGTCAGCACCCACACAAGCAGAGTCCGACACGCAGCCGTGCAGACAGACGACGTCCAGTTGAACAGACGCGCACGCACACAACTACAACGCACACGCATTCGCATACGCCGGAGCATGAGCATGAGCCGAAAGCTCGCCGTTGTTGTTGTTGTTGTCGTCGTCGTGTGCTGTGCTTAATAAACAGTTAAACTTCGAGTTTGAATCGAGTTGGATTAACAACAAGCAGACTAACCAAAAAAGAAAAAAAAAAAAACAGAACAAAAAATTAAAAACAAAAATAAAACAAAAAGAAAAAAGAAACATTATTGGACCTGTGCTTCGTCTTCACGCCTTTTTTTGTTTTCTTCGCCGCACATGTGCGTCGCTGTGTGTGTGCGTGTGTGCGCGCGTATGTGCATATGTGTGTGCTGATTTTTTTCTGTGTTTGTCTACTCGTGTGAGCTATGAAAACCGTTAGCTGAACAAGTGCAATAAACCGTTAACCAGCGAACTTTCATTCTTCCCGACGGCAAAATGCAGGCGACCAAAATGCGCACCCCCTTCGCCATTCAGGAGATCCTCGGCCTGGGCGTCGGCGTCGGCGCCTATCAGCAGCAGCAACAGCAGCAACAGCAGCAACAACAACAGCAGCAGCAGCAGCAACAACAACAATCCTCGCAGGCAGCTGCCGCTGCCACGCCCAGCGCCCACGAGGCGCCGCTCTCGCCGGCCGCCACGCCGCCGCCCCGCAACGCCAACACGCCGCAACAGTCGGCGGTCAGCGGCCAGCAAGCGCTCGAGCAGCCCTCGCGCGACTCGCGCTCCCTTTCGCCGGACGTGACGCGCCTCTCGGCGGCCGCCGCCGCCGCCGCCGCTGCCGCCGCCCACTGCCAGCTGCCCGTGTTCAATCCGGCCAACTTCTATGCGGCCGCCGGCTATGCGGCCGCCGCCGATCCGGCGAACGCGGCCGCCGCCCATCACCATCACATGACGACGCTCGCGGCGGCCGCCTACCTGCGCGGCTTCCTGCCGCCCGGCTTCAGCACGCCCCACGAGTTCCGCGGCCACTTCCAGCAGCATTTCGGCGCCCAGTTCGCAGGTGAGCAAAGCCAAAGGACGCCCCACAAAAAGCGGGCCAATCGAAGCACAAAAGCTTTGTCTGTGCAGCAGCAGCAACAAGAACAAACACGGCCACGATCGAGAGAGCTCCAAAGGTTCCCTCAACAGGCTGTGACGTCACAATATCGCTTGTGCTCCGTTCACATCTCTTGATTTCAAATCCGTGTAAAGCTATAGTCCGATGCTTTCAAGTTTGTGGCCCGAAATTTTTAATTAGCTCAAAACATCTTTGAAAACAAAAAAATATATATATTTAGTTTTTATCGGTATATTCCTACGGCAACTATGTGATGTAGTGGTCCGTTTGGCACGATTTTGATATATGTGCTGTGTGCACCAATCAGACGGTTCTATGCCAAGTTTCATGAAGATAGCTAGCCTAGTTTAGACGTTAAACTACTTTAGGGCGCGATTTTGTGACGTCACAATTTTGTGAGTTCAGATTTCTTGGCACATCCTGTTATTTTCTTAATAAGAACAAAGAGCAGAAATGTTGTTCACGAATTTGTGCTTAAAATACTTCACGAACACCGTTTAAGTTGTAAACAGAAATTGGCTATAAAATATATGTAGGTTTTCTTTTTCATGGTCTTGGCTTCAACTTGCAGCAATTTTTCATTTTCCTAAATAACACAGATCCTAAAACTGTTAAAAAAAAATTGATAAATTAAAGGAGAAAAAAAGTTTTCTTCTTCTTTGTTGAACTGCAATTGGAACTGTTTTAAAATATGTTTTCTACAAACATTTGTTGCATCCTATGATAAATTTTGCCAAAAAAAAAATTGATAAATTAATAGGAGAAAAAAATGTTACTTTCTCTTTATTGAAACTGTTTTTCAATTTGGAACTGTTTTCTACAAACATTTGTTGCATCCTATGATAAATTTTGCCAGTGTCGAATTTGCGTTTGCAGAGCAACCTCAAGTATTAAAGGCAAAGTGCATAACTGCAGTAGAAACTCGGAGTCAACTCCGCCTCTGCTACTTATTACTCGATGGGCGCAACTAATAAGCTCAGCCCGAAGCTCGCAGCGCGCTCTCGAAAGGGGTCGCAGGGGGAGAGGGGGAGGGGCAGCGCAGGCTGCGTTTGTTCGGCTCGCTGGGCAGGCGAAATTAAAACAATAAAGCGACAAATTAAACACAAGTCTGGGAGAGGGGTGGGGGGAGGTCAAAGGGATGCCAATGCGACACAAGCTTATTAATAACACACCGACACACACGCACACACACACACACACTCACGCGCTGAGTGGCTCCTCGTGAGAAGTGTGAAATTTCACACACACTTCAATCGATGAATGCTGCATGTGTGTGTGTGTGTGTGTGATTCAGTGAGTAACGCTAATTAAGTGCATAATTATCTAAGCTCGTGTATTTATGAAATACTTTTCCAATTGGCATCCAATTCGGAAATCCACTTAAAGGCGTTAGCTCAAATGCAAAAAATGCTGAAGAGCTGTGAAAAATAAAAAACTAGTTATATAGGCATAGTACATAATACATGTATCACAGTTACGAAAAAATTCCCTATGCTTAGAGCTCTATATTTTACACTCTTATTGGAGCTGCGTTATATAGTAGACCAATTATAATAAGATTTGGCTAATATCTATGTTGGGAGCAAAACAAAACAAATTACTGTTCATTTGGATTTTGATATTTTAAAAAACAAAAAACTTGTTTTCAATATATATCGTTTCTTCAACTATAAAATATAGTTTTATATATGATATTCAGCTCAGCATCGCTTTTACTCTTTATTAAATACTTTACCAAACAAAAAAAATTGAAAAAATCCTCTCGACAAATCCCACTGAAAAGCTAACTAAATTTTCAATGGGTTTTCTCTTATCCATAATCTGTTAAAAAGTTATCTATTATCTGTATATGATATTCAGTTAATTTATTCCCTGTCATTCTTAAAAAAATATATATATATATATATATTACTGTATATGTTTATATAATTTCTAATGAATAAAACTTAAATGACATAATAAATGACCATAATCATTGTTATTAAAGCTGACGTATGATTAAAATAATTATAACTCGTCTGATATCATAATAATGAAAATAAAATATTAATTTAAATATATATGTGCAGCTTCTCACTCAGCTAATCCATCAGTTAGCCAATAAAAAAAAGTTGTATATATGTTCACTCAAATTTATCTCCGTAAAAAAAAATGTTTTTTTTATATTTGCTTGAATCCCAATTGTTTAAATTATTATACATTTATTATGCATTTATGTCTATAATACTATCAAAGATAAGGTGCTTACTTCCGTCTCCCTAATTCTAATTTGGGCATCTCTCTTGCAATGCTCTTCCATCTAATTTGCTATTCAATTTTATAAAGTTTACCCTTCGGACCTAACCGACTTTCTGGCCCATATCATTTGTTACTTTATTTGCTTTGGTGGTCACGCCCACGCACACACACACACACACACACTTATTTGAATTGCCTTTGACCACAGCTACCTATTATAAACAGTTACTTTTCTTACTCTCCCTAGCTCTCGCTCTCTTTCTCTCTCGCTGATCTTCTTGTACTGTCTCTTTCGTTTGCATCCTTAAATATTTTTGTGCTGCCTACACACACACACACACACACGCACTCATACGCACACACACTTAATTTGTTAAATTTTCACACTTTACAGCTGTTGTTGTGTTGCTTCTTCTACTTCTACTTTCTTTCTTTGTTGTTGCTGTTGCTGCTTTCACTGTTGACCTTTCCGCAGTCTCCTGCCGCATCTGCTGCTGCTGCTGCTGCTGCTGCTGCTGCTTCTTCTTGCGCTATTTGCTCTAGGGCCACATTTGTCTGTTTGCACAACAGAGTTTTTCGCTCAGTGTTGTTGTCCTTACAGTTGTTGCTGTTGCTATCGCTGCGAGCCAAGTTGAGCTGTAAAAAAGGCAACGTCTTGTCCTTTTCCAAGGCCCACACAATGGCCACAGCAGCAGCAGCAGCGGCAGCAGCAGCGCCGCTAGTTGTGTACAAAATAAATCGACTCGAGTGGTTAACCGCAGCAGCAGGAAAAGGAGCCAAAGGAGCTAAAGGAGCGCCAGGAGCAAGGGGAGCAGCAGTTGCCATTGGGTGCAGTGGCATATCCTTTTACTGCAAAATTGCTACTTTGCTGCTGCTGCTGCTGATGCTGCTGCTGATGCTGCTGCTGCTGCTGATGCTGCTGCTGGTGCTGCTGCTGGTGCTGGTGGCTGGCACGTTGTTATCCTTAATTTGAGTGGCCATTGAGCAGCCGGGCAGAGGACAACTCTGAGAGGACAACTCTATGCCAGCGGCACAATATGGAGCATACTTTACAGCTGCGGCTACTCGGCTGCTGCTCCTTGAGCTGGTCCCTTTTGGTATACCCTGTAACCATTGAATAAGAACACAAAACAAGGGTATGTTGCATGTAACAGTCAGAGGAAGATATTGCCAACTGCGCTTAGTGTACATATATTTAGTGAATTTCCACAGAAAACAGCATAAAAAAGACGCCATTTTTATTAAAAATATGTGAATATGTTCCATAACTTTTAAAAAACGCATAAAACTAAAAAGCGCATAGAGAAAGACGTGGTTTACATTATAAATATATTATATATATTTAATATCATAATTTGGGATTCGTTCAAAAGTTGTCAAAAAGCATAGATTATTTTAATTGAAACGAAGAGAACAATATTTTCATTAAAGTATAAATCATATGTATAACATTAGTTTACTGTTAATTCATTACATTTATATATTTAAAAAGGAGAGTCCCATAAAAAATACGGAAGCAAACAAAAATCACAAACCTTGGAAATGTAAAAAGAATCCGCATTCAAAGCCTATGCAAAAACCGCACAATTTCAAAATCCGATAAACAAAAAAAAAACATTGACTGTATTATATATTCCTGATTGCTTATATTTGTCTTGCTTTAATCGCACTAAGCCTTGAGTCCTTTAATTTGGTAAATTTGGTTTTGCCGCATTTAACAGGGCAGCGCTTAGTCGGGCACGCTCGACTAGAGCACTACTACTTGTGTGTTTTAGCTTCTTATTTCAATAAATATTTACTGGAAAGTCATGCCGACCTGTGTGTCCTGTTTGTCCTGCGTGTGTCCTGCTGCGTCAATGTTGTTGTTATTTTTTACACACTTCTCGTTTTGTTGGCTTCTTGTTGCGGCTCAAAGTCACGCCAAGTGGCAGCGCTTCTGTTCGGGTCTTGGCCTTTTCACCTGAGGATCGCTGTCAGCAGCTGGCGGCACTTGTCCCACGCCCATTGTTGTTTTTGCTGTTGTTGCTGTAGTTGTTGTTGTTGCTGTTGCTGTTTATGTAATGGCCGCAACTATTTTTCACACATTTTCGGGGCCAACGACGACAAACAACTAGCAAAAGGGCAATGATAACTGGCCAACAGTCTGGCTAACAGCCGGACTTGTTGTTGGCCATTTCATTGCCTTTGTCCAGTTGCTGTTGTTGTTGTTGTTGTTGTCGTCGCTCATTGTTTGGCCTTAGTCATTGGGCATTTTTCCAGTTAAAGTGTAAGTGGATTTGTCTTAATGGCAAATAATTGCGCCCTAATTGGTTTTGTAATTGGGTTTTTCATCATATATATAGTACTTATATGTATTATGCATAAATGTATATGGGTGAGTGGCTTTTTCCAAGTGCTTCACATGATTTTGCTAAATGCGGGCTAGATTTAAGACTAAAGTACAAGCTGGGGACCCAAATAGGTTAACTCTGCGTAGCATACTTATGGCTTTTACTAAGCCCATCTTTTTGTACGTCTTACTAAAGATATTTAAGACTGAGCATTTATTTCTTATTTTGTTATTACTCTTCTCGCTCACTATTATCTTCAACAATAAATGTTAAGAATTATTTAGCTATAATTGCCAATTCAAGATTATCCCATTTAATGTATCCAAGCATTTAATAATTCATTATAATTTACCATCCATCCTAAGCTTATCTAGTTATATAATTATCAAAAATAAGAACACCCAGAATTATTAACTGTCGATAAGTTGGAATCTTTGGTTTTCTTTTCCTAACTGGAGGATGAACTTAAAATTCGTATTCTTGAGATGCATTTTGGTTTCAATTTTTTTTTTTTTAAACTTCATACATTTATAGTTTAGAAGAATGTTTCCTTGAGAATTCGAATTTGTTGATTCCCATTCTGTCAGCTATTCTGAATCTGTTTTGTAATCACCAATTTGAACTGTTTATTTTTTGACTGATTCCTTACCATACTTTGAGTTCCTTTCGTTCTTCTGATCAACCCATACAAAATATTTATGTATAGATGGAATAACATATTTTGAAACCCTTCCTTTACCAGCAATCTATCCATACTATTTATCCCATTACTTAATCCCACTTTTACCATTGCAATAATCCCATTAAGTTTATAATTAACCTTTATTAGACCTAAATTGTATTCAACATTTCTGTTTGCTGTCTCAATCTGCTTATGTTCGAAATTTATCGCATTTTCTGTATCTTTGCCCTTAGTTACCTTTTCTTTTTTCCTATTCTCCTGCATCTGCCACGCGTGTTCCATTAAACAAAAGAAAAAAAACAAAAAGGAACCGCATGAAAATCAATCGCACCAATTTTGGCAACAAAAAAAAAAAAACGCAAAAATCCTAAAAAATACCTCAAATTCGAAGCCAAAATATGCGATAACCATCGGGGCTGAGAGGAGAAGAAGGTGGGGAAGGGCGTAGGCCACAGATATTGTGATAGCAGCACACTCGTATTATCAGCCAGTCGTACTTCCGAAAGGGGGACAGAGCGGGAGAGAGAGTGAATGAGAGGGAATGCGCATTTCCTGCCAGCTCGGACAAAGGTAATTCGATAGTTTTTCGCACATTTTTTTGGGAAACTGAGGTGAATACCGGTGTAGAAAATTGCTATATCAAGTGTTAATTATGTGACAATGAGTCGGCCGAAAACGAGAAGACGAGAACACGAAATGAGAAGAGGTAGAGGAGAGGTAGAGGGAGAGGAGGCGACGAGGGGATATACATTTATTTTTTTTTATTTTTATAATAGTTTTTTTAATTAGAAAACTACAAGTTCAGTTTTCACGAAAAACCGGACCAAAGCAAACAACCGAAACGTAAACAAATGAAAAGAGAATTTTCCCCGAAATGGCTGAGCCGCAAGTGGCACGACCTCAACTGCTGCATAAACAGTTGCCGCAGTTGCAGTTGCAATTGGAATTGGATGTGGTTGTGGATTTGGAATTGGAATTGGAATTGGGAATCGGAGGAGCATTTGTGGCAAGTGAAAGAGCCAAAACAAATTGATGACAACAAGTGGCAAGCGTTCTCGAGAGCGACTGCGTTTTATGACTTTTACCCGATGCTGGCGCTGGGCCCAACAATTGCCTATTGCCCCGCGCACTGCCTCCGCCCCTGCGCCTGCCCCTGCCCCTCGCCTGCTGCATGATCAGCCAAAGGCAGCCACTTCAGACGGCAGCCAACTGCAGATTCGTCGTCGTCATTTTCTAGGAAGCACTCGAGCGTTGCAGCGTGTAAACAACTCGCTGAGATTTTCCTTGGCCCTGGCCGTGGCCCTGGCCCTGGCCCAGCTCCGGCTACAAGGCTAGTCAGCGCCGATCTTTAAGTGGCTTTGTTCCCAAGCTAAGCCACAGAGACTCGATTCGTGCTATCTGCGATCTGCACAAGATGCGCTGAAAGCCTCGAGATGATTTCTGCATGATTTGCATTTAAAAGCCTTGTGGCAAACACAGTGCCACGACCAGGGCAAAGTTGGGAAAGTGCCCCAAGCTTGACTCCAAGCTGCGCTTTTCCTTTGCCACCAAAATGGGCGCCACTTGATGCAACAGGAATATGGTCTTCAAATTGCAGCAAAGTGAAAGAAGCTAGAGATGTGAACAGCTGCGATTATTGTGAACGAATCGGTTTGAATAAAGCAAGCTTTGAATATCTGGCAATATGAGGGCAATTAATGCAACTGTGATGAAAACAAGTAAGAAACAAATAATGTAACAATCGGAATTATCAACCACAAGTAAAAGCTAAACAGTAATAAAAAACGCCTTGAATACTATATGAATGTGAAATTCAAATGAAATGAATGCATTTACACTCACATGCGAGTGAATAGCCTCCTGGCAAGATAACTATGAATAAAGCCGCCAATACTATGAATGAGCAAATGGGTATGCATACGGTTTTTTATGGCAATCGAATAAGAGTTGAGCCCACAAGCACTGGCAAGTCATTTGAATGTATTTACAGTGCCTACTAAAAAGCTATCCACTTGGCTACCGCAAGTTCTTACTTTCGCAATTACCCCGACAAATTTGGCACTTAGAAGGCCGTTAATCGAATCAAATGGCAGGTCGTGTAAATGCGTTTGGCTGTTCGAGTAGCTACCCCAGGCGACACGCAGCCAGGACTCGCCAGGACTCACACGGCGGTCGGACACTTTTACAGCGCGTTGCGTGCGCAAATTGAATATTAAACGTGTTAATCTATTTTAGGGCCACGCTAAGCCAGCCCCCGCCTGTTTATTATTTGCCCAAGCGAAAATTTATTTGGCGATCTTAGCCGAGTGCCGAATACCCGCTTACCAAGTACCCAGTGCCAAGTGCCGGGACCGGGTCCGGGTCCGAGCGTTGCCCGTTGCCTTTAAAAAGCGCTTCGACTTTTTATTAATTTCCCTGTTGACAGCAATTTGCAACGCTACACGAATTTGTTACCACCAAAGAACACAAATACACACAGACGCACACACGGTCACATACACAGCCGGGGGCTGGACCCTCAGACAGAGTCTGGGACTGGGTTCTGGGTTCTGGGACTGGGCCTCAGGTCTGAATGTTATGTGTAACGAAACGGCCGAAAAACTTCCGCATGTGTTGATGGGTTAATAAATATTTGAACACACACACACACACACACATACACACACAACACTGACACATTAAACGCCCCTGTGTACGTGTATGTGTGTGTGTGTGTGTGTATTTTTATATTTACCGCTATTTACGTGCCACCATTTGCAGTGTTGTAAAACGTTGCGCCCCCGAAATGGACAAGACCACAAAAGGGTTGTTGCTTGTTGCAAGTTAGTTGCCCATTTGAATGGCACGTTTGCTGCCACACACTACGAACGACAAGGGGGCGGGGGGGAGGTGTTAAAAGTTGGCAAGCAGTTTTATAGCCAAATGAATTTTACACAAGCCACATACACAATTTGGCCTGGTTTGTGATTCGTTGCGGGCAACGTGTGTCCACTTTAAGTGTTCAGGCCGTTGAAGACGATGAAGCAGATGGAAAGCACGTTTGCAGCTGGCAATTTATCGATAAGTTTGCAAGCAGATTACCGTGAATAGGTTTAGTTTTAAATGCAAGTCGAGTCGTGCAACGGTGAAACTTACGATTAACTGTGGAAGAAATTATTTAAACTATTGTTTAACATGTTAAGTAACGATAAAGCTAATTTAATCGATTGCATTGCAGACTTTTAAGTTATCGATTTGTACACGAGATTATCGATAATGTTATCGTTACCATCAATTTATAAGTGCTGCCAAACTAAAAGAAATTATATAATTAATAAACGTTCGTAATTATCGATTAATTTTCCTAGTTAATATATTTAATTTTTGATAATCAATTGAAACGTGTAAATTGAGCTAAATAAATGCAGCGTTAGTGTTATCGATTAACTGAGCGATAACTGTAATCGATCAGTAAATTGATAAAAACAATTAATTGTCAATTTGACGCTATTTTGCGACCACAATAAATTAATTTTTGTAAATATCGATAAATATCGCGCTCTTCATGCCAGCCAAGCCCAAGTTCAAGAAGTCCTCAGCTGAGCCACGCCCAGCCCAAGACGCCGTCGATTACCACTTAACCCAACAACAAGAACAACAACATCAATACAATTGAACCCAAAATGACGTCTAATTATAAAGCGCGAAGCGGGGAAATGAGAAAATTGTTTTTGGCGGCGCCAAAACACCTGCCCAACGCGAACTACACAACACTGACAGCAGCAACAACTACCTCTCTCTCTCTCTCTGTGTCTCGCTCTCTGTCGCATGTTCTGTCTCTGTCTCAGGCTTAAGTGCATGGCCATATAAATAATTGAACAGCCAAAGAATGCAAAAATAAAGAAAAATTTCAAGCGAATTTGCGATAGGTGGCGACAACAACAACAAACAACAGCGACAACAACAACAACAACAACAGCAACAACAACAAAAGACAGCAGCAGCCGATATGGAGGGTTCAGAAGCGGGTGCTGGGAAGGTTGATGCTGGAAAAAAAGCTCACTAACTACCCAATTATTTCATTTAAGCTTCACTGCTTCACCGCAGCTGGCAACGCAATCGGCGCCGCAGTCGGCGTCGCAGTCGCAGTCAGCGTTCGAAATGAGCGAAGTAAATCGCAAAATGGTTGAAGATATGAGAGCCAAACGAAAGCGCACAAAAACTCGAATACAATACAACAGCAACAACAACAAGAACTACAACAACAATGCGCCAACTTCGGTCAAGTGGTTGCCGAGGGGAACTGAGGAAAAGGGCGGCGGGGGACGGCGGGCGGTGGGGGGACTCTATGTTAGCTGTAAGCAAATTTAAGCACAGCAGAAAATCAATGGCAAGCAAAAATCTTTGTGCAGGCAGCAACAATAACAACGACAATGGCAAAAAGTGAAATTGGAAAATAAGCGTAACACAAAACCCCGGGAAAAGTGTAGCTCGCGGCCCCATAACGTTGCCGTCAACACCCCCCCAGCCACCACCCCCAGCAGCAGCAGCCGCAAACAGTTGTCTGATTGTTGCCATTTATATTGTTGTTGTTGCTGTTGTTGTTGCTGTTGCAGCTAGCTGAGTGGCAGCAACAATGGGGCATGCCAAATGCCAAGAAGATGATATTTTGTACAGCTATCCGCTATTCGGTGTTGCTCGTGGCGCGATTTAATAGCTGTGTGACAACCCTAGACGAACACAAGCGCCTAGCTTAGGGTAAACAAGTCCTGGACATGGCCTGAAAATGACATTACCAAAGTTTACTTGTACTGAGCTTGTTGCACAGAGATAGATAGAAGATAGAGGAGAAAAATAGTTTTCAAGCTAAATTGATTTCTTGAATGTTGCCAAGCGAGTGATTTTATAGAGCTTTGACAACTCTGAGTAAGAAATTTAGGGCTTTTCGGCAGCTTTTGTTGTTGCGAAAATTAATTTATCTAAAAGTAACACTCGTTCCGAGATTTCTCCTCAAGCAACGCCTGTAATATAACCAAAAGTATGGCAACCCTAAACCTTTTAATGTGAAAACCTGAACTAGGCCACGCCCATGTAAAGCGACAGCTTTTTGATCACTTTTGTATGGCCTCGAGAATTTGTTTAACACAAGCGTGGCAACCCTGGACAGGCTAGGAAATACATTTCCTGCTCTTAAGCTGCTAAATAACCCACTTACCCTGGACATGCTTCACAGCATTCGATTCGTATTAGATCTTTTGCTCATATGGCAACCCTGATCATTCGCAAGCATTAACATAGATTTGAACTATAAGGAAGTAATACCTGATTCCGACTTGGCCCTGCTTTAAATCAGCTAAGCTGCGTTCCCAAAAAGTTGCCAAAAAAGCAAATTCTATTTCAACCAACTCTGGCGCTCTCCCACTCCCACTCTCCACTCTCCTCTCCACTCTCTCTCTCTCTGTCACTCCCACCTCGGCCTGCTCTGTCTTACAGCGTTTGCCCGCCATCTTGGAAAAAACAACGGGATTGCCGCCCGCCGCTTTTTCGTATTTATTACAAGCAAAAGAAGCAAAAAAAAAAAAAAAAAAAAACGCACACAGAGCGCAAATCGAGTTAACGAGCTAACAGCGGGAGAGGGGCAGAAAGGGGGTGGGGCTGGGGGAGTGTGAGGAAGTTGGGTTGGGTTGGGTTGACTGCAGGGCGACTAGAGTCTAAGCCCAAAAATTGTCTCCCGCAGCAGCGGCCACCCCCAAAAAGTAAGGCAGCAACCACTAACCCACACACACACACTCGCACACACACACACGCACACACACGCCGAAAGCCACCCCCGAAAAGCAGCTTTCGTATTGTGTAACAACTAACAACTTAACCACCCGCCAGACGCAACACCCGCCCCCGCCCCCGCCCCCCAGCAGCAGCCCCGACAAAAAAACATTTGCCTTTGCCCACTTTGTCGTTTTTTGCCACTTTGCTTCTTCAACTTATTTACGTCTCCATTACAAATAATTGCGCGTCATATTGGCTCAGCTATACTTAGCTCCCAGTTGCCACCCCCAACAAACAGCACCCGGCCCCCGCGCCCCCAGTCCCCTTTTGCCGCCGCCAGCTTCGCTTGCTTTGCCAAGTTTTGCCTTGGCGCAAATAAATTCGCAGCAGCGGCAAATGTGGCCCCATTCTGCCTAGACAGACGCTTGGCAACGCCCACACCCTTCACCCTCCGTGTTGCGTTGTGTAAGTGTAAGTAGTAAATACGCTCGAGTATTATTAACGTAAATGCAAAATTGCCAATTTCGAGTGTATTTCCTGTCAACAGAAATTTCCTTCATGGCGTCGCTACCACTTTACCCTCCCCCTCTCAAACCCCTCTCCCGCACCTTGCCCCCTCAAGGTATTCAGTGAAATAAAATTAAAAGCAAAAATATCGCCACAGAGAATTGCCAAGAGAAACTCGGGCGCGTTTTTTTTTTTTATGGCGCCTTTTATTTTATTTTTTTTCTTCTCATTCTTTCCGCGCGCTTTGCTCTATTTTGCGCTGGTGGCACCCGCGCGGCCCATTCACTAAATCGCGTTGTCTACGCAATGCCAGCAGCGAGGAGTCTTACGGCTCGATTCCCCCCTCTGTTTAGCTCCATCCGCCCCCTTTGGCCAGGCTTCAGGGCCGTGGCTTTTATTAATATGTCTGGCAATTTCAATTTGACTTTATTGGTAATTTTACATTTCGTCTCTCTAAACGACTCGCAACTAGGCGCAGCTTTGTGGCATGTTTGAGGAGGAGGGGAGAGGTAAGGGGGCTTGGCAGGGGCGTCGTTGCCTTGGCTGCCATTTATCGCAGCGCTTTGGACTGACAAATGCGAGTAGCAAGGCCAATATCGAGCGGACTGCTGGGTAGCTGCTCGTAAATGTAATTGAGAACTGTGTGCCAAGTGTGCCAAGTCTGGCAGTAGGTGCATGCGATAGTTATCGATAGACAGCGACAGCGAATGTGTTCAATGTGCGTCATATTAAGTATGCGATAGCTATCGATAGCTTACTAAGCTAAAACTGTGCACAATGACTATTATGTGTCATAATTTAAGTGAACGATATTTATCGATTACTGCTAGAGGCAGATATATGTTAACGATAGTTATCGTTAGCTGTTGATAGAGAAAAATGGGCGTCAAATTATTCGTTTAATGTATCGAGAGCTCACGTTTCACAAATATATAATGTTTATCGAAACATGTTTACGATAATTATCGATCTCGAAGTATCTGCTTAATAATGTGAACAATAAAATTTAATAATATTTTAAGCTTAATGTTGATTACATCACAAGTTTCTAGACTCCAAACATTTATCGATGCTCTGACCGATAAATGTTATTGTTCAATTGAACGCACACAGTTACTTGAGACTGCCTTTCAACAAATTGGCAAATTATCCCATTAAGGACTGTCTTCTACTGTCCGTCCCGCCCCTTGCACGGTCCGCTAGTTCATGTAAATTCATTAAATAGCAAAAAGATATCGTTAGCCGCACAAAACAAAGCCAGTTTTGGCAGGAAAATTGCTTAATTGAACATTTAATAAACGCACAAAGGAGCCAGTAAAGTGGCCAGGACTGGACACACACAGAAAGAAAGAAAGAGAGAGAGAGAGGGAGAGAGTGAGAGAGGGAGGAAGGGAGGAAGAGGGAGACGGGAGGCAGAGAGACCTACTTCAGATAGGTATAGATTACAGTCGTAGAGCAGAAAAGATGCCAACTTCAATATCAAAATAATTTAGGCGGAAAATGAACCTGAAAAGTGTGGGGAAAAATGAATGAAAGGAAGCTGGGCACACAACGAAATGAAAGCAATCCAAAGGGCGAAACAAAGGAAGGCAGGCGGGGGACGGGGCACGGGCAGGGGCAGGGGCAGGGGGCACAGGCCGTGGCAGGCAAACCACAAAATATCGCATGACAGAAAATCAAGCAACTCATGGCTCCGATTCATTGACCAGACGACAGACCGACCCGGTTCAGCACGGTCCGAGCGGCAAATTCAATTAGTAGCCAAAGCGCACGTCGGGCAGACAAGTAAAGAGGGAGACGGCGAGACCAGGCCGGGCCGGTCCGGTCCGGACGACGAGCAAGAGCAACAACGAGACCAGCAGCCGACATCGATAGCTGGCCAAAGTGGCTAACCGTGCGAGCGCAGCCTCCTCCCACTCCACTCCACACACACACACACACACACACACACACACACCCCACCCCCCGACAAGTGGGCGGAGGCTATATTGTTGCTATTTATAAGTGTGTGTCCAGTTGCCCCGGACCGTCGGACAGCTGTCCGTCGTTAGCTAATTGTTAATTGATGTGTGTCTAATTATGCCCGCCAAAGTAGCCAGGCAATAAAAACAATCACAGCCACATGACAACAACAACAACAACAGCGGCAACAACAACAACAAATGAGCAACGTTCTCGCTTCGTGGCTGGCCCCGAGAGGGGCTGAGGGTTGTGGGGTGCGTGGGGGGCGCGAGTTGCGGTGCCAAGGCAATCAGTAATCAGTTGTTGTTGTTGTTGTTTCTTTCTTTTATTTACTTTGTGTTTTTTTATATGCATATTTTTTATTTACTCGCAACAAATTGTTACTGGCCTACCTGTTTCTCATTTTGAAATTAGTTTTTAATTAAATTACCTTTTCTTTATACTTTAATACATTTCCATATTTTGAACATAAATTATAGGTGTTATTTATGTTTCTTACTAATCTTTTAATATTTATATTGACTTTGGCCCAATGCTCCTACCATATCATAATATATTAGCTATACAAACTTAGAGCTTTCTCAAGTTCTGCTTCTTTAATAGTCAGCCTTTTATGATCCGTGAAATGTATAAGGATTCATTTTTATTGTACGCAGTGTATATGTAGAATTTGGCCTGATCAGATCACTATATCATGTAACTGCCGTAGAAACTATCGATTAAAAGCCGAGTTTTTTATTTGAAAATCCTATTATATTCTTTTTAAGATACAAACAAAATTCAACAGCACAAATGTTTATTAAGCGCTTTAAATATAGGCACAATATTATTACTATACTATATACTATATGATAGAGTTCCCAGCATAGGAACAATCAGCGCAAAGCCAGAAATTGTTGTTTGTAAAGTCCGTTTTCTGGCAAAGTATACGAATTTATCGCAAATTTTCTATTTGTTTTTCAATCGATAGAAGATAATTATTCGAGTTTTTTTAACTGCAGATTTTGTTGTAATTCAGTTATTTTCCCTACTCCCAAACGTTGTTTCCCATTGCACTCCAAACTCAGATGCTTAGCCGAGAGCTAAGCTGGCTAATAGTAAATAGTTATTAGTACCTGCTTAGAGTCCATGAATTACTCACTTAATTCTCCCCACAATGGCAAGCCCTCTTTAGCCCGTTCGTATTACCACAAAATGCTGAGACAAGTCACAATTGGGCGGCAGTTGATTGAGTGTGTGGCCCGGAAACTAATTTCGTTTATGGTGAAAAGTGAGACCATTATTGTTATCATCATTGTGCACACACACACACACACACACACATTTTCCTATACATATGCCCATGAAAATAATCACAATAGAACGCCCCGTGCGACACGCCTAAGCCGATTCCCGTTTAATTTGAGAGCAAGAAGAAGACGGAAAAAAGGGCTAAACCACTTAACACCCTAACACCCTAATTGTCAAAACAAAGCGCACACGAAACACAACACACACACACACACACACACATACACAGACGAAACCATCTTGCTGATTTCGTAGACCCGGTTCCAGTTCCCCGCTCAGGTCTTTGAGTAGGCAGCATGAAAAGCCAAACAAAACTGGCTAAAGAAAATATTTTGTGGCAATTTTCTAAGAAGGCAAAACATGCACGAACTGAAACTGGAACGCAACCGCTGTGGCAGAGGCAGGCAGCATGTCCTGGCGGCGTCTACTCGTCGAGGACGTGTGCGCGCGCTTAACCCTTCGCTGACATTTGAATAAATCCTGGCAACTTGTCAAAATCTGCGCGCTGTTGAATGAAAGGCAAGCGAGCATGGAAAAATGTTCAGCTGTCGCTTATCGTGTGCGAAAAATCTAGGTGCCGTGGCAGGGGCAGGGGCAGGGGCAGGGACAGAGGCAGGGGCAGGCATGAGCTGGTTTTTCCTTTGAAGCCAGGATGAGCTCGTATGTCTGACAAGCTCTATTGTCAGGCATTTAAAGGAAATGGGATTGGGATGTGGTCTTGGTCTTGGTCTTGGTTTGGGCTTGTGATTGCCATCGATTCGCATTGTGTGTGGCTGGGACATGTGTTAAGCAAGCGCCAGGAATGCGGCAAAGCCTCACTCAGCTCACTCACCTCGCTCACCTCGCTCTCTCTCGCTCTCTCTCGCTCTCTCTCACTCTCTCTCTTCCCCTTCTTCCACTCTCTTTGCAGAGCAAGCGGCCGCACGTGGTCAGGACTATGCCAGCAGCTTGGCCAATGCCAGCGGCGACGAGCAGTCGCCCAGCAAATCCGCAACTGCCGCCGTCGACGCTGGCGCCCTGCTCGGCTCACCCACGGCCGCCGGCAGCGGCCAGGCGGGCGCCACAAGCAACGCCGCCAGCAATGGCACTGGCAACAGCAACAACAACAACAACAACAACAGCAGCGCAGGCTCCGGCTCCGGCTCTGGCTCCGGCTCTGGTTCCGGCTCCAGCGCCAGCCGCTGCTCGCCCTCGGCCGCCTCGTCCTCGTCAACAGCCGCCGCCCTGGCCCACGTCCAGCAGCAACAGCAGCAGCAGCAGGGCGGCCAGCCGACGGCTCATCATCATGCCGCTCTGGCTGCTCATCAGCACGCGGCGGCGGCAGCGGCGGCTGCACATCATCATGCCGCTGCCGCGGCGGCCGCCCATCATGCGCACCACGCCCACGCGGCGGCCGCGCATCATGCGCACGCCCACGTCCACGGCCATGTGCATCATGCGCACGAGGCGGCCTTTCTTGGCGCCGGCGCTGGCGCCGCGGCCAATCCGAACGGACTGCTGGCCGGCCATGGCGGCGATGTGCTCGTCGGCCCCGGCGGCACTGGGCCCGGCGGCAAGAAGAAGAACAAGCGCCGGCACGGACGCACCATATTCACCAGCAGCCAGCTGGAGGAGCTGGAGAAGGCCTTCAAGGAGGCCCACTATCCGGACGTCAGCGCCCGGGAGCTGCTCTCGATGAAGACGGGCCTCGCCGAGGATCGCATACAGGTTAGTTGCACCCCCTCTATATATATTATATATATATATATACAGTATGTCAAAGAAGTGTTTTGACAATGGAAAAAATTCACATTTTTCAAATTTCTTTGTTTAGATTTTATTTATATTTTTTTGTGATTGTTTATGCTAATTTAAGGTAGTAAAAAAAAAAAATTCACAAAATACTTTTGATTATAACATTTTTGAAAAATAATCCAACCACTTTAATCACTGTCAAGAAAGTGTATATGTATATATAAGCTGCCACATCACGTTGCCACGCTGTGGCACTGCAGTGGCACGTGCGCTGCCCCCAAATGGCGTCCATTTTTATGGGCGCTCGTAAAGTTGGCGCGTTTATGGCCGTTGCGAGGAAAGAAATCCAAATCAAAGGCGGCTGCGGCTTCGATTTGGCACTTGGCAAGTGTTGCCACACACACACACACACAGTCATATATAATGAGGCACACTGATTACATAATTACGAGTGCACACACTCTTGCAACGGCAACAACTCCAAATGAAGTAAGAAAACGTGGCAAGCGGCACTCGCCGACACTCCAAATTCGCAATTCGCAAATTGCAAAAAAAAAAAAAAAAAAAAGGCGACAACGATCGACACGTCGTCTTCAGGGCCTTGAATCATCTCAGGCCCACGGCCGGGTCCGGGTCCAAACCCAATCCCTTGCCTAGGCCCTAGCCTTGACTTGCAACAAACACTTGCAACACTTTTAATGGGCTTGGCACAGCAGCAACAGCTGCAGCTGGGCCAATGCCAGCTCTTCAAAAGGGCTGCCCCCTTTCACAACTCAACGGAGAAATTCACAGAGCGCATTCAAGAGTTGCCCCCTATGCCAAAAATGGCAAGAGTATGTCTAATTTTCCTAATAAGGCAGCTTCACATTAAAGTTTCGCTTTAAACCTTTTTATTCAGGTATTTTATGGCACCTACAAAGAGGTTTTTCGTAGGCGCAAACTTTAAATTGGAATTCAAAAGGAAACAAGCGACCTGAGAGAAATAATCAATAATTACAAAAATAGAGTAGCTCGAGTTTTCCACAAGAATTTAGGCTCAAAAGCAGCTTATAAAATGTGTATTTAAGCATTTTATTTAAATGAAAGAATTGATCTGATAACCGTTGAATATTTCCTATAAGCATTTAGGATTTATCTACAAGACTACGAAAGACAGAATAGGTATAAAAACATAAGCTAATTTTCTATTTTAATTATATAAAACTTATCAAAATAAAAAAATAATAATAATAATAATAATTAGCATACTTAAAAGGATTTAGAACTGATCAAAAAAATATTATCAGAGAGAGAGAGAGAGAGAGTGATATGTAAAGTAAGGATCCTTAAAAAGAAAATATCAGAAAAGGAAAGAAGCAAACGAAAAATATAGAAGGCTTAAAACAAATTAATAAAAAAAATAGGGAAGTCACAAATAAAAGAGAACAGAAAAATTAGATAATAATCTCAGAACAAATAAACAAACAATAATTAAATAATCACAACATATGAGGAATTGTTTCGCAGAAATAAATAAATAAATATAAATTGGTTAATGTCAAAGCCAACATTGCCTAATGCATTTATACCCACACACCCCCGCCCCCCCCCAAACTGGGGCCACTTGATTGGCCGCAAGATGGCGCCGCTATTTCGCTTAGAACATAGCCAGAAGAGCTGTGGGACAAGGGGCAATGGCAGCTGTTGCTGCTGCTTGCGACGCCCACTTGAAGGGCAGCAGAGAGGCAGGGGGTGGCGAACAGGGCAATGATAAAAGGAGCGACAGTCGCCGAGGTAGGTGGAGAGGGGGTGGGGAGGAAAAGAGGGGGGGACACTCAGCAGCAATCAGCAGCATCAAATGAAAGCACAACAAGTCAGTGGCCAAATGGCTGACGTTCACTTTTTAGCCTGTCCGAGCGAAGGGGCGGGCGGGAGGGGGGTGAATATGCATGCATATAAAAGTTGAAATGAGTGAGTGCTTGAGTGTGTGCGTATGTCTGAGTGTGTGTGTGTGTGTGTGTAAATGTGTGTCTGCGTTTGTGCGCAAATCAAATTAACAAGCACAATTGGCTTAAAAAAAATACGTAATACGCGCAAGTAACACGAAGCAAACACACACACACAGACACACACGCACACACACATTGAAAGAATGTCACACACACACACACACACACGCACGCACGCACTTCAATTAAGTGCAAATATGGCGCAGTCTGCGCACAGCTTGAAAAAGCCGTTCGGGAATGGCAACGGGAGCTGTTGGCACAGAGGCAAGTAGGGGAGAGCAGGAGGAACAGGAGGAGGATGAGGAGGAGGAGGAGCGGGGGGAGAGGCCTCTTTGGCACTCGGCGCTGAGGCAATCATTAGCAGCAACAGCACGACAACGGCAAGAGCAAGGATACGAATGCGAAATGCGACCGACGATGAGTGCAATTTTAAGGGGACGAGGGAAAGAAGAAACGATGGAACGAGGAAACGAGGCGACGACGAAGCGTCGACAATGGCAGCCATGCAAATACACGCAGACAACTGCAGCAGCAACAACAACAGCAGCAGCAACAGCAGCAACAACAACAATAGCAGCAAATCGAAGCCACCATTAAAAGTTCGCTGCGCTCTCGCTGCGTTCGCTCTCGTTGATTGTTTTTGTTTTTTTGCCTGCCGCTTTTAATTGCATTCCATTTTGTGTATGTTCCGGTGTTGTTCTCTCTCCTCTTGTTTTTGTTTGTGTGCGTGTGTGTGTGTATGTGTGCATTTTCGCCCCTGTGCTTGTTGTTTTTGTTGCTGCTGCTGTTTTTGTGTATTTTCTTCTCTTTTTTTTGTGTGTTTTCTGCGACTCTGTCAGCTTTTATTTTTGCACAAAGAAGAAAGAAATATGGCCGGGCAAAACATGTTTTCAGCTCACTCACACACACAAACACGCACGCATGCACAAACTCTCTCTCTCTTTCTCTCTCTCAGTCTCGCTCGCTCAGCAGAAAATTTTACAATCAAATCAAATTTGTTGCTGTGTCAAAAGTGAACGCAGCTGACAGGCGACAAAGGCGTCGCCAACGCTTTGGCTAATGAGCTTCGCCGCGGCGATTAGCTGCTCTGCGAGTGCAATCTCTGTTCACTTGCGCCTCGTTCGTCGCCTCGTTCGTCGCCACGTCCGTCGGCCAGACAAGGATGGCAATTGGCTCGCGGGCTTTGAGTCAGCTCCCCGCCCAGCTGCCCATTTCTGCTGCTTCATTGTTTCTTTGCTAATTTCGACGCGCTCTTGTCCACATTGAAGTACACTACACGAAAAAAGCACAACATAAAATAGCAAGCAGAGCCAACAATTTGGAAATGCATTAAGAACGCATTCGCCGTGCACTCCACCGCCTGTTGCAATTGCCCGGCCGTGGCACAATAGGAAACTCTCAACAGAAATCGCTTTACTTCAGCTCAAGCACCAATAATTTCGCCTACTTTAGTACATTTGGCGAGCGCAATTTGTCGCTAAGAGCTCCCATAAACAACTGACAGCAAAAACTTGAGTGCCTATCGATTTGTTGTAATCGATCAGCTTGCCCAATTACCGTTAATTCCAATGCCTGCACATTTCTAACAAGCATCTACATAAACCGCGCATTTCGAAAACTTCAAAAGTTTCAGTTTGTATAGTTGTTCGTTGCTGGCTATCGATTGCTTGTAATCGATAGGCTTGCTTAATTACCGTTAAATCTTATGCCCATGCACACTTCTAATCAACCTCTACAAAAATCGCGCATTTGGACAACTTTAAAGGCTTCGGTTTGTATATTTTTTCTTCACTGGCTATCGATTTGTTGTAATCGATATGTTTCTAGCAAGACCATCCATCATTATTTTTTACACCTTTTTTACAATCTTTCATCGCAGCCTTTTCTCACTTTTGTCTGTGTTTTCCCTTCCTGCTCTGCTCCGCCCGCCCCCTCGCTAAGCGCTGGCAAAAGTGTAACAAATGTTTTGCATTCTTCTTATTTTCTTCTTCCTGTTTTCTTCTTTTTTTGCATAATTTTCACTGCTCAGCCGCGCTTACACATTAATTATACACTTTACATTGCACGCCCCGCCCGCCTCGACACTCCACCATTTTTCCCACTGTTGCTGCGTTTTTTAATGAGCTGTTAATACACACTCGCACACACACACACAGTGAGCGAAATACTGTTAAAAATGATTATGCATAATTATGTAATTAACATTTAAACAAAAGAGGTTATGGCTATGAAACAAAAGCATTGCACAAATTACTATTTGCATTTTTTTTTTTGCACAACACGCACGTCATTAACAAATACGAAAGAAAGGAAGTGAAATAATAACTAAGTGTCCTAGACAAAGTTGCGCGACTAGTAGATACTGCGTACTAGGCTGTTTACACGAGAAACTTTTAATATACATAAGTTTAGTTATTTGTTTATAATACAAATATAATAAATTCCAAAGGAAATCAATTTATAAAATGAATAAATCAAATTTCACAACTCTAGCTCTTAGAGTTCCCAAGATTGCGGAGTTACCTGTCAAACTGGGCTCTATAAACGCAATTGTTGCTGTTAATGGGATACCCTGTAACATGCTCCAAACCTTGCCAGCTACTAAACATTTTGTACTCTGCAATATGCAGCTAAAATATCCTGCACCGTTTTTCTTAAGAAGCGCTTGTTGCTGCATAAGGTCTAACAATGTATCTCCCCCTCTATAACTATGCTACAGGGTATTTGGGCTATACAACAAGCTAACAGATGATGAATAAAAAGCTGGCGCGTGCCGCACTTGTTAGCATTTGTCAAACCCAGTCGCATTAAATCTTTACCATGCCCCCCCCCCCCCCCTTCTCCCCCACTGCAGAAACAATAAACATTAACAAGTTTAGCAACACTGCGAATTGAGAAATGCAAACTGAGAACTGAGACCTGAGAACTGAGAACTAGGCGCATTTTAAAAAGTCATTTATCAACGCATTAGCAACACTGATTGAGTTCAACCCCGCCCCGCACGTTCCTAGGGGGCGGGGTTGTGTTGTTGTTGCTGTTGTTGGCTGGTGTTAAGTGTTGTCAACTCAAGCAGATTTAATTTGCCATGTTTTATGCTATTGTTGTTGTTGTTGTTGTTGCTGCTGCTTCCCCTCCTCGCTGCGATCTCGAGTGCAGCGGCAAACACAACTAAACAACTGTAAATGCAAATGTTGACATCACACCAACAACAAACCGACCCAGCAGCCAAACCACCCACCCTCTGAACCTCTCCGCACAGAGACAACGAGCCGCGTGGCAAGTGAATTTAATGCGACCGCCGTCGACTTCTATTTTTATGGTCCACAGAGAATTGCGGCACATTCAGCAGCTATCCCAAAAGAGAGACAGTGCGAGCGAGCGAGACAGAGAGATAAAGATGGCAAGAGTTAGAGTTAGAGCCGCTGCAACCCTGGGAAAGCCTGAACTTTTCACAACAGAAGATTAAGCTGTCCCCTGGGACAAGCAGCCCCTCCCCCTCATCCTCACCCTCCCCCGCCCCCCAACCCCCTCTTGAGACGCACCCACTTTACAAGTTGTCTGTGAAATTGAAAATTGACCGTTTAATGTACGAACAAAAAATTGGGAAAACTGCTGGCAACATTTCGTGGCACTAATAAGTACTCGAAAATCAGCGCGTGGCACTAAGAACTCGGCAAAGGGGAGCGTAAGCTGGGGAAGAGGGGGTGTGGGGGGTAGTTCTCAAGCAGCTCCTGTCAGCGTGACAAGTGCGAGCGTTCGTCTAAATCGGCTCAGAGGGCGCAGAGCTCGCATTGAAACAGTTACAAGCAGCCAGTGCCACGCCCCCTTTGCCCACCCCCCTCAACCCAAACTTAACGCTGTTGTTTGCATTGCTGTTGTTGTTGCATTTAATTTAATTAGTTTTAGCCAGCTTGCTGCACTCCACGCAAACACAAATACTCGCACATATATACATATATATATCTGTATATATACCTGCTTAGTTTCCAGTCCGGCTTCGCAAACCTATTGCTTCTTCATTTATTATGCTTGTCCTTGTTCTAGTCCTGGCTTTCGCTTTCATTTGTCGTCCTATTTATGCGTAATTATCGCATTTGCACTAATGAATTTTTCGCTGTTTGTTCAGTTCGCTCCGATAGCATCTGTTT
Organism: Drosophila colorata; assembly: GCA_035041545.1. Taxonomy (NCBI): domain Eukaryota; kingdom Metazoa; phylum Arthropoda; class Insecta; order Diptera; family Drosophilidae; genus Drosophila; species Drosophila colorata. The sequence goes on along the minus strand of JAWNLD010000490.1, from coordinate 19,964,987 downwards.
AATCCCCCCCAAGTCCAACTGACTGTGCGAAAATATATATCTATATAAATATATAGATGATGATATATTGGCTGTCTTCAGGTCTGTTAACATACTTCTCAAAAGTTGCCAGAAGTTGTTCCAATTACTGCCAGAAGTTTGCCCAATTACATTTTTGCAATATCCTTGACTTCTTGGGCCCAACTTTAAGAACAGGCTTTCAATCTGGGCGCTCCCTTTGCTCCCTTTCTAGCCTTTCAATTCCTTTTATTCGATTCGTATTAATTTATTACTCATTGCTCGCATATTCACATTTCACTCTTTGACTTTGTTTTGCCTGCAAGGATATCTATTAAAAGTGCGCTAGAAACTCGAAAAAAAAAAATTGGCAAGGACTCCCGCTTGAAATCAAACCAAATGTAGCAATAATAAACAAATATAAAAAATAAATAAAATAAAATAAAAATCATCGCATCTCACAAATCATTTAAAGAACTTTAAATTTCATTGTTTTTCTTGGCCCACTCAGAGTATTTTTATCTTTTTATTTTATCAATCTAGAGAACAAATCATGACCAAAATGCCATCAAACATGGAAATCGGTTCACTTTTGACAAACTTATGGGAGTTTGAAATATGGGACCTACGGATCCGAGAACTTTACATGTCAAATTTTTTGTCAATTATGCCATGATTTTTGACAAAAAATTTTACCCTCTCAGAATAAGTTTTAGTGTTGTTTTTTATGCTAATTGTGACAACCACAATCGATTAAAAATTTAAATTTGTAATTCTAAATTTTGAAAGAAAAAAATTTTGGAAAATAAGTAAGGGGGAGTACATGATTTTTTCACGAAAAAAATCATAAAAATTTTATTTTCAAATATTTATTTATTTTAAATGCAGAATCAATCTAAAGGACAATTGAGTATCAAAATGCCCTCAAACATGGAAATCGGTTCAGTTTTGACAAACTTATGGGAGTTTGAAATATGGGACCTACAAATCCGAGAACTTTACATGTCAAATTTTTTGTCAATTATGCCATGATTTTTGACAAAAAATTTTACCCTCTCAGAATAAGTTTTAGTGTTGTTTTTTATGCTAATTGTGACAACCACAATCGATTAAAAATATAAATTTGTAATTCTAAATTTTGAAAAAAAAAATTTTGGAAAATAAGTAAGGGGGGAGTACATGATTTTTTCACGAAAAAAATCATAAAAATTTTATTTTCAAATATTTATTTATTTTAAATGCAGAATCAATCTAAAGGACAATTGAGGATCAAAATGCCCTCAAACATGAAAATCGGTTCAGTTTTGACAAACTTATGGGAGTTTAAAATATGGTACCTACGGATCCGAGAACTTTACATGTCAAATTTTTTGTCAATTATGCCATGATTTTTGACAAAAAATTTTACCCTCTCAGAATAAGTTTTAGTGTTGTTTTTTATGCTAATTGTGACAACCACAATCGATTAAAAATATAAATTTGTAATTCTAAATTTTGAAAAAAAAAATTTTGGAAAATAAGTAAGGGGGGAGTACATGATTTTTTCACGAAAAAAATCATAAAAATTTTATTTTCAAATATTTATTTATTTTAAATGCAGAATCAATCTAAAGGACAATTGAGGCTCAAAATGCCCTCAAACATGGAAATCGGTTCAGTTTTGACAAACTTATGGGAGTTTGAAATATGGGACCTACAAATCCGAGAACTTTACATGTCAAATTTTTTGTCAATTATGCCATGATTTTTGACAAAAAATTTTACCCTCTCAGAATAAGTTTTAGTGTTGTTTTTTATGCTAATTGTGACAACCACAATCGATTAAAAATATAAATTTGTAATTCTAAATTTTGAAAAAAAAAATTTTGGAAAATAAGTAAGGGGGGAGTACATGATTTTTTCACGAAAAAAATCATAAAAATTTTATTTTCAAATATTTATTTATTTTAAATGCAGAATCAATCTAAAGGACAATTGAGGATCAAAATGCCCTCAAACATGGAAATCGGTTCAGTTTTGACAAACTTATGGGAGTTTAAAATATGGTACCTACGGATCCGAGAACTTTACATGTCAAATTTTTTGTCAATTATGCCATGATTTTTGACAAAAAATTTTACCCTCTCAGAATAAGTTTTAGTGTTGTTTTTTATGCTAATTGTGACAACCACAATCGATTAAAAATATAAATTTGTAATTCTAAATTTTGAAAAAAAAAATTTTGGAAAATAAGTAAGGGGGGAATACATGATTTTTTCACGAAAAAAATCATAAAAATTTTATTTTCAAATATTTATTTATTTTAAATGCAGAATCAATCTAAAGGACAATTGAGGATCAAAATGCCCTCAAACATGAAAATCGGTTCAGTTTTGACAAACTTATGGGAGTTTAAAATATGGTACCTACGGATCCGATAACTTTACATGTCAAATTTTTTGTCAATTATGCCATGATTTTTGACAAAAAATTTTACCCTCTCAGAATAAGTTTTAGTGTTGTTTTTTATGCTAATTGTGACAACCACAATCGATTAAAAATATAAATTTGTAATTCTAAATTTTGAAAAAAAAAATTTTGGAAAATAAGTAAGGGGGGAGTACATGATTTTTTCACGAAAAAAATCATAAAAATTTTATTTTCAAATATTTATTTATTTTAAATGCAGAATCAATCTAAAGGACAATTGAGGATCAAAATGCCCTCAAACATGGAAATCGGTTCAGTTTTGACAAACTTATGGGAGTTTAAAATATGGTACCTACGGATCCGAGAACTTTACATGTCAAATTTTTTGTCAATTATGCCATGATTTTTGACAAAAAATTTTACCCTCTCAGAATAAGTTTTAGTGTTGTTTTTTATGCTAATTGTGACAACTACAATCGATTAAAAATATAAATTTGTAATTCTAAATTTTGAATAAAAAATTTTGGAAAATGAGTAAGGGGGAGTACATGATTTTTTCACGAAAAAAATCATAAAAATGTTATTTTCAAATATTTATTTATTTTAAATGCAGAATCAATCTAGAGGACAAATTATGACCAAAATACCATCAAACATGGAAATCGGTTCAGTTTTGACAAACTTATGGGAGTTTGAAATATGGGACCTACGGATCCGAGAACTTTACATGTCAAATTTTTTGTCAATTATGCCATGATTTTTGACAAAAAATTTTACCCTCTCAGAATAAGTTTTAGTGTTGTTTTTTATGCTAATTGTGACAACCACAATCGATTAAAAATATAAAATTGTAATTCTAAATTTTGAAAAATATAATTTTTCGAAAATGAGTAAGGGGGGAGTACATGATTTTTTCACGAAAAAAATCATAAAAATTTTATTTTCAAATATTTATTTATTTTAAATGCAAAATCAATCTAAAGGACAATTGAGGATCAAAATGCCCTCAAACATGGAAATCGGTTGAGTTTTGACAAAGTTTTGGCAGTTTGAAATGAGGAGAGCTATGAATCTGAGAAGTTTACACGTCAAAATTGTTGTTATTTTGCTAAGGGATTTACGTATATAGATTTTCCTCAATTGTCACGCCCAATTTGTGGGCGTAGCCCTCAAATCTTAATTTTGGTGTTCTTTAATAGCATCAACAAAAATTGCGTTCATAAGGATACAACCAATATGCTCGGTTGACAATGTGAACAGTGTATATTCATATAAATATGGGTTAACAGCTTTTTCTCTTGCTATCTGAAAGAAATAGAAAAACAACCAGTTCTGGCTTATTTTGAGCTGGGATTTATTTAAATACAAGTTCTATTTCTGGCATTTGCCAGCTGAAAAGTACTCCAGAGTATAATATATTATGTAATATTATATTATAATCTATTATATTGCATTTCATTATATTATATAATATTATATTATTGTATATTTATGGTTATTTTGTTGTCCATTGCAGGTCTGGTACCAGAACCGCCGCGCCAAGTGGCGCAAGACGGAGAAGTGCTGGGGCCACAGCACCAAGATGGCCGAGTACGGCCTGTACGGGGCGATGGTGCGGCACTCGCTGCCGCTGCCGGAGACGATCATCAAGTCGGCGAAGGAGGACGAGTCCGTGGCGCCGTGGCTGCTGGGCATGCACAAGAAGTCGCTGGAGGCCGCCGAGCTGCTGAAGAGCGACGAGAGCGACCGGGAGACGCCCACGTCGGACGACACGAACACCTCCTACTCGGCGGGCAGCACCCACAACTCGCCCATTTCCAGTTTCTCGATCTCCCGTCTGCTGTTCGACGCGCCGCCACCGCCGGCCGGCAGTGGCAAGCAGAGCAAGCATGCCGCCCATGCCGCTGCCCACGCCCACGCCCATGTCCACGCCCACGCCCATGCGCATATAGCGGCAGCGAATGCGGCCGCCGCAGCCGCTGCCGCTGCGCATCATCATCATGGCGATGCCGCTGCCGCCGCCGCCGCCGCAGCGGCCATGCACGCGGGCATGCATCATCATCATCATCATCATCATGGCGCCGGACACGGGCCGCACCACGGCGGACATGGCGCGCAGTCGGCGTCGGGGCAGCCCCAGCACCAGCACCACCCGTACAACCAGCAACAGCATCTGCACCACCTGCAGCAGCTCCAGCAGCAGCAGCAGCAGCAGCAACAACAGCAGCAGCAGCAGCAGCAGCAGCAGCAGCAGCAGCTGGCCGAGCAGCAGGCGGCGGCCGAGCGGCGCCAGCAGCAGCAGCAGCAGCAGGCGGCGGCGGTGCAGCATGCGATGCACTTGCACCACCACGGCACCGCCGGCTATGCCGAGGCAGCTGTGGCCGCTGCCGCTGCCGCCGCCGCGGTTGCGGCCGCTGCGAATGCGCGCAATGCGGCCGCGGCGGCCGCTGTGGCCGCCGTCTCCGTGGCCGAATCGGAGCCGGACGAGGAGCCCGACGAGGACGAGGACATGGACAAGGATGGCGACAACGATGCGGATGTGGATGCGGATGTGGATGCGGAAATCGATGCGGATGCCGATGGCGATGGCGACGGCGACATCGACATCTGCGACGACGAGGACGAGGCGCAGGCGCATCAGCAGCTACTGCTCAAGGTCAAGCAGGAGCAGGCGAACGGCGGCGGCGCCCCCGACGGAGGCAGCAGATGAAACATGTACATCGATGTGTTGTTCTAAGCGCCAGACGGGGAGAGCGCGAGCATCTCGAGGAGAAGAAGGCACACGCACACACAAATATTTATGGAGCAGGGGGCAGAGGCAGTGGCAGAGGGGGAACGAAGGAGCGGACGGAGGCGGAGACGGAGACGGAGGCAGAAGGACGCGCTGCAACTGGGCAATGATAATTTTCTAAGCATTAATCTAATAAATTAATTACAACATTTAACTGGATAACATTTTTTTTCATATACCTAAGGCACCCCAACTAAGAAAAGAAAAAACAACAACACGAAAAAACACAACACGCATTCATATAATAATACTTATATATACATATAAATAAATAGTTTTTTTTTTTTGGCATCATGTAAATATTAAATTATTTAACAAGAGATCAAAACCTAACTTTAAGCTGCAAAAACAAAAGCAAAACGAAACACAAAAAAAAGAAAAACAAAATATGCTAAATGTGATTTAATTTAGTTTTCAAATCTATTGCAAAAGCACCAGAACAGAAGACGAAGAGGACGACGAAAAAAGAAAAACAAGGCTTTTTATTATTTAAGATAACATTTTTTTTTCGAAAATTTTTTTGTTTTTTTTTTTGTGTATTTTTACTGTTGTATCCAAAATGTACTCGTAGTTCACGTAATTAAATAAGAAATTCATCGATTATTCAATTTGGTTTTTAAATCATCTATAGTTCAATATATATATATGTATATATATATATTTGCAGCAGCCGCAACTCAATTTTAAACACGTTTTATAAGAAAGTAGCGCAACATTCGGCCATGTCGAACTCTAGATACCCTTGCAGACGCTTTTTAATTAGTTGTTTACATTCATATTGTCAGCTTTAACTGCGAAAAATTTATAGAAAAGCTCATTTTACCAAGTTTCAATTGTAAACTATATACATAATTATATTCTGTGTAATTTGTTAACTTTTAAAGGGTAGTTTTTTCTAATTTTTCGATGTCCACCCACTTGCCAGTTATCTGCATTACAAAAATGTTCTTAAAACTTGCTTATATAGAAATTGTATGAACAATTTATCATGCGCTTAGACAGATTGAAGAGATCTTAAAGCTGGGTTCTTTAAAGCATAGCAAATTGCATGACACATTTTTAATACTCTCTGCAGGGGTACAACACACGCACACACACACACACACATACACGCATTTACACACAATTAACGCAATACAAATAAAATACATCATCTGTATCTGAATCAGAATCAGAAACAGACACAGAAATCGATTGCAGACATTCTCTTTATGATGCATCCACTTGATCAAATTAGTTAATAGTGCCACACAAACACACACACACACACACAAATTTTTTTCTCTCTCTTGAATTTTTTTTGTAAGCTTATGCAAAAAAATTGTGACACAAAAACAATGAGAAACAAAAATAAACACGAATTCTGTAATAACGAGTAATAAATAACAAGAACATGAAGAAAATGCGAATATACAATACACAAATAAACATAAATATATGAAAGTTAGATGAAATAAAACGAAATGAATACGATATAAATACAACTTGATTGCAAATATAATTGACTTTTCTTTTAATGGGGGTGGCAACTCTATGAATAATGAACCAATGAGAAACAAAAAAGAATTTGGAATTTAGTACATTAAGGTATTTGCTTTTGATATGTACAGCAAACATTTTACAAATTTCCCATTTGACACGCACCAAAAACGACATTCAAAAATAATTTCAAATTTACACTTTGAATATAACGGCTCGCTGGAGTATAACAGTTGTGCAGCGCTCTCATTGAGTCATTATAACACAACAGTCTGGCAGCACAAACGCTTCCTCATAACCGTAACACATAGATGGCGCCCTTCTGTTAAGCCACATCGTATAGCCTGCACAAGCTGCAAATGACATATAGATGGCGCCAGCTGCAGCTGTCAAACAGTTAATAAGTTAATAATAAGTTAATATGTTTTATTTAGCTTAATCTAATTTTACTAACTGCCATGTCATTAGGAATATTTTTTATTGTTTTATTTACAAAATGAAAAAATGAAAATATTAAAATTTAAGACTTGTCCGCGCTGGGATTCGAACCGGGCATAAATGAATTGTATACGTGGCTTGTTTAAAGCTCAATGTACTGCAGCAGTTGAGGCAGCAGGCGTAGGGTCTGGGCTGGCGCAGAGCGTTGAGTTCCGCGTTCCATTAATTCGTTGGTTCATGCGGTGTTTGCTGCGACGTGGGTTCGAGTTCCGCTTCATGATAGGGAATTTTAGATTTGTAATTATTTCTTCTCTCTGTTTCCCAGTTGTGTGTGAAAAAGTGTAGTCTTCTCCGCGCTCTGCTCTCCATATATAATTTCGTGGAGTTCTGTTTGTGTGTGGTTCTTCTCTCTCGATAATTTCCTTCTCTCATCAGCGTTCCCTCCTCCAGCTTTCTTTATAACACCCAAGCCAGCCAAACCACCACTCCCCCCCTACGCCACGCGCCGTTTGTTCATAATATTGCAAAATGAGCGTGCCAGTGTATACATATACATTGAATAGGGGAATATTAAAGAATTTCTCCGCAGGAAGCCGGGAAAAGTCGTTGAATTTCAAATTCTAGACTCTCGGTGCCAAATGAAACGAGAAACAATTTTTTTTGCTCATTTCTTTTTTTTTTGTAAGCTAATTATATATACTCTATATGTTTGTCATGATTTTTAATGTTGAGCAGCCTTGAAAATAAAACTGTGTGAACAAAATAAATAAGTAAATAACAAATTAAAATTAAAAATGCTGAGTGTCATTTTCATTTGTTGACTTTGGCAAAATAGCGCATAAATCAAAACGACGCGACGCGACGCGACGGCGTTGCCCCCAAGGCCCAAGGGACGTGGACACTTCCGCGCCGCTGACGCACTATATTAACTCAATTATATTTAGACCATATAGGATATGGATAGATATAGATATCACATGCCTTGGCTCTCCTGTGACACAGATGCTTGCGTGCGCCAAGTCAAGTGCGTGGGCCTGGACCTCTTTGGCCAGCTGCCAGCTGCCAGCTGTCGGCGGCCGCTGTCAGGGGTAGGGGCTGTGTTGTCTGCGGCCGTGTGTCGCTAATCTGAGGCATTATAAATTGAACCGATCTGGTTGCGTGCCATAATTCAAATGTGCTTTGTGCTCGTTTGCCAGATTGGAGGGCAAGGGCAGCACATGTGAAATACAATACGCAAACAGACGGACGGCATTTCATTCAATTTCATAATTAGCATAGAACAATTGAGAACAAGTGACAACGTTGCAGTCGGGTGTAACCGACATCGGTACACTCGTTCACTGTGTAGTAACAACTAACCATCTACCCTAGTATTATGTGTGCACATAAAAAATAATAAATGAGTATAAAAAAATTTAAAAAAAAGTTTTGCATCTTGCGTACTCGAACCTGGGACTAGTCTAAGCCTACCGCGCAAATAACACACCGCGTTAGACACCAGCGCCACAAACCATTGAGTGTAAGTGTGACAAAATTCAATTTAAGTTATACACGATCGTAGAAAATAATAAAAACTTTATACGCGTCTGGACGACCCCGACCGCGAACGGGATTTGAACCCGTGACTCCAACGCACAACGTATTCCAAAAACAAAACTTTGTTTTACTCATCTACACCTCCAACTATTGCGTTCCATCATTCCTAAATTCAGCTCAAGTTTCCAACAAGAATTGAATGCAACCGCCAAAAGCTGCAAATAAATTCCGGTAATAAAAATTAAATTGCGACCGACAGCGCCGGCGCATGCCATCACTTACATTATCCAAAATAAACAAACAAATTTAATAAATATATAAATAAATAAAAAAAGTGTTGCACATGCGTAAAAGAAATGGATGCTTGGAGTATTTTGTGTTTTATGGCGGCGAGAATGGGCGTAACCAAAAAAATGTTTTTGCGATCTTTAGAGGAGGTTATCAGCAATCTCTTGGTATAAATATATATATTTATGCATCTAGCTTTAAAGCTGATTATCGATTTTATCAAATTGCCACGCCCTTACCATTTATACGGGAAGACGGACATTATGTAAACCCAATATAGTCTTTTTACTTCGTGAACGAGTATATGATAGAATATAAATATATACAGATAGAATATAATCTGAACTATGCGCTGCTTAGTCAAGTTTTAAACCATGCTTGTAGCTGCAAACTTTAATTCAGCTTGGCAAAAGCTTTAAATGCTCAAATAGCTTTAAATAGCTTTAAAGCTCATATAAAATGGTGGTTTAAGAGACGTTTAAATGTAAAAGGGGGAACTGATAATACGTGGTTCAATTACATATAATATAATAAGGATTCTTTTACAGGCAGCTATAATATGATCAAAATTGAAGCAAACTAAGCAGTGCCCCATTTCGGTTCATGTGCTGGGTTGGGTTCAGCGTGTGTGAAAAGACGAGAGTGTCGAACATATGTTGAACAGAATCGCGCTATTCAAATGTGCCCAAAAATAAAATGCGATTTGAGCCATCAACGCCCGACACTTGCAGCGTCTGTGTGTGGATGTGGATGTGGATGCGGCGTGTGGATGCGGCGGCGACTGTTGCACGCTGACTAATGCGTCGAAATGTGGGGAAAAGCGCTTTTCTTAAAAACTGAAATGAAAAATGCGCGGCACATGCCGCTTATTCACAACACAACACAACACAACACAACACAGCACTCATCAAATAAAGGCCAAAAAATTAAAAATCAAAAAACCAAAAACCGAAAACCAAACCGAGCAAAATCGACAAAATGCCCCGCAAAGTGTCAAAAATGCGTCAAGATCAAAGCGAGCAACAAATTTCACCGCCAGTTGGCAAATGCAACGATAAATTGGCCACAGGCATACACACACACACACACACACACACGCGCACACACCACTCATTCATATTCATATGTATTTATATGAGTATCCAAATATACCTGTGAATATGCTCGCATTTGAATACCCTTTAGGGGGTATTATCTGTATATTCTATATTTAGTTATTATTGCAGTAATTTTTATTATTTTTTTATTACTAATATTATTTTTGTTTATTATTATTACTGCTTTATATATCGCAACTAAACTCAGCAATATCGAGTGTTATTTTTCTACCAATATATTGGCAAGAACTTTATTATATAGGCTGTTATCCTTCCTATAACGAAAATGAGTTGCAATATGGAAAAATACTTGATTTCTGCAATTATTTATCATTATTTATAGTATATTATTCTTTCAATTGTTTTTATCGGAATAAATTAAGCAAAATCTTAACAATATTCCATTAAAACAATTAGTCGTAAAATAAATTTGTGCATAAGTAACATCTTTTTTTAGTTTTCAGATATCTTAGCCAACCATGGCTGACATACTTAGATTGGAATTTTTTTAATCACAATCGATCATCATATATATATATATATATAACTTGTTAGTCAATTCAACTAACTGCATTCAAATAAGTTGCTTTACTTAAGATTATCCTAAAATATATAAGACCAAAATTGATATATGTATACTACACATTAGCATATTTTTAGATAGAGTATTTGAAATTCGGCATTCCGTATTTTGTTGTTCGCTCTTGGATTTTTTTTTGGGGGAATTTCATTTTCGTTTGCGTTTTCTTACAAATTGCAATTTGTTTGTACAAGAAATGTTGCTGCCTGCTGTTGCCATATGTCCGATGCAAAATCACAAGCAGTCGCCGTCGGCCCCTCCGCCCACCGTCCACCGGCAACCCCCCTCATAACTCTACAAAGCCTCCAATTCTGCGGGTGACTCAAAAGTGAAATGCTTTCCAATTCCCCCCTTTCCCCATATGTGTCGCCGTGTGACTTCGTCTTTGCATTTGCCTTGGCACTTGCCGCTCCAATGCACACACACGCACACACACACACACACACGAACACACATGCACACACACACACACACACCTATGCACGACCAGCTGGCAAGTGCATTTTTAAAAGGGCATGGTGGGCGGGGCGGGGCGGTGCGTTGTGGCATTCACGCAACAAAGGAGTCGTTTAATGCATTTAAATGGGCTCGATTATCGAGTTGGCAGCCCCGCCAAGAAGTGCCATATGGTGCATTTGACAGCTGTCAATTCGCATCGAGTGGCAGTCCACGCGCCCGCCCCGCCCCCCCATTGAGCCTGTCCATCCCTTCCTCTTTACGAGATTCTCTCCCAAGTTCAACTTGAGAACTTTCCCCGATTGAATTCAGTTCTCGTTGGATGTCAACCCGTTCAGCCTTTATTCCAGGGTATGCACATAAACGGCATTGAATGCCATCTGGATTCAGCGTTGGCCGCCAGCCTGTTTTCATATTATTCCTGATTTTTATGCGCATTTTATGTAAATTTCGCTATAATTAGAAGTTTTAATTTATTTGCGTGCTAGCTCTCTCGGTCTCGCTCTCGCTCTTGCCGTCTCGTCCCAACGTTGGCGAAAAAAAAAATATATTAAATACAAAAATAATGAAACAAAAAAAAAAAGAAATAATAAAACAATAATCAAAACATTTTAAGCGCCTCTCAAGGCTGACGAGTCAAGCCCCGGGGCCAAAGGGGGCCAGCGTATTAGTTGGGCGTATGCCTGAGGCGCCTCAAATGGGGGGGGGGGGGCCGGCCGGGTGGGAGGGAAGGCTTTCTGTACGCTATGTGGACACACAAATGCGCTACAATGTCTGAGGCCATAAGTGGAGCCACAACTATTCGTACACACACAACAACAACAACGAGCGCAACAAATTAAACAATAATAAAAAAGCTGGCTGGGTCAGGGCACAGTCTAGTGTAGCGGGGTGCGGGCTGCGGGGTAGGGGGTGCTAGTGTTAGGGGTGTCGCGGGGACACACATAAAATAAACAAATGACTGACAACAAATTGTAGAGCGTTGTCATTTGTTTTGCGTCGTCTGTTGTTCTCGTTATACCCTGTAGCCCCAAAATAAATACAGAACAATTTTACGCAGGGGTATGCTTAACGTGACGCACATGTTGTAACGCGCAGAATCAGTTACAAAATTCACCACGTTTTATTATTCAAAAATTCTGTAATCAAGTATTTATCGATCTTGATTTCAACATTTACTAATAAGGTAGCAGAAAAATAAAATACTTGACATAAGTTCAGAATACTCAACTCAAGAATTTTTTGTATTTCAAAAAAACAACATATGTTCTAAATGTAATTTTTAACAGTCCGTTTTTAAAGTACAAAATTTTTTCAGATTGATTTTTGAGATATTTGAGACTCGGAGTAAGAATTTTGATATGAAGCTAAGGTTAGCCGATTTTTGATATCGGTCTTACTTGATTCAGATACAGAGTTCTTGATTTGATTCTCTGCATAGATTATTTTTGTTAAAAAAAAATTAATTAAAGAACTTTTCAAGCAATTAAGCAACAAGATGTCTGTGTATAGGATATCTGCGAGTCGCGCATACCCGAAGTAGAACACGCCAACTTGTTGTTATTGTTGTTGCCAGTGATGCTGGCACTTATTGTTGCTCTTGCTGTTGTTGTTGTTGCTCTAGCTATAGTTTTGATTAATTAATTTCCTGACTAATTCCTGCACAATGCGCGACTCGCTGGAGCCGCAAATGTGCCAAAAAAGACAGAGCAAATAGAGAGCGAATTAGAGAGAGACAGCGAGAGGCAGCGGGAGAGAGATAGAGCGAGATGGAGACAGTGACAGCGTGTTTGGAGTGTGAGAGGGGCGGCAGCGAGTATCGTGAATAAATTGCAAAATGTTTTCTATGGTGTTTCGCATTTTTGGCTTTTTGGTATTTTGCATTGCACGAAATTCGCATCAGTTTTTTATATTATTTATTTTTTTTATGTTTGGTTTTTTATTGTATTTTTTTTGTGCGAGCACTAAGTAACTTCATTAGCGGCCACAGAGATCTGCGATAGACGACGATAGCATGAAACGGCAGATCAAAGATGCTGACAGTAAATGGGCGGGGGTGGACTGTGGTACGAGGGGGAGGGGGGGCGTTGACAGTTCCCCTTGCCCCTTTTGAATGGAAAGGAATCTCAACAAAAGTGAGAGCGCTCTACGAACCATTTGAGGCTGGAGATGTTTTTGTAGCTTGATAATAACTTAATTACATATTGACGACTTTAAAAAGCAGATCCAAAGTGGCGGCTACAAAAATAACTTTAAATGTTATTTGTTGCAGTTTTTATAATTCTAATCTATTTTCCAGAGTTGAATAATTTGGCTCCGATTTCGATTGCTTCTAATTTTTATATTCGTTCAGACAGGAAAAAAGTATATTGAAAAAAAAATGTATATATCTGTTTGTATGAAGGCAATTTTATTTGATTGTTGCTATTATTTGATTAAGTTGCTGTTAGACTGTGAACGAGCATTGCGCAGTAGGTTACACCCGACTGCACCGTTCTTACTTGTCATATCTAAGCTATTGGAGGAAACTTTTAGTATAGAAAGTTAAGATAAGTTTGAGAGATAATCATAAATATAAGACAAATAATTATAATAGTAATAATAGTTTTAATAATAATAATAATTTTAATAGTAATAATAATTTTAAGAATATTAAATAATAATGATAATTATATTACTAATATTCAAATTAGAGTTATAATGATTTAAATAATATGCCACATGGGCCAGCCGGAATCGGGGAGATACTTAAGTGATCCCAACTGATCAGATCTACAGAGGGTCACAGTTTATAAGCTCTTGTAATTTATGCACTTGCTGCGATAACCTTCCGCTGGCTGCGCAGAGATTCTTGGCACACTGTGACTAATGCTGCTGTCTTGCTGCGACTGCGCAGCCGCGGCGCTGCATGCGTCAGCCGCAGCATCGGCGACTGATTGGCTGGAGATTCAGTTGCTATTAATAGCTGCCAGCCTAGCTGCTGAGCACTGGCCGTGGGGGGTGTGTGGGGAGGGGGCTAGGGAGTGTCGAGGCATCGATAACCACACAATAGTTGGATAGTTGCAGGCGCGAGAAAAAGTTCTTATGCTCTGTTCACACAGTGTTAAGGAGTATATGAGCTTTGTGCACTTAACATTATATATTATATATATATTTATATAAAGCTGGCCCAAAATTGTGGGTGATTTTTTTTTATATATATATAATTATAGAATTATAGAATTATTTTATTTTTAAATAATATCTACCACAGCTTTCGAGCTAGAAAAATCAATGAAAATACTAATGAAATTTACAATTTATTTAAGCCACGCCCATAATTTCTAGTCACTGTCGAGACCTCTTTTTGATTGCTTGCAGCTTTTGTTGCACAGCGAACAGAGTATTGTGCAACCGGTTGCAGCCGTGTGCAACGTTCTCAGTTGTTTTTGAATTGCTATTGAATTGGCAATTGACTGTCATACTAACTGAAAGATCAAACAAGTGTGCACACACACACACACACACACACACACTCACACACACACACACACACGCACACTTAGACAGATAGCGAGTGCTTCTATAAATATTTGTCCAACTAACCGGCTGTCATGGATATTATTGACGACGCTGCGTTGACTCATGCGCAAATAACTTGGCTTATTAGAAATTCAAAGCTGCTCGCCTCTAAATGTGACAGCCCCTCACACCGAGCCCCGGCCCTGCCCCTCCCCCAGCCCCTGCCCCTGCCCCCAGCCTGGCGCCGCACCTCCACACAAGCCCCAAACCCTCCGCCCTCCATTTGGCTTAGAGTAACATAAAACCAGCGTCAGTTTTGGCTGCCCCCGAGCAGGGACTGTACTGTGGGCTGGGGGGCGGGCGGGGCGTGGGCCGGTTGCCTCCGAGCAGGGACCATTGACATGCAAATGAGCTTAATCAGAAACAGAGCTGCCAACTGTTGAGCGGCTTTTAGCCAAGACCATGCCAACCGCTGGGCCAAGCATTGACGCTTGACAACGGCCAGCAAACTGGGGGTCGGGCTGGGCGGGGCGGGGCGGTTCGGCGCGGTGTGTTCGGGGCGTGGCGGGGTGCTAATGAAAAAAGCAAAACAGTTTAATCACAAAATATTTGAATTTGCATATAAATTATCATTTGTTGTTGTTTCCTTTTAACAATTTCTATGTGCACAGCAGAGACAAAACCCCAAAAATAAATATAAAAAAATAAACATCATCAAATAATCAGCTTAGATTTTTTTCTTTTTTTTTTGTAAAATTGATTTTTTTGAACACTTCCACAAATTGGTTTTTTTCGCTCATATTTGTGATTTGAAATTTACGCAAAAACAAAAGTCGAAACTCATTTGCATCGCCTTAAAGGCAGCTCTCGGGGCGTGGGCGTTGCAGAAGCTCGAAATATCCATATAAAAATCTAAAAAAAATAAGTATTTTATGTATATAAGTATATGTATATATACTTAAATTTCACTGGCCAAAACGTGTTTGGGTTATGTATATAAAACTCATTAGTTGACGTGAAAGTTTCTAGATTTCGCTTTAATATAACAAGAGGTAAACCTCTTATGGCAAAATCCACTTGGAGTACGTATGTGAATCCGCTCACAATTATTGAATGGTGCCCCGCGTCCTAAGTTTCCAATTTATAGCATTTGCTTGCAACTGAACCGATTTTTGTGAGGTTCTGTCTTCATTTATATGGGTTCCTCTCTTAAATTGCCTCTGCATCCAAATTGTTTACTTCTCCCATAACTGTGAAACTCTCGTAAAAACAAACTCTCTCTTATTAAAACTTATCTGATTGCCACGAGCAATGCCTTTTATAATCTCTTAACAGATTTCACTCGAAAATTAAAACTATTTTATTTTATTGATTGAGAACAATTTTGAAAAAATGTCGTATTTAATTTTTTAACATTTTTTAAATATATGATTTATACGCGTCTTATTTATAGGAAATTCCGTTAAACAATTTAAGGCAATTTTAATTTCCCAACTTAGTTAATTAGTCCTTGGGTAAATATTAAAAAAAAATTTTAAAAAAATGTTTCTATTTTTATAAATGGAAAGTATTTGATCAAGGCTTTTCACTCAATGTTCCACACAAATTGAATGCATTGATGGTAATTCATGTCGGTTGTGTGTTCGTTTGAAGTATCGCGTATACGCAGTGTTCAAATACGCAAGCATGTCGATAACACGACGCAGCATTGGAAAATGCCCAAACAAACGAAACCATTATTAAATCAAATCATGATTTAATGCCAATGCAATCTAATCAACATGGACTTTTGACCGTAGCCCCGAGCTGCCCTTAACACCCTACACCCAACACCCAGCCCAGCGCCGATGGGAATCGCGAATATCAGTTTCGTTGCGATTGGCCAGCGATAAGCGTCGAGTGCGCCAATCCGTGGCACGGCCAATGCCGAAACCCCGAGATCCGACGTCTCCTAGGCGCGCACTCTAGGGCTCTACATGGATCTATGGGTGATACCTGGTTGCCCCCGTGTCCAGTTTATCGCACCGTTATAATTAGCAATTACAAGCGAGTATTTGCCAACGGCGCCGACATTGTTTTAGTTATCTATAAATTATAAATTTATTGCCCCAAGCAGTTGCCGTTGCGGCGATCGCCGGCAAATATCTTGAATTTATTAGTTAATTGAATTAAGTAATTACGGCTATTTCCAACAAATGACTTCACATCGTCAGCCGAGCGACAGACGCTCGTCGATCATCGTCGGCTGGTCGCGTCGTTTGAGCGATCGCTGCCAACCCCATTGGCCAACAGTTGCGGTGGGTGGAGCCAGCCGATCGTTGAGTCAGTCCAAAATAACTCTCCCACAACTAGACTGTAGTTGATCCTACAAAGATCTTTCAGATTGATCACTTTTTCGCTCACCTCTGATGGCCATGAGTCACAGGTTGCTTGATCATAATTCTTTTTGAGCCAAGTTTGATCGCTTCAATTATTAAGGATCTTTTGTTACCCGATCGCTTGCCAAATAATATTCCTGTAAATGCCAAACTTTGTTTTCATAATCATGTGTATACTGTATTCATAATAATCTTATGCTGCATGATCACCACATTGCTTTTGAACTAATCACTTGTTATTCTCTCGGCTAGTTTACACACAGAGCTGACTCAACGGTTTATTATCAGGCAGCATTCGCATTTTTCTTTCCGATCCCATAGTTTATCTTGTGTAATTTATATAGGTTCAGCCTTGGCCGTGTTTGCCGTGGGCTATCCCTGACTTTATCACTTCTTCGAGCAACCTGTCAGCCGTGTAAGCTTTCATCCAGTCATCCGTAATTTACAGCCATTTGTCTTGCAAAGGAATCGAGATAACGGCTTCAGGAGAAGGCTTTCGTGTGGCGACCTTTCTGCTCAGAAAAGATAATGCTCAGCCTTTGTGAAACGTTTTTCAAACACAAGCGATGGCAAACCGCGAAAAGCTTTTACTCGTTGGTTGCAGCTTACAGACACACAAGCAACCTTTTATCCATGGTATATATCTTTTATATACCTGAATTTCCTATATTATCTTTCAGATACCAAAATATTTTCAAATATCTAAAATATATCTGCTGCTTCACAATTGCTTTTCTTGCAATTATCTCAGAAATTTTGTATTTTCCCTATAATTTCTAAGTATTTACAAAAATGTTTTAATCGTATCCTTCAGATACCCAAGTTTCTTACATGTATCTTTCGTATACCCAAATTTCGACATATGTGAAATTCTTTGAATATAGAAATACTTAATATCTAAAAACATATCTTTCAGATACCCAAGTAGCTTATATTCATAAAAATATCTTTCATCTACCCAATTATTTGACCGGTATCTTTCAGATACACACATATATTGAAAATACCTAAATATCAAATTTTGTCTACAGAAAACCCACATATCTATGAAGAAACCCACTTCAATAAGAAAAGTAGTTATCCTTAAGTTGTTCAAGTATCGTTCAGATACTTAAGTATCTTAGAGTCAACCAAGTAGCGCAAGTATCTTTCAATTAAGCAAGTATCTTTACGCTACGCAAGTATCTTTTAGTTGACCACCTGCCACAAGCACTTGTTCCTTGCAATTGTTCTACAATCTGCCGGCCCTTGCCTTCCAGCCAGCCAGGTAGCAAGGCTTAAATTACATAAATCCTTTTATTTATTCCAATTCCAATTTATTGCCCTATTGTTGGCACGTAATTGGAACTCAGCTGAGCTCTCGGGCTCTATCTCTTTAAGTGGAACTGCAATCCAGTTATCGAAAGTCGCCGTGGTCGTTGTTGTTGTTGGTGTTGTTGTTGTCGACCCTGTTGTTGCCGCCGTGCACAGTGCGCGCACAAATGTAATCTTTATTTAATTTAAAGTTCACTTATAGGTTGAGGTATGATTCATTTTAATTGAGAACATTCCAGAGACTTTTTCCAGAGCAGTTGCAACAACAACAACAACAAGAACTTAGGCTGCGGAACTGCTAAAATGGGGATCGCAACTATGCTCAACATAATTCTCAAAATAATTAAAAATATACAAAAGACAGTTATTTAGTTGGTTAGCTTAGACGATGCTAGGGCTGATGGCCTTGGTATGTCTTCAGCGCTGGCTGCCCATCCCCCCCCCCCCCCCACAACTACGCCACTGGCAGCTGGAACATATCAACCTTATCAGGCACAATTCCCAGCCACATGCGAGCGCGTACATAAAACAAAATGCTGAGAGCTGCTCTCTAAGTGCCACACATACTCATCAATAAATATATATGGGGTATACTTGGGCATACATACAAATATGTATAAATATATATACATATATATATATATGTGGTCTTATGCGTTGTCTGTGCCGCGGCGAATATCAAACGGGCCGATCTGCTTGGACTTGAGACCTCGTTTCGTGCGCTGCCAGGGAACGGCATGGGAGGGGTGGATGGGGGATGGGGCATGGGGCATGGGGGACGGGGGACTAGGATTGCTTGGCTTTTAAGTGGCATCCCACGCATTTGTTGACGCCATTAGCCACATGCCGAGGGCCAAATCACATACGCAAATATGCGCCCACCCCGCCCACTTCCAGGTTGGGCGGGGGGCCACTCGCAAATCGGCAAACAATAAAAAAAAACAACAAAAAAAAAATAGGAAAAAAGAGAACGAAATTTCCTCATTTCCATTGTTGTTCCTGTTACCTTTAATAAAAAGGCGACAGGCGGTGCACAGCAAGTGGAAATGGAAATGTCCTGTGCCGTCCTTCGAGTGTTTGAATTAATTGCGTAGCGCACGCCCGGCTGGCGACCATCACAGCACACCCCTGGCCCTCCACCCGACCCGACCCGACCCGACCCGACGGCAACAACAACATTTCGCCCGCCGCCCCCCACGCCTGTCCGTTTCAACTACCTACGCCCCACACAATAAATGAGTTTATGTCCTAGTCCAGCGCTGGCGTCGCCGGCACATCCGCAGTCGACACTCCGCCTGTCCCTCCCCAGTCTCATCAGCCGCAGAGTAGTCCTCGCAGTCCTCGCTGTGGAAACGCGTGTTGCTTTTCGAGTACATAAAACTGGCGCCAGCAGTCTGCACACAAAATGGCGGCCCACTTGGCCTGTGGCTACAGCTCCTGCTGCTGCTCCTGCCCCCCCTCCCCTCGCATGTCGCCGTCGCCGTCGCCGCCTACCGCCTGCCGCTTTATTATACAATCGTAATTTCGTATCGTAAAAGCAGGCGGCGAAAAATGTCGAAGAAAGTTTTCGTGTTGCGTGCAGGACCGTCGCTCGGTCGCTGCCTCTGCCACTGCCACTGCCACTGCCACTGCCTGTGGCTCTGCTTCTGCCTCCGGCTAGCGTCCGCTCTCTGGATCGGACCTCGACGCTTTTGGTGGTGGTTGCGAGGCGGCTTTAGCGCCACCCGCGCCCATTTTCCGCCCAGCCGAGACAATGCGTTAGCGCCTAGGCAGAGGCGGCGGGGGGCGGGGAGCCGGAGCGGGGGGAGGGGCTGGAGAAACTTGTCAAACATTCGATAGGGACAGATTGAACGATTCAAGGCGTTAATCAACAGCGCTCAGATTCGTTAAATGTATTAAAAGCCTTATACGATAACAGCAAGAGATTAAGTTAAAACTATATCATGGCCGAACCGGGGGCAAACAAGGGAAAGTGGAAATTACGAACATATTGCAGCTATTTTGCGAGTATTTTAATTTTTTATTTTTATTTTTTTTAATTTATTTTTGGATATCTTATATTTCCTTTATTTAAACTACATATTAAATATAGTAATAAAATAATGGATAGCCTTACCATTTTCGCTGCATGATTTTTAAGTTATTTAGAGGCTCGTTAAAAAAAAACACATCCTCTTAAATACAAATATTTTCTAAATTATTAAATTGTCTATGTTATTATTATAATTGTGCTAAAGTTGATGTCGTACTTGAAAGAAAAGAATTTAAAGATTGCCGTCTCTTAATTATGTTCTCAAATATTATCCTCAATCAAATTTAATTGTCTGTTTGCAATCAAAAATCAATCTGTTATTATTCTTTATGCTGAACCAATTGGCATCGGAAGATAAACAATTCTTATCGATGAGCGCAAAAAGTCAAGGACAATTACAGTGAATACCCGGGATGAGCGTCATTCAGATATATGTATATGTCCCGTAGCGAATCAGATTACACTCAAAAAAAGAAAAAAAACGAAAGAAGATTTTTTCAATCAAACAAACTCTAAAATAAAGAGACATTATTCCGTTACATTTTAAAATTAGTGGCATGCAAAATTTTAGACAGGTTTCGCTGACTTTTGCATTTCTATAGATGCGCACGAAAACGACTTCCCTTTTGTTGTCCCGTGCGAATCGGTTTTGTTTTGCCTTTATTGTATTATATATATATATATGTTTAACTTTAATTTTTTTTTCACTTTACGTTCCCGTTCGACACCGTGGAAATGCCCATATATATATATACATATATGTATATATAACAGTAAGCCAATTAAAGTCACTTTTTGCCCATGAGAAAGCACAAATGCAGAACGCTTTCAGCTTTACTCTCTTGCGCATTTAGCTAAGTTCATGGTATAAAATATAAAAGTATAAAATATGGAAACTTTAAATTGAGCAAATAAAATCGGGCTAATCCTTGGAAAGTTGAGTTCAAATCCATTTTGCAACACCCAAAAGTACCAAATGTGAGTTGAGTTGAGTTGAGTTCGAACACACACACACACACAGAGACACACACACACACACACAGCCACACACACAGACGTGCGGAGAAAAGCTGTGAAAGCGCGACTGCCAAAAAGGGAAATGGGTCACCAGTTGCAGTTGTTCACGCGGTGTTGCCAACTCGTGATGTTGCTGCTGTTGCTGTTGCTGCTGTTGTTGTTGCTGCTGTTGCTGTTGCTGCTGTTGCTGTTGTTGTCGTTCAAGTTGCTGCGGCTGTTGTTGTTGTTTGTCTGTTCGCTTTAGTGGCGCTTAAATTGTAATTGAAGTTTATACAGGGCGACGTCGCTGGCGACTGACAGACTGACTGACTGACTGACTGACAGACTGACAGACTGACAGACTGACTGACTGACAGACTAACTGACTGTTTGACATGCGCCCTTGGCGGCTCCTCTGGCGACTGCCTCGATATTCTTGCCGCTGCTGGGGGCGCCCTCGTGTTATTGATCCATTTGAAGCAACGCTCTTTTTTTCCACGCCGTTTTTCCCATGAAAAGCCAACAGTAAACACGAAAAAAAAAAGAACACTGTAACCCAAGTTGCTGGCGCTGGGGGGCGGGGGGCGTGGGGCGTTGGGCATGCAGCTTGGCACAAGGCCGGAAGCGTTTTGGTTGCGTGTTGCCGCCGCTGCCCACAGACAATAATGTTTGCATAGCTATTCACAGTTGCTGTTGTTGCCGCTGTTGCTGTCGCAGTTGCAATTGCAACGTTTCGCTTTTGGTCAGTTGCTGGTGCTCTGCGCGCCTTTCCCCGTAATCATAAAAGCCACAACAAGCGATATGGCAAAGTCGACAGCGTTCGTTATGAATGAGAATGCTCAATGATTTAATTTGCGCCGCTGATACTCGAACCACTCCAACTCCGACAACCCGCGGTCGCCCTTCGCCCTTCGCCCTCCGCCCTCCACCCTCCTCCCTCCGCCCCTCTATCAGAGCCGCTCAAGTAGCCCTTATCGCAGTGGTTACGTGTGGGAACTGGCGCTGCTCAAGAATGAAAACAACGGCGTTTCGGGTCTGCCAAGTGGGCAGCGAGGTCGCACTCGCTGGGTCCTTGTATGTCCGCTAAATGAGTTTTTAATTGTAACGTCGACAGCAACATGCCCGTCCCGGCAGGTGGGCGAAGGATGGGAGCTGAAAAGCGCCAGCTGTCACGAGTGCAGGCAGATGTGTGGCGAGTAGCTGAACTAACGAGAGCAGGCTAGCGAGTGACAAATGCAACGAGTGAAAATGTGAGAGCTAACAAACTAGACTAAACAACTTATCTCACAAGCAAGCGAGGAAAGTTCTCAAGTGTTCTCAAGAGCAACGAGCACATGTAACGAGTAAGCTATACGATCACAAGAAAGCGCACGAGTACGAGTAGGAGTACGAGTAGGAGTACGAGTACGAGTACGAGGTGAACTGTCAACAATAATAACGATTTTATTCCATAAGTGGTCAAACGAGTGAGTGGCGTTGATTCAAAAAGTAATTCAGTAGATAGCAGTCCCAGCGAGTGAACCAAAACTGTTGTGTCTCGAGCAGGCGAGAGTAACTCTGGCGATTAGTATAGATAAAAGTAAGTCGATCAGTTAGTTAAAAAAGTGTTTAACGAGTGACGTAAAGTAGAGAGAGCCAACATTAATCCTGGTGAATTCTATGAGTGACGAGTAAGGCTAGCGAGTAAATCTGACAACTTAAATTATGTAACAAGAGCTGCAAAAATGGATCTAGTAAAATTAGGTTACTACTTCCATTGGAGGCAGACAAGCGAGAAGCAAAGAGTAGCGAGTGCCTTATAAAAGTGTGTCGAGTAAATAAAGGCAACTAGTGGAGTTCAGAGCGAATTTGGCATGTGAACATAACTGATATGAGAACCACCAAAATGTAACGAGTAAAATGGGAATAAGAGCTTAGATAATTAAGTGAAGAGCCAAGAGAAGCAAACAAATAGTAGGTAATTGCTGCATGCAACAACAAAAGAAATGCAGCGAGTAGCCAAGAGAAGCGAGTAAAAAACTGAAACTGAGTTGAAGTAGATAAGCGAAAAATAGGTAACTAAAAATGAGATCTAGTAAATAATGTTGAGAGTAGCTAAATGAAGCGATAACCCACTAAAATATAGTGGAGTTCAGAGCGAAACTAGCCGGCGAGCTACACTTAGTTACATAGTGTAATGTAGGGCATGCCGTTCCGGCATTATAGTATATTTACGGCTTCTCGGAATTGGCTAGCTGTGCGATAAAAATACTTGTGTGTAGGTCAGAGCATTTCCTATACACTATCAGAAGTCAGGCGATGTGTACGAATGTACGGCAGACGGCCTATGCCGTTGACAGCTGCGGAGAGATGTCGCCAGGTGGCGCTTGGCGCAGTTAGACAACATTGTATGATGGCCCATGCAATTTCCTGGCTATTCCCAATAGATAGTCTATACATAGTTGGGCGTAGTCATCCGCATAGCTTTCTCCCTCTTTCACTCAATTCGCATTTAATGGCTTTGCATGTGGCCATAAAAACGTTGCGTGCATCTTTGCATTGCCACCCCATATAGATGGTGGAGCTGCAGCCGAGAGGAGCTGGTGAGAGGCGCAGCGAGTCCATTTACAATGTCTTACAATGTGGCACATTGTGCCAATTTCACATTTCACATTTCACACGGCACATTATCTGGCCCTCGGCGAGTCGCCCGATGTCTTCATTTGCCACTTAACCTTAGCCCTGGCATTTGCATTTGTAAGCGGATCAAAAAGCTGCTAACTGGTCGCATACCCAATACCAGATCACATTAGCATAACGCAGTTTATTTATTTATTTATTTTTTCTTTTTTCAGTTTAGAAGCAGACGCTGACAAGCTAATCGCTGTGATTAATGCGTTTCCCACCTCCGAATTCGATTTGACTATTCTAGCAATCGCATTCGCCGAGATTCAATATCAATAATCAATAATCAAATACTTGGCTGGGACAGGTTGACCGTCGGCCGTGTCATTTAACCCGAGCCAACCCGCAGCGATTCATTTGACAAACAATGGCCCAGAGCCATGTCTCGTTTGTCGTCTGTCGTTTGTCGGCTGTCGCCTGTCGTCTGTCGGCTGTCGTTTTGTCGCTGGTCAATGTGTTAATCTTTGGTACATTGCTTTTCAATTTCTACAGTTCATGCTCCCCACTGGCCCCCACTCCCTGATGGCGATTGGCATGCGGAAAACGAAAAACGCCAAACGAAAACCAGCAAGAATTTGGCTGTCGCGAATGCTCGACAAGCAGATACCCTTGGTTAACTCAACACATATGGGTTTTTATTATTTTATTGCAAATCTAATTAATCGTTTACTTATCAATCAATCCTCTCAGATTATTATGTTATTACGAAAGTGTATTATCTACAACTAAAACATCTAATTCCTGAGTTCACAAGGATTATTATTATTAATTTACTTTCAGTTGGCGTTGAAGCTCAGAAAGTTTAATATAGGTAAAATAAACTTTATCTGTGTTGGGTATACGAGAGTTTTCATGCGAAACTAGATATCTTTATAACTTGTAATTCCTGGTTGTAACTCATTTTTTTTAAGAAATTGAATATGTGTTGGTTATACAAACAATTGAATACCACATTTTTACTGCATTTTAAGCACATACAATACGACCGCTATAAATGTACAGGGTATAACAGACAGACACCAGCAGAAATTCAGTAGCCAGCGGGCCAGCCGTGAGCCGTCACAAGATCTCTTCAGCTCTTGGGCATAGAAAATAGTTGAAATTCACCGAAAACTATGAAAAGAATCTCGCATTGTCTGTGATCGCTTTTGGCATGCCCCAAGCTTGAACTACCTGTTGCTCCAGCGCTGGCTTTGGGACGGCGCAATTTGGTAGCTCTGCAGATCAGTGCGAGCGCTGTTTGTCTTTGTTGTTGTCTTTGCACAATGAACAAGCAACAAATTCGTTTCCAATGTAAACAACAAGCTCAGTTCGACAACAACGACAACAACGACAACAACGACAACGACAACCGTTGACACGGTGATCTGTCAAAAATTTGGGCAGCCCGACACTGTCCACACTGCGCATACGCAATCTTGCAGCACGTCCGCCTACCTTCCACCACAAACGATTGTCGACAGTTCCACATCGTGTGTGTTCTCTCCAGCTGGGCTACACTGGGGGCACTCGGAACTGGGCTGGGCTGGGCTGGGCTGGGCTGGGTCACAGCCATTGGCATTGGTAGTTACATGGCAAACAACTCAGACATTCCTATAAACGAGAGCTGATCAAGGCTCCGACTTGTGCTCGCTGTTCAAAGTTTGGGCAACGTTTAGTTCGATTGGGTCAGGTAAAGATTATTTGTGATCTATCTGTGATATATGCACGTGTGATTGATAAGTAAATCCTAATCAGCATTTCTATCTTAAGCATTAGATTATCCAATTAATATCTCGTTTAATAGATATACTTATTTTGCTTACTTATATTATTATTTACTAAAATTATTATCGACATATAAAGTTTTCTAATTTACTAAAGATTTAATAAACGTTTATATTATTTATTTATTTATTTAAATAAAGCGAGTTTAAATATATATATATGCATTCATTAATTTCTACTTAATTTCCTAATTTCATTTTAATTGCAATAAAGATCAGTCAGAAGTACTATGTTCTATATCGGGTGATCATTAATGAATGCAGCTCAGCCGCAAGATATAGTACGTATTTGAATAGAAATTACCTACTATTAGACGTGACGGCTATAGAGAACGATATGATGCCCTGTGACACAGCTGTTGTGTGTGTGTGTGTTTTATACGCGATTCCTTTTTCAAGTACTGGAAGCTGATCGTACGATTCCAATTAGCTCATTCGGCATTTCCGGATGCGCTCATGCCCTCAAACAAAATATGGCTGCAGCGACCTAAAGGAGAGTTTCAGACAAGATCGGCGCTTCGACTCGACGATCGCAGATAGCGACGAACTGATCAATATGCAAATGTGGCACTTAACTGAAAAACGCTAATTTATTATTATTTTTATTTCTGCTTGCATTTTATGTGACACTATTTCAATTTGGAACTAATTATTGACCACAAAGTCATTTTGCCAAGCAGACAGATACAGATACAGATACATTTATACATACTTGGATATTTATATATATATATATATATATATATAGTTTTATATATTTATATATAACTGACAATTTATTGCAATGTCGCGCAACTGAAACGAAAAAAGTCGCACCGAACCGAACCGATCGAGCGCGCGAGTGTGGAGACGCGTCGCAGTTGGGGCTCGGTGGGGTTGTTAGGGGTGTTGCAGGGTGCCCAACCGGGCGTATGAGTAACAAACAAAAGCTATTAAAAATTATAGTCGCCTATTTAGCGACAGTTCGTTGGCGAGTGAGCGACGGCAGCGGCGAGGGGCAGTTGCCACTGCTGCCTACTGTTAGGCGCATCAAAGGCGACCCACAAACGCTTTAATACCCTGCCACACGTGGGGCATGCTCGCTGCCATAGCCAGCTTACTGGAAGCAATGCCAATACCAATTTCCGTTTGGATTCGAATTAAGATGGGGCACTAAACTTTTATCATATAATTGGTATTGTAAGGCTTTATCAAAAATGTGAGCTTTGTACAAAGAAACAAAGAACAGTTAATCAAACCCTAAAAATCAAAATTATTATTTTAAGTATTGAATATAGTTAAGCTATCAACCTTACTATTTGTACAACACTGCATACATACATACTTTCGAACCCTCATCAATCAAAAGATATACAAGCATACATATGTATGTATAGGGGTATACATTTTTAAGAATATATTTTTTATTAATCTTAATATTGTAAATTAAAAAACCACTTGCTGTAATTTAACAATAATATCCGCTCTGCACATTATTATGGCATATGTGTCGTATGAGTAATATTTAATTTGCAATTTTTTGTACATTTGTTTTTAACCGAATTTAATATTTGTTAGGGCTTCATAAAATACTATAACTCCACATTTCCTTTATTAAAAAGGTAAAAAGATCATTATAACTATAAATCTACCTAACGTTTTCTCATGTTTTGTTAGAGTATTGACAGTTCGATTGATAGATAACGTCCATTCGTTGCCAATATTTTTTTACTATGGATTTTGTTAGTTTGCAATGATTAATTTTTATTTGCATGTGAATGCAGTACACACACACACACACGCACACCGCACACTAGAAATGTCTACATATGCATAAGTGCACAGCAATTGCTATTAAAAATACTTGTCGTTTATTGCTGTTGTTGTTGTTCTTTACATAACACGTTTTAGCATTTCATTAACAGCAGAATTTTAAGTTATGAATGTTATTTGGGTACCGATTGCGGCAGCAGCAGCGCTGCCAGCAACTTCGGAGTTGTCACCTGTTTGTGTGTGCGTGAGTGTATGTATGTGTGTATGTATGTGTGTGTGTTCATGCGTGTGTAATTCGCACTGGGAACACATTAGCAGGCGCACAGCAGCCGCCGTTGGCCGCAGCGTCCTCTGCAGTGGGCTGTTTACATTTTGGCACGCTTTGTGCGTCGGCGTCGACTTTGGCAGCATTGCAGAATTTCAATACGTCTGTTGTTGTCGTTGCCTTTCGGTTGTTATTACTGCTGCTGAATTTAATTCTCATTTTATTCCTTTATAAATTCGCTATTAGAAGCCGAATGCGACAACGACGCCGGCGACATAGAACTTTTTTTTTTGTGTTTTATTTTTGTTGTGTGTGTTTTGTGCTTGTCGCTGCCTTAGTAGTTGTAGTTGTTGCCGTTGTCGTTGCTCGCCGATTGTTGATATTGCTTCGTCCGTTGCTTTTGGGCCAATCGGTGCGACGATCACGACATCGCCAGCGTATGGCGAGGCCGCATGACGCGACGTGATGTCTAAAAATAGATTCTGAACATTCACTTTGCGAACCCGAACCTACAGCCGAACCCGTCGTCGCGTCAAACGACGGCCTTGGAACACTGGAAACGAAATGTGAGCAAAGGCAAATGTATTGCTCTGCCGCCGGTATTTGACTGAGAGCCAAGCTGGCTGCACCGCCAATTTCTCCACATCTCTCTCTCTCCCGCTCTCGTCTTCTGTGATGTGTGCAGCAGAAGCAGAGCGAAAGCGCAGCATCAATGAAAATGAAAACATTAGCATACGCGTGTTGTTGTTGTTGTTCGATCGAAATTAAAACAGAAGTTAGGATATTAAACTGACGCATTTTCTGTTAAATAAATATTGTTTTTTTTTATATATATATTTATTCAGTAATTAGGGTGCAAAATACCGTTTTATCTGACTTTATGCTAGCAAATAAAACTTGTGTTTATTTTTTAAATGACAATATATTTGCACAAATTACATTTTTTGATGCAAAATCATCAAATATTTATTTTAAAGATTTGCCACTTAAAAATAAATCTAATAAACTAAGATCACAATCTGCTAATATCCATTCGCAGTCGACGTCGCGACGTCGACACGGCTACTGCGACAGCGCCGTTAATCCAATGTAAAGAAAGACAACATACTGTTTGAGGCACAACGACACTTGCATACACTTACATGTGCAACGATTGCAATATTTATTGAGCTTATATTTATGTTTGAAGTGCGGAAAGTAAATACGAGCCTATACGTACATATGTATTTATGTCGATGTGCAACATTTATGCAATGTTTTAATTAAAAGTGAAGCCAGCGCACTGCCTGCTGCTGCTGCTGCTGATGCTCGGTGTTACAAACATTGTGGCTTAACTTAAGGTGCTCTCTTAATGCGTAAACGGACCGCGCGTGAGTGAGACAAACGAGCGTTGGAATAGTGGAAACGAAACTTCAGCGAAACCGAAACCGAAACAGCCGGTTGCCCCTCTTGTTGTTTTTGTCGCTGCTCTCCCGCTCTGCACTCACGAGCCGCGCGCTTTGTTATTGTTTCATTTCTTTTTCGCTCTTTTTGTTGTTGTTTTGCTATTCTTCTGTTTTGTGTTTGTTGCCGTTGCCGGCTCTTCGCCGGTTGCTCCCCTGAAAGTCCAAGCCCACTTCACATTTCGTTTGTATGCACGTGTGTGTGTGTGTGTGTATTTATTTACTCACAATTTCAGTTCTTTGCTGCGCTTTGAGAAATAAATCAAAACATTTGATTGATTGTTGACTGCCCCAACATTTTATACAAGTATTATATATGAATGTGCATGTGCATGTGCATATATGTGTGGGTTTTTTTGTGAGTATTTATTAGTTAGTCGACGCGCATTCTTTTCAGTGCTGGCACGTCGCCCATGGCCCGTGAACGGCGTCGCCGTCCCTGCGTCTGCCGTTCTGTTTGCAAACTGATAAGCGCCAGCGTCTTATCAGAGGTTGGCGACAATTTCGAATTGTCGTTGACTTCCCTTGTGCCTGTTGCTTCCACCTTTTGTTGTTGCTCTTTATGCAATAATTAAGTATGTTCCGCTTATCGTTTTTGCAATTGCAACCTAAATACATACATAAATAAGTATATAGTATATGTATACATATAGTGCATACATAAATAAGTATGTAGGTACAGGTACATACATATATACATACATATGTATATGTACCTACATACTTATACATTAATGTTTTGCTGCAGCAATAGCGGTTTGCAGCACTGAGCTGGCTGCGCATGCCCCTTTTCGAGATTAAAACCGAAATTTGTTTTCAAGGTCATGGCGCCGCTGTTGCATTTGAAATGCGTGTGTTTCAATGTCAATTCGTTTCAGCTGAAGAGCTACACTGACACGCAACTCATTATTTGAGGAGCCAAATTGAAAATGCATCGAGTTGTTTTTTATTTATGTATAAAAAGGGGGTTGAGATCGCATTGTATATAATAATTGTATATAATAACATTAAAATATTATTATTTTATATAAACCAATTCAAAAGCTGTTTGTAAAATAAGCTTTTGCAGTAGTTGAGAGACACAACAAAATAAAATGTATGTGTTTGGAAATAACATTTTCAGATTTAAGGCATCAAATTTAAAAAGGCGATTGTAAATTTTAAAAATTTATAATGTTTATAGATTACGGCCGCCCTCGGTTGATGAGTTGTCTATGTGTTTAGGCAACTGCACGAAAAACGAGGTTCCGGGTTCGAACCCCAGTGTAATGATGAAGTATTTAAAAATAGTTAGACTGTTAGTTAATGAATATAAAATAATAATAATGATATTGGTTATTTTTCAAATCTCAGTTGTATCGCACAATTTTATAAGCAATGCACTGAAATATATAAGTTAAATAATGTATGTTGTATATATATGTATGTATGTACATATATAGGAAATGTCTGATGTAGAATTTTCCTCTTTTTTTCTTCTTACAAGGAAATTTCTTTGACTATTGATTGGGGGTTGGTTGGGCTTTTTCATTTGCCTTGTTCGTGAAGATAACTTTTTTGGGACTGTATGTTCGAATGTGTGCACATACTTACAGAGATATGTGTTCGGCTAGTTGAGTGCCCCCTCAGTACATTTGTTATATATATTAAGATACATTCGTACATAGCTGCAATGCAAACCGGCAACCGGCAACATTTTAAACTTTTTATTTGTTTTTATTTTATTTGTATTTATTTATTGTATTTTTGCTATACATTTGTGTGTGCGTCTGCATTCCAATTCCGTGGCATTCCCACTGTGGCATTTGTCGTCGCTGTGGGGCCTGTCCAGCCAGCTGCTGGCAGCGCCGCCGCCGTCACTGGGTCGATGTTTGCGGCCGCGTTTGTTTATTTGTTTGCCGTGCCGTTCCATTTTTCATCGTTCCGCTGAAGCAGTCGGCCAGTCGGTCGGTCGGAGCGCTGCCTCGTCGCATTCTAGTGCTTTGCGTGTGCCAGACTTGAACGCAACACAGCCCGCTGCCTTCTCAGCGCGTCGCCCACCACCAAACCAGACCCGAGGCAATCCGAACGTGCGAGCAAGCGAGCGAGCGTGCTAGCGCGAGGGGTCGGACAGCCGACGAGGTTCTTATTAGATTTTTATAGTGGATGTTATTGTTGGTGGCCGAGCTTAGAACGCCAGCGGCAACAAAAACAACAACAAACGGGCGGCCGCGCCTTTGCATTTGACTTTAGTTCGTTTCATCGTCGTCGTCGTCGTCGTCGTTGTTGTCGTCTCTGCTCACTCGTTCCGTTTCGTTTTGTTCTTTTGGCTCTCGCATTAGAACGCGCTGCTGCTGCCGGCGTCGCTGCCGACTGACTTATTGGCTTTAAGCGAATTTGAAATTCGCCCGAACTTTTATTCAACGTGTTGGTTTCGTCGCGTGAGCAACTGTGAAACTGAAAACAAGAAAAAACACACACACAAAAAAAAACAAAACATTTGCAGAGCCCCCGAAAAACACTGAATTGAGTTTTTCCAACGCCCGTACACAGCAGCAACAGCAAATACACAAATTCCCGTACCCGTAACCGTGCCCGTGCCCGTGCCCGTAACCGTTATCGTACTCGTAACCCCCGTCGTATATCGTGTGTTCCGTTAGTGTTTCAATAAAGATATATATATTCCTTTTTTTTTTGGATTGTTGGTTTCGCATCCAACAGATACAAATATATGCATTAACAGATATACGCAAATATCTGGCTGGATCGCACAGATCGTACTACTATTTTTTTGCAGTGTAACCACCCCCCCAGTGCTACCAATATGCCTAACCAGAGCGGCACGCTTTAGTGTCCCCCTCCCAAGTGCAACTTAGCGGAGTTACCAGAGAGTCCCCGCGAGCAGTGTTGCTAAACGGCGCAACGCAGTCAACAGACAATCGACAACACCGACACTACTACTTACTACGTCTTCTTCTTCTTCGGCTTCGGCTTCGGCTTCTTCAGCTGCGACAACCTCTTCCGGCTCATCTTCAGCTTAACAGGTGAGCACCAGAGTTGCCCTCTGCAGCCTTTTGGCGCCGCACCCACGTCTACGTGACTCTACGCACATGCTGGCACATTTATCGCAGTGCCCCCTCTACCCCTACCCCCCTCAGCGACCCCCAAGCCCATCCGCCAGTCCAACAACCATCTGCTGATTGTGGATATGTCTAGCTTTGCGGTTGGGGAAAGTCCCCAGTACAGCGTCCATCAGGGCATGGGTTACAGGGTATATCACACTTACACACACACACACACACACACACACACACACACACACATACACTATTTGAAACATGCATTATTTAAGTAAAATGCTTAAAGTTTCTAAATATGCCCAAAAGCTGTTCACTCAGCTCTTGATTTGATCAACTTTTCCAATTGTGGCTATTATCATATATATGTATATATATTTATATATACAATACTGGAAAACATAATAGAAACGGCTAGTTTTTGTTTTTGTAAAGTTTAAATTTTCTTCTGTGAATTTAATGTTGGTTTATTTGCTATTATTTTTATTGAATGTTTTTTGAATTATGTTTCAATAAAACAAAACAATTGGGCTTTATATTCCAACTGAAACGGCATATAAAAAGCTTCGCACATATTCCAATTGGCATTTCCAAATATATCCCAATTTGTATGTTGCTTTTTCGGCCAATTTATTTTTAAATCAGAATTATAGAAGGCAATTATGATGGAATATCATCTCTTTGTTTGTCTATGCATTCCAATCAGAATTAACGGAGCAATCAGTGATTGTTGTCTTTGTTTTCAACTACAATTTTAATTTTTGGCATAAATAACTTTTAAAGTAAAAAAGAGTTAAGAATATTCTAAGCTAAAATGGAAATATTTGTTGGCCGTAATATGTTTGTAGATAATCACAAAAAAAAAATCCAATTAACTAAGGCTTATGTTTTGACAAAGTGAATGGCAATCACATCATAATTATTTCATAAATAATAGTAACAATAAATGCCTTGGCTTCTTTTAATATAATTAAAATTTCTTTCTTCCACACAATTTAAACAATCTAATTAGATTATTTTGGCAATATTCTTTGAAATGAAAGCTAAATTATCGCAAATAATTTATGTTCAAATTAAAGTATTTCCAACAATCGAATTTTGTTTTAATATAATATAATACAATATTGAATTGGAATATTCGATTCAAAGAAAAGTTCCTTCTTATCCACACAATGCTAACATTAATATAATTGGGTTTTTTAATTCCAATTGAAGCATCTTTCTTGCCATTTCTGAAGTAAACTTGATAAAACTAAGTGTTTATATCTATTTAAATATTGCACTCATTTATTTAGGTACATAAAACAATATCGCAGCTGTTTCTTTGTATATTTTAGCTTCTTTCTTCCTTACATTTTACTTGCTCTTTACTTTGCTCATTCTCAGCTTCAGCTGTTCCATTTGTAGAGCATCCATTCTTTGAATTCCTTTCATATTTTTGCATATGGGCCACGCGGATATTTGCCAATTTCCACTTGCTGCTGCTGCTGCTGCTGCTTCTTCTTCTGCCTCTGCCTCTGCCTCTTGGCTGATCTGCGTTGTGTGGGGCCGGGAGGTTAAGAGGGGCCAATTATCAGCGGGCAACGGGCAACTGTCTGCGGCTCGTGCCATGGCTAAGGGCACACACACAAACTCACACACACACACACACACTCGCTGCTTGCCAACTCAGCACACACACACACACAATATATATATATATATCTATAAATACGTATACACACAGGTTAACAGGTGTTTTGGCTCTTTGCGCACTTCTTGCGTTTAGCTTTGGCTGCTTTTCAACGCCTGCTCCCCTGCACTTGCCCCCCAGCCCGCTGTCAGCTGCAGCGCGCGCACACACACACACACACACACACCCATGCACTCTGTTGTGTGCTGGCGTTCTTCTTCTTCTACCCCTTCATTCACAATTTTCATGAATTTATTGGACATTTTGAACACTGCGCAAAATTGATGCATTTTAGTACAACGCAAGTCGACCCTCCGCCTCCCCCGCACCATCGATGAGCCACCCCTTTTGGGGGGGTTGTTAGCCACCCCTGCAGCACAATAGATAAACTGCAGGACTGAGCACTGTTTCGAAAATATTCCCAAAAACTTCAACGCTGCGCATTTTATCGCACAAGATTTATGCGAGCGAATGCGGAAAATGCCATGGAAAATTCAACTGACCCCCGCTAACCGCCTTCCCGTAAGCCCCTGACTCAACCCCGCCTACTTTGTTGTTGTTTCTCTTTTCCTTCTTCCTCTTGTTCTTGTTGCCAACATGCGTGCCAGGGACGCGACGAGCTGTCAGGGGTGAGCATATACTACATATAAAGTACAGTGTTAGCATGTGGATGCTACACTTAAAAAAAAACACGTTCTACTTTTGTTTTATTATACAAATAACATTTGGAAATATTCAAATTTTTCTAAAATATTTAATTTGAGCATAAAAATTGCAAAATTTAAGAAAAGTATTTTTTAAAGTAGAAATTTTGTTGTTTTAATTGAAGTGTAATTTTTCGATTTAGAGCAATTTTTTTAAAATAAATTTAAAACATAATTTAAAAATTAAAGCACTTCCAATTTGTATACTTGACTAGAGCACAAAATACTTGGCTATTTTTTGCTGAGTGCATGTACTCGTACTCGTACTCGTCTCGTACTCGATACTCGCACGCACATATGTAAAAGGGGCGAGCCACAAAACTCTTTTCATAAATGTACGTGTGTGTGTCTGTGCGATGAATGATTTCCATTGTTGGCAAGCCCAAGACGCAGTAGTTACAGTTACTACCAAGCACACTCGCTGGGTGTGCGTGTGCGTCTGTGTGTGTGTGTGTGTGTGTGTGTGTATGTGCGTCTAATGTTCCGAAAAGTGCGGCGTCACATTGCAGAGCCACATCTAGAACCCACGACCTGCCCCCCCCCCCATTTTTTTTTCCTCCCTCTTACCCCGTACAATTTTATCCAGTCGCAATAACATTTTCCAGCTCCAGTTCCAGTTCCATTTCCCTTTCCATCTGGATGTGTCTTTTAAAGTTCTAGCGTCGAATGTAAACGACATGTGTTTTATTTCTTATTATTATATTATGTGTATAGTATATATATATCTATATGTATTGTATAGATGAGTACTTTTGTGCGTTTGCGTATACTCGTACTCACTTGCGCCTACGCATGAAGCTAACGCCCAAAATGGCCTTTTGAGTACATATGGATAGATACATGTGCATGCACATATATACACCAACCACTGTTCCTGTCCCTGCCCCTCTTTAGCCCACCCACAAACCCCTAGTTCCCTAGCCCCTCCTCCATTGTAGTACCTTCGAGGTTACCCGCTGTTAACCAAGGAACATTCCAACTTTGCCACAGAGTTGCCACCAATCATTTTGAACCTTTAGCCAGCAAAAATGTGGCTGTCACAAAGCCAACGACTGCTAGATACCCTGTTCGAGGCAAAGATAAAATTAGCATAAGTTAAATACAATAAATATTAAATGCATATTATCTGACCCTAGATAGTAAAAAAAGAGTTAGCTAAAAATATGTGCTTCTTCTTAATTAAACTAAAACAATAAATTAATAAAAAACTAAACATGTTCAATTTATTTTGGGTATGTTTATAAATAATAATTAATGCAGATAAAGCTATATCATTTATTTATTTGTTTCAAAAAATAAGAATGCTATTTTATTTTATACACCCAATTTGTGAACAGTGTATTGACAAAATGGGGAAACGCAACTGTACGCTTCGCTTGTGACACATCCAATTTCCATTTAACTTTTGCCCATACTTATTCATATTCTTATTCACATATTCGAAATCCATTCGACCATTTATCCATATATCTCTTCTGCGAGCTGTCAGAAATTTCGTACGACACAAAACTGTCAAACTTTATGAAGGCGCATTTTTGAATATATTTTCGACGCTTCATTTTCATTTTTTTTTTTATTCTTTTTTTCGGTTTGTTTTTGTTGGTTTTTCGGTTTGAAATATTTGTAGCGCAATGCAATTGTCACCGAGCTGCCAAGTAAATAAACTAATAAATGAATAAATGGATATGTCGAGCAATGCAGATGCGAAATGTAAACAAAAACTAAAAGTAAGACTAAAAAGCGAGAGTAGCTCGCAGCACCGGATCTGGATGCGACTAAATACTATATATATATATATATAGATGCATGTGCAATGTGTTTGTGCAGTAAAACCCAGATACAGGCAATGGCTGGGTCAGAATCAATAAAGAGATGTGGGTTAAGCCTAAAGATAGATAGATAGATAAATATTTAAACATTAAGATAAGATGAGATAATTTTAGATGTGTGATATGTGCATTGATATACATATATTTCTATATATATATATATAAAAGCTTTGAATAATGCTTATAATACAGAGTGGTATTATGATGGAAATAATCAAACATTGATAAGACGAATATCTACAGATATAAGATATAAGAGTGATTTTCCAAAGATTTTCATTGTTGACTGTGCACTGATAAACAATGTTACTGCTAAAATTTATCTATATACCTATACACAAAATACTAATACAACTAGAATTCTTGATTTAAAAAACTACTTTAAAAATAAAAAAAAATCATTGTTTATTGTTTCACAACACTTTTAAATATATTTAGAATATTGAAAATACATTTTGTATCCATAAAATTCATTTAATTGTAAACATAGTATTTTTTTTTATAAAAAAAACTAGGGCCTTCCGAAATCAATATACTTTTTTTTTTTTTAATTCTGGAAGCGTTCCAAGTGTGTGTTACAATTTATGTGCCAATTTATGTGCCTTATTTCCCAAGCTTTTGAAGCCCAAAAATAAATGTAATATGTAGTAAGGTTCCAGTGAGTGGTATTATGGAAATATTTTTACAGATACAAAATTTCGAGAGAGCAAAGGTTTTGTTATGTACAAGCTAATAGCCCGAAAAAGATAAAACTTAGGAAACCATTTTCTAAATGATAGTGGAAAAATATATAGATTTGAAATAATATAATAATATTCAAATAACAAATTTTTTTTCAATATTTTATATATATTTAATAAAAATAATGTACACAGATTTTCCAATTATGAAACTAAACCATCTTCGATTGCTACCAAAGCCCCAAACCCCAAATTGTAATACAATGGAATAGTGCGCATGTAATTGCCGTCACATTAACTGCCTTGTCTTCTACCATCCGTTCAGCACCCCCCTCAGCCACTGCCGCGCTCCTTTCCCCTTTTAAAAAACCCGCATTATCGTACCCTTTGCAATCAAGACAAACAATCGATTGCGGCTCCATTCATTAGTCAATTAACTCAATCAGACACATTTCCCATAGCCGCCGAATCCCAAAAGAAAAAATTGTGTTACATAAAAATTTTCCTACATTTGTGGCTTGGGTTGCGCCCACTTGCGCTTTCTTTGGCCCAGAAGTGGATGGCACTAAAACTCGCAAATCGAATGCTGAAATAAAATTCAAATGAGTTCTCTCTGTGCAGTTGATTTACTTAAGCCATTAAAAGTATTTGCCAAAAATGCTAAAAACCGGGCAGCAAACACACAAACAGCAACAACAACAACAACAATAACAGAAACAGAATTTGAAACAGAAACGGAGCTGGGCCAAAAGCCAAACCGGTTCGCCATTTGTCAAAGCCAAGCAAAAAGGCAAAGCAAAGCAAACCAGCCAAAAAGCTCCATAAAATAACAATAAAAATAAAGCCCCCCCTAACCAAGCCCGGCCTATACGAATTGGCAACACTCTAACTATATGGCAACAAAAACGTAAGAAATGTATAGAAATTTATGACATACCAACATATAATCTTTATATATCTTTATATTATATTACTTAAAAGCAAAAAATAAATTAATTAAAATAATTCTTCTTAACTACTATATTAAGCAAAAAACTGAGGTGTTATAGGAATTTTTGACAACATTTTTATTACAAATAGTTGTTTTAAAATATTATAAGCTTGAGCATTTCTTGGGTCTTTTTCTCACCAAGCTTTTCCAAACACGTTAATTTAAATATTTTCCAAATGAACGTTAAAAATTTAAATTTTTTGGTTATTTAGGTAGTAAATATATCTCTATCATCCAAGTTATGCTACAATTTGTAATTTACTAAACAAATTATATGTTTTGCCTGTTGCTCAACTCTGCTATACCCTGTTCGTAACAAACTAATTGAATAGCAATAGGGTATACAACAAAATTTAAAGTAAGAAGGTTCCTAATGATTTTTCTTGTTTGTTGTTTGCTAATCTTTTTTTCTTTCTTCTTTTTCCTATTTATTTTTTTGTACGTCGTTTTGTATAACTCACGATCTACCTCGCGCCCGCTCTCTTTCCTTTTTTTTTTGTTTAAGTGTTTGTTGTTTATTTTATTTTATTTTTTTTATTGTTTAAAATTCATCACGATTTTTATTTTGTTGTGTTCTTTTTGGCGTAAATTTTTACCTTATTTTAATTTTTTGTTTTTGCTTCGCCCCAAACGTTGCGTCTAACCTTGAAGCACATTAAATTCGGCGTTTTGCTGTTGTTGGAAAATAAACAGCAACAACAATAACAATAATAACAACAATCACCAAAAGAATCAGCAGCGAACGCGCCGCCAGAGATTCTAAATATATGTGTAATACATATAAATGTGTGTATTATTTACTATGGAGGGGAAATGCATAACATATATATCTATATTATATATAAATATATATGCATGTATGTGTGTATGTACATTATAAAAAACACATTTTTCATGTGGGGTGGCGTTCTCTTATAATTGCCGAATTTTCGTTGGCTTTTTGTCTGCTGCTATTTTGTACACCCTGCAACCCACTAAAAGTGGGTAAATAGGGTAACGCACAGTTGTGCATATCAAAAGATGAGTTTATTGCAAAAGTCCTTCTGTCCATCTCAGTTCTCTCTCGTATTATTGAGAACTTTAAGGAAGCGAAATCAATTTGCTCACTTATAAGAAATATCGAAATTTATATGCTCTTTTTTACTTTGTAAGCAGTACATAAAAAAAAGTTTTCAATGTAAAGACACATCCAGTTTATTACAAATTTATCTTCGTCTTTTTTTAAGGTATCTGCCAGTCGATTTATGTAGATAACAAATTATTTACTTGATTTTTTTTATAATTGTCGAATTTTCTTTGGTTTTTCAGCTTTCTTCATTCCTTTTTGTTTGTCTTAATTCTTCTTAATTCGAATTTGTGTGTCTAGCAAGTCGCGTATATATCATATTTTATTGTTGTTGTTGTTGTTGCCTCAAAAATGACTTAATTGCACCCATATGTGTGTTGTGCTCTCTCTCTCTCTCTCGCACATTCATTCGCACTCTCTCTCTCTCTCTCTTTTACTGTGCCGCTTTTCTGGGCGCTAAACTGGAAATGTGTCGTCGCTGCGAATGTATCTGTATCTGTAGTTGTAAATGTATCTGTATCTCTAGCTATAGTTGTATCTGTATCTACGCATTTCTTGGCTGTTGCTGTTGCTGTATCTAATTCTAATTTATTTTACCAAAAAAAAAAAGAGAAGAGAATAAGAAGAAAATAATAATGAGGCAGGCAAATAATAAAAACGCAAAGGAAGCGCGCAAAACTTGTCGTTGTTATTGTTGTTCCTAATATTGTTGTTGCTGCCTTTCGTTTTATTTATTTATTTATGCGTAGCTTTTATATTTTTTTTTATGTTCAATAAATTACGCTCTGTTGACATGCCGCACAGTCCCGGTTGCCGAGCCAAGCCACCCCTTACAAGCGCCCCTTTGCACCCCCTCGGCAACCCTCATTTTTGGTCATTTGAATTGCAGCTGACGTCGACTGCGACGTCGGCGTCGGCGTCAGCGTCACGGGCCGATGCGCTTTAATGGCCCAACAGCAACTTTTGCTTTCATTGCACGTACCAACAACAACAACAGCAACAAACATCGCAGCAACAGCAACAACAACGCCGAAATTGAACTTGAAATTGTTGCCGAAGCTTCGGGACGCCCTCAACTCGCTTCTCACGCTTGAAATGTGACCAGCGTAAGCCGAAAACCCGAAAAACCGAAGACCGATGTCCGAAATACAAAACCCGAAACCCCGAGAAAGAAACGTGGGTCATTAAAAGCCGCTGCTTTTGTAATATTGTGTGGGCGTGGCAGCGCTTGTCGCTTGCCCCAGACAGAGCTTAATAAAAACCCAAGAGAAAACACTCAACTTTGGAATGTCGAAGGTTAAATGCCCTTGCAGATAGTATATACCATGTGACTATAAATATATATATAATATGGCAATTGTGTATTATCAAACTCCATTTTGCAATCGATTGCGCCGTTGAGAGCGCTTAAAGCTTCCATAATATTCCGATAAGATTTCAAAAATACAATGTTTTTTCAAACACTCAATTTTCAACCGATTGTTCCTATGCAAGCTATATGATATAGTTGTCCGATTTTAAAAAGATTTTATTGACATATATAATATATGGTTAGAAGATATATGGATAAAGATTTTTAAAAAAACAAAATATGTTTTTATACAAAAGCTCAATTTTCAGCTGATTGTTGGTATGAAAGCTATATGATATATTTCTCTGATATTGATAAGATTTTATTAACATGCCATGAGCTTATTAATGACTATTTTTGATGGGATTAATAAAACTTTTTTTAAAAAAAAAGTGGTTTTTCATGCAAAACTCAACATTCGACCAATTGTTTTTATCAACGCTGTGGGCAATGAAAATCCAATATAAACTATTCAAGCATAAAAGCCAACTTTTATTGAGATAGCTTCATCAGATGTTCAGTTCACATAGTCAGTTTGTTTGAAAAACATGATCAGTTATGTGTATATATTTTATATAAATACTTTTATTTTATTTTTACAACAAACAATTGCAAAGCCAATATGCCCATTATTTCTGGGACGAAACAGAGTGCACAATTTTTAAAGTTTGTTGCAAGCCAAAGAAAAGGTCTTGAGAAAACACGAGGAAAGTAAATGTTGCATGGTAATTCGGGTTTTGAAAGCTCTGCCAAAGAGTTCTTCAGCTTGTAGCCAGACAAACGCCAGTTTGGGCCAGTCATTTGACAGCTGCGCTATCAGCGTAGACATCTTCAACTACCCACAACTCAGCAGCTCTTCACACACACACACACACACACACACACATACACACGCACACACACACACGTGTTGTGATTTAACGAGCTTCGTGCGGAGCTGTAAAAACGAAGTCAAGTTCTCCAGTGAAACGGAGAGATAGAGGTAGGGCGAGGGGTAGGGCCCACGTCGCCTCCAGGTAGCAAAAGGCAAAATTCGCAGAGCTCAGACCTCGAGAAGCTCACAATTTACAGCTCACAGCTGTGGGGCAATTAGAAAATCCGAATACGAATGCCCAAACGTAATGCCATCCAAAAATTTGGTGCGTGTTGTTGTTTTGTTTTTTTTTTTTTTTTTGTTAAAAATGACTTTCCGCTGCGGTGGGCAGGGCCCGACCCCCGTCGGCAGCTTTGTTTTTGTTTTTTTTGTTGAATTTAGATTTAGATTTTGTGTTACGCTTTTTGAGCCATAAAATCAGGCAGTAAATGAAAAATGAATAAAAATGGAAACAAAAATCCGAAAAAAAAGCAACGTTCCAAAATAGTTAAGTATATATAATAATAGCGCGCATCTTAATTATATAACAATTAAACCTATAACGCGGCAGAGGAAGACAGCAATAGTTTGAAGTGTGTGAGCGAGTGAGACAGACGGCACAATTTAGCTACCTCTAGCTGGCTGAAACCTCAGCTGAAGGTTGCCTTAAATATGGGAAAACTGTAATTTTTGTTTTAATTTTTTCCTTATTTTTTTGTGAAAAAAAATACAACAAAATTAAAAAAAAAAAAAATAGACAACGTATATCAACGCGCATTATTCGTAATTTATTTGAAACAAAGAAAATTTGACAAAATAAAAACTCAACAAATTGCGGCTGGAAAATGATGATCGTTACGGGCTTTCGGTTAGCTGGGAGAGAATGCAGCGACAAGGTCAAACGAGTGCGTTGTTGTTGTTGTTCTTGTTGTTGTTGCTGTTGTTAACATCCGAGGCAATTTGTCAACTCTGGCACAGTGCGAGTATGTACGTAAAAAACAGATACAGATACAAATACAAATACGACATGTATCTGCGTCGCAACGCATTCACATTCAGAAACACATTCATTGCGCAACACGAAATTGTTTGAAACAAGTCAAGGGTGTTCGGGCATCAGATACAAAACACACACACAGACACACACACATTCACACATTCACATTAGCGCTGGAGAAGCGGCTTCTCGCCATTGCAGAATCTTTCCAAATTTTTTGTGTGCCGAAAGGCAAATAGAAAAGGGGCATAGAAAAGCAAAGTAAAGTTTTTCAATTGCTCTTTGTGCTGCATTCTTAAACGTTTTACAGACAACGAAAACTCTGTTTACCTCTTTCTCCCACCAATCATAAATGCAGATATCTCTATTAAAATGCTTTTTTCGCACCACTCGAATATGCCCGCTAAGCCATTGTTGCCAGGGTATTCTGGCCAACGTCAGGCGAAGTTGTTGACAGGCGCTCGCCTGTCCGCAAATTGGGCGCGTGCGGCAAAGGGTTTGCAGCGCACCTCTAACCGGCTATTAGCCAGGGTTGCTGCCAAATTGTCGGGGCGTTTAAGCCAACAACAACAACAACAACAGCAACAACAAAAGTGCGCAACAACAAAGAGAACAAAGTAACAGCAAAACTTAAATTGCACTTGGCACACAATTCGACAAAAGTTGTTTCTGTTTTTCGAGGAAATGCATTTGGCATTCCTTGCGCTGGGCGGGAAAAAAGGGGCAGCTGCACAGTGGCAAAATAAAGCCATTAAAAAATTAAATATATATCTACAGGCGCGTCGTGGGAATTGTGGGCATTTCTAAAGGTTTTGTGGCCCACTGTGCGGAAGTGTTTTTTGTTGTTGTTGTTGTTTGTTTATTGTTGAGCGCTGCAGATACTTTGTTTCTTAATTTGTGAATAGCCAAGTAGCCGCGCTTTGTATCTTTGTATCTGTGAGGTGTGAAAACCTGCAAGTCGAAGTCGAATTCGAACTCGACAGTTTTTTTTATTGATTTTTATTTTTATTGTTTTTATTT
This sequence comes from Drosophila colorata, assembly GCA_035041545.1. Taxonomy (NCBI): domain Eukaryota; kingdom Metazoa; phylum Arthropoda; class Insecta; order Diptera; family Drosophilidae; genus Drosophila; species Drosophila colorata. The sequence goes on along the minus strand of JAWNLD010000490.1, from coordinate 19,921,587 downwards.
TTGTTGTTATTTTGGGCTCATGTGATACTCTCTGTGATTGATTGTTAGCTACAAACTGTCACACCCCCCCCCCTCTCCTCCTCTCTTCAACGAGGCGTTGCAGAAGTATGCCCAGAAGTGATTTGCATTAAGCATACGCCACGTTGTACGCCAGTCATAAGGCGCTTGTTGCTGTTGCTGCTGCTGGTGTTGCTGTTGTTGTTGGTGTTGAAGGTGTGAATTTTTCAGCAATTGGATTTTGTATCTTTATCTTGGCATTGTTTATGCGGTGGCTGCCGACGTTTCGTTTCGTTTCGTTTCGTTTTTCTTGCGCCTCGCTTTTCGTTTGCTTTGGCGTGAATTAACTTTGAACTTCAAAAAAAAAAAAATATTTATATGTATATATATATATATATATATATGAAGGCAACAATAACAATAGCAACAACAACCCAACAATCAACTTCACCTTGTTCAAGGTCTAAGAGCAACGGCAGCAGCAAATGCCAGCCGAAAAGGAAAAAAAACACAGAAAAAAAAAGATTTTTTGTTATTTTGTGCTCAACACTCATTTGCATAGGGAAATTGAATGTTGTGTCTGTTTATGCTTTTAGCTACAGCTTTAACCATTTAGTTATATATCTATTCACAAATGTTGCTCTTTTAGCGCTTCTTCAGGTTTTTTTTTTTATTTTGTTTTTCAAGACAAGCCCCGCAAAAAACAGAAGATATTGTATCTGCAGCAAAGACTTGACAATAACCTGCATAACAGGTGGTCCCCGCCGCTGTTGCAGACAGCTTTTAACGAGCTTGAATAACGGCTTAAGAGATTCACCCAACACAATTGAGTGTCAATTGATTGAATTGTGCCGATTAGAGGGAAATTCAATAACTTTCATTCGATCAAACAGCGCTTAGGTCTGTTAGAGTGACCAGACTTGCTGAATTTGTTTAGTTCGGTTTTAAAGTGACCAGCCCAATTATGTATTCACATTACATATTTGTCATGATCCAGTAAGGTTCCTTGGAGTGACCAGACTTGCTGAATTTTTTTTTATTTTGATTTTAAAGTGACCAGCCGAATTATTGTTTTACGGCTTTACGCTTGAATTGATTACAGTGATCAGACTTACGAATTTATTAATCACATTACATAGTATTATATGTATTACTTTGTATTACTTTATCTAAATTGTATAATTAGGGTGACCAGACTTGAATGAATTGCTCTTGCATTTTTACTTCTGACAATTGGCGACCAGAATTGCATTATTTCGAAAAATTTAATTTTACTCAATGTGACCAGACTCCTAAATGTGCTATGCTCGCTCCAATCGGTGCATCAGAGTGACCATATTTAAATTATTCATGCAAATTCAAATAAGCAGACTTAAATAATTACCGTAACTGCTGCTTAATGCTAATTAAAATAACCTTTTGTTTGTTGAGGGCCTTCTTGATTACCATTACATTAGCTTGTTAAAGAGTGACCATATTTGCATAATTACACTTGCTATCAATATTGAAATCAGTTTCTTTCCAGCTATTGCCAGAGCTCTTTTCATTTTTCTTTCATTCTTTGTTGATTTTTTCTTTCATTTATTTTTTCTTTCTTTATTTTATTTATTTTGTTTTTTTGGTCGTCGTGCGTTGGCGTCTGCTTCAGCTTTAGCTTCAACTGCACTTCCGCAGCGACGCTGACGCTGACGCCGACGCCGACGCCGACGCCAACGCGACTGCACGAAATTCACATGGCAGTTGGTTAAGCGAGTATCTTGTATCTGCTTTAGAGTGTGTTGTATCTCGCATGTTGTATCTTGTTGCTGGCCCGTTTATAACATGGCACATGCACGTGGGCTGCAGCTAACCATTTCGGTGGTTGTAGCTGCTGGTGCCATATGGCCACCTGGCAGGCGATCGGACAGCGCCCAATGACCTTCCCGTGTCCGTGTCCGTGTCCGTGTCCACGTCCGCGTCCAAGTCCAGGAAATGGCATTAGCTTACGCTCTCGCTCCTCCTGGCTGCTAATCATATTAATGCAGCCGTTTCGCTGTCCCACTGTGCGTGTGTGTGTGTGTGTGCGTGTGTGTAAGGGCGCGGCCCTAGGTTTGGCTTCCACTGTGTAAGAGGAACTGGCAACGGTTTCTGCTTCGTTTGCTTTCGCCTGTCTTTCGCCTGTCGCCTGTGCCATCACTTTCGCCTCTGTCGCTGCACATTGTCTTTTATGGGTCACTTGCCCTATCTTTCTCCCGCTCTCCCTCCCGCTCTATCACTCTCTCGCTCATTTTGCTCAGCTGTTGTTGCTGTCGCTGGTTTTTTGGGTCATGTCCATCAGCCCAACAGCTGGTAATATAATATGCCCAGGAAGTCCGGCGGGAATCCATTTTAATAGCGTTCATCGTTTGCCGCTTCCTTAGCCCCAGCCCCAGCCCGTACCCCCCCCCCCCGAAGCCCGCCCCCAACTCCTGCGGCGTCCACTTTTTCTGCTTTTGACCAGTGTTTGTTAACAGCTTTTTGTTCTTATTTTTTTTATTTCATGTTTTATTTTTTAAGTTTTTTTCTGTTGTTTTTGGTTTTTTGTTGCTTTTGCTGTTGTGTTTGTTTTAGACTCAGTGTCTTTTTTTTATTTCGCACAATATGGGCTCATTAGCACAAACGACGCCGCTGCCGGGAGGGAGCGGGAACAGCGGCTACCGGGCAACCGAACCCCCCCCCCCCCCCCCCCCCCCGCGCCGCCGCTCGCCGTTGCCAACTAATTAATTATGCCGCTGCAGCAGCGTCACGGGGGTGTATTATTTGCATGTGCGTGCGTGTGTGTGCGTGTGTGTGTGTGTGTGCGATAATGTATTTCAATGTCTCGTATTGTTGTTGTCTTTCATTTTCGACTCAATTACAACAACGACAACAAGAGCAACGCGGCCAGCAACCAAATTTGCATTGCATTTAGTTACACACGCACATGGTCATGTATACATGGCCAGTAGTACATAGATACAGATATTTACATAGTATACAGTAGTACATATATATTTGCACTCGTATCCAACAGATACATTCACACACACACACACACGGAGGCTTAATGTGTGCCGCGTACTTTGCACCTGAACTCTGGCACTGCCGAAAAAAAGTCAACTTGAATTTGAAGAACCACGTGAACTACTAAGTGCGCAACTGGAACCAGTTCTAGTTCCAGCTAATTGCCTCACTTCTATGTGCTATCGAAAGCTAAACCTCCATATAAGTCATCTATTTAAAGCTTTACTGTATTGAACCCATAAAATACGTTAGTTTAGAACTGGACCTTCAGATGAAATTATAAGAGTTGATTTCACAGAACTAGTTTAAGCCAACAATTATTTGATTTATTGCTTGAGACATTGTAATCAAATGTTATAAATAGTTTTATAGGTCGACAGTGTTAACAAATGCGTCAAATATTTGTGTTTGTCTTTAGTATAATATCATAAATAGTTTCTTTTAACTTAAAACAAACTCAGGAAATGTTTTTGGGCAATTGTAAAAGCTCGAATATTTATTTCTTTAAGACTTTTAAATATTTAGATGCTCATCGATAGATAATTTATTTTGGCTCAAATTTTGGCTTTTAAATTGCAAACGAATTTGACGTCAATTTAAATATCTGAATATGACAGAATATTATTAAAGCGATAGTTGGTCTACATAGCTAAATTTATGATTATAGGCAATGCCTTTGTCTTCCATCAAGTATTTCGAAACTTGTTTAGAGCATTTAAATTCTTTATAGCCTATTAAACGATCTAGAATGCCCCTAGCTCAAGTCTCCAGACTAGCGCTATCGATTGCTAGCTATATATATAATGTATATATTTATTTATATATTTGTGGGTATATTCACAATATTCTCTAATTCAAATATGACACATTTTTGGGCCCTAGAAGCACCTTCACCTACAATACAATAAAATATGCCCCTTGAAAGCCCTAAAAACCCATAACTAACACCAAGTCAAGAGTGTGTGTGTGTGTGAGTGTGTGTGTTGTAAATGAATACATATGAGTACATGGGTAGAAGTAACTAAGTATTTGGAGTCTTTCGTTGTTTGAGTTGAGATATGCAAATTAGCTGTGGCCTTGACGTGGGCGTCAAACTTTTGGATTTATAACTTCGTTACACTTTGTTACTTTTACGCTGTTGTTGTCAGTGGGTGTTTGTGAGTGTGTGTGTGTGTGTGTGTGTGTGTGTAGGAGCTAATATCTTATTCTCTGTCTGTGTGTGTTTGTTGTGCCTGACTAAGAAAAATGCGCTAAAACTTTAGCTATTTGTCACATTTACGACATAACTCTCGGGCCAAAGCGTCGCTGACGTCTTTGTCGCCTGGCACATTGACCGAATTGGCACAAAGGTGTGCTTGCCAAAGGGGTGTGCGTGTGTGTGTGTGTGTGTGGTGGCGAGGTGGGAGTGCATTTTACGGTGGTTCCTTTGCTGGCCATGCCCATTTGCAGATTTGCGAGCTTTGTGTTTGACTTTCAAATGGCCCATTGATTGGGCCATAAGTCGTGTTCATTTCTCTAGCTGGCAGCGGCCAAAAAAGCTGTTTGGGCCCGCTCTCTTGGCCATTTGGCAAACATTCATAAATTATTCAAAACAAATAAAAATCCAGCGCTGAGCGTTTTGGCCTCTTTGGTTCATTGGCATTTCATTTGCCATATTCTACACATAAAATGTGTGTGCGTGTGCGTGTGTGTGTGTATGTGTGTGTTTAGGTACTCTTTGTATCTGCAACTTCCCATTCACGCACACTGGCATGCCACTTGGCCATTCATTAGTTTGAAACTAGTTTCTCTTCAGCTAAGCACATAAATATATATGTATATATATACATATTTATATATGTATTTTTCCTTATTTTCTTTTCGACTCTTTTTCCTACTTTATTTCGTTTGTCTTTCCGTATTGCTTTTTTTCGATAATTTTTTTTTCAATTAATTTATTTAGTTAACATATATTTTTTTCATGCTAATTAACAAACGAAACTCATTTAAAACAATAAGCAATTTATTAAAAAATAAACTCAAAATAAATTAAAATATCATAAAAATACACACACACACACAGATACTTTTTGGTATTGTAATTATGGCGAGTCTGTCGAATGAATACCAATTGGTTGTGCTCCAAAGCAACCGAGTATTCGTCGAGGCATTTTGAAAATGTTGATACGTTTTGTAGCCGCCTATTAAGGGCTCAAGCGTTTTGATATTCTATGGGTTGATTTAGATAGATGGCATCTGGCGTATTTTATGCATACACAAATCATTAAATCTTTGCAGAAATTTTGCATTATTTTTCGATTGATATGCAGCTCGGTTGCTTACCAAAACTTTGCTTTAAGCATAAATCAAATTAACTAATCTACATATAACAACCATATTATATTAAACTTAGCTTAATTTTACTTCTCATTATTTATAGTATTATCATACAAAATTTGCTCAAATTTAGTTGTCGCATTTCTGAGTTACGATAGTTGGTAATAGCTTGGGATAGTGTCTGCTGCTTGTGTTTTTCATGAATATGTATTTCTGCTTGAGATTAGTTCGAAATCTTCTCTTTAAAAGCAGGTATCATGACTTTTTATACAAGAACTAGTTTTTTACGCACCCCGAAGTTCCTCAACTTGGTAAAATAGAATTGTCATCTAAATTTTAATGAAGCCAAGCCGGGTTATCTTTAGATTTACGCTAGTTAGTGGCAATTAGGGTTAGTGTTTTTATTGCTAATTTATTTTTTTTAACCATTTAATTAGAGGCATATCATCTAATCTTTGTATATTTGCCATGCAGCTCATGTGTTTGCCATTTGTGTTCGACTTATGTTTCCACTCACTTTACATATTTGCCAATTCTTTTACATATGCTATACCACAATTTCGTTTTCATATTCCCCCACTGCCCCTCCTCCCCCTTAACACACTCTACATTCTGTTTCGTTGTTTTTGTTATTTTTATTTTTATTTTTTATTGCCTTTTGTTCGCATTGTCAAGTGCTTTTCAGTTGCTTTTTACCACTTTTTTTATTATTATTATTTTGTGTTGTTTTTTTGTTTTTTTATTATTTTGTACGACAAAACACATTGTTTTATATAGCTTTAGCGCACCCTCTGCCCCCTTCTTTGTCGTTTATTATTTGTTAAATGTTTGCTTTGCATTTGCAAATTATTTTCTTTTGTTTGTCGCGTTTTATTTGTTTATTTGCATTTGCTAGTGTGCTGTCCTCCCCCTAGACTGTCCCTCGTACACCTCGCCCCTATTTCCCCCCTCGGGCATTATAAAGAGATCGCTTCAGATCGTTTCGTTCTGGATGTGTTCTGTGTGGGTGTCGTTGTTCTTGTGCTTTTTGTTGTTGCATTGTCAGCATTCATTTGCAACTGAAAAGCGTCGACATTGAGCAACGACAACGTTCAGTGATCATAGCGCAGTGCCACGCCCCCAACACCGCTCTCCACCCACCTGCAGCGATGGCTGGGCGCATGTGGCCGCCGGTCAGTTCTCAATTACAGCGGTGCGAGTTAATCAATCAATCAATTACTGTAATAATGACGAGCTGATTTCTGCGATTTGTGCGCAACAAAGCGAGTGCCGACAAAAAACGAAAACACCTCCCTCAGACCCCACGAATTTTCCAATCCACCCACATTACCCCCTGCCACCCCTTTTGGCCTTGCTGATCGAGCGCCCACTCGTTTCAATCCGAACGTATCTCAAAATATATATTCCAACCACCCAACGAGTCCAAAATTTATGCGCAAAGTGTGCCAAAAGATCTTCAAACTGTTCGTATTCATCTTTATTTCTCGCTTTTATCTTGCGCTTCGGCGTTTTTTTTTTCTTTTTTCTTATTTATTATTTGATTTTAATTATTTTTTTTTTTTTACTTTTTTGTTATCTCTGCCCGGGTTGGAAAATGTAAAACACGCATTTAACCGAAATTTATGGTTATACATTTACATATTTCGAATAGCATTTTATTGGACTGGATTTTGTGTTATCCACTTTTGTTTGAAATAGGTTCCTGTTGGCAGGTGGCATAGAGTGCGAATTTATGGCACACATATATCACTAGTGGGAAAATATTTATTTTTTTATTCATTTTACATTTGATTAGCAGTATCCTAGTTGGGCTGACATGAATAAGACAACATGCCATGCAAAACTGAGTAGCGGCAGTTATCGATAATTATATCGGATATTTGCTGGTATTGATTGCTTCTTTAAATATATAAAGAAAGTCGTTAACTATATCGATTAGTTGCTACTAGTAATTGCTTGAAGACAATTATACAAAGTAATCGATAAATTTATCGATCAATTGCTGGTTTTATTTTTATAAATATTTATTGAAACAATATAATCTATGGCTTTGAGCCACGAGCTTTGCTCGTTATCGTAACAGAAACTCTCTCTGTCGCCAGTTAGCGAAAACATTATCGATTAACTGTTAGCTATTATCACAGTGTTTCAGAAAAAGAATTTATGATTACAGATTAAAGACTTTACCTGCTCTATCGATTTAAACTATATGTAATAATAAAATAATATAGATTGCGGCTATGACACGAACCGTTTAGTTAGTTATTTTTATTTATTTTTTTTTTTGCTCTCCAGTTAAACCTAATGCTAACTTGAGTATTATCGATAACTTTATTGACTTGTTGCTGCTACTATTTGCTTAATAAAAGCATAGCTCATTCATAAAATTCAACGCAATTGTTTGCCAACTTTTTTATGGCGAAGTCAGCAGCGTTTCTAGTATCCTGCAGTGAGTTTCAACAATATGCCGATTACTCAGTTGGAGTTTTGTTTTTGTTTTCGTTGTTGTTGTTGTTTTTTTTTTTTTTTTTTTGGAAAATATTCATGTCACTGCATTAGTCAAACTGTACGGGGAAATGTAAACTTGGAAGACAAGACCAAATAAATGCATCAGATCGACAAATATTTATCAATTACTCACAAACAACTGAGTCACGGTCAAATAGGCCCGTCTTGGCTTTTGGTCACATGCTTCCTATGGGGTCTCTCACATCTACGCTGTGTGTGTGTGTGTGTGCGTGTGTGTCTCACTGTGTGTCTGGGCCTGTGTCTGTGTCTGGTGAGGCATTGGGGCGCCGTTTGCATGCCAAGCACAGGCACAAGCACCAGCAAAAGCCAAATGCAAACAAGCGTCCAATACGATAATTGGTGTTCATTATCAATGGGCAAATACAGCTCAATTCCAAAACCCTCTAACTGATCAACGCGCTGCTCTGCCTGGAAGGGGCTGTGTTTGCGTGGGGGGTGGCATGTGCGCATGTGGCACATGTCGTCGACATGCAGCGGAAATCCAAAAACGGGACAGACACAAACTTAGCCACGGTCTTTTGGGCATGAACTTCCCGTGCGACGCCAGACGAGCCTTCAGTCTCTTTATTTTTTTGAATACCCCGCAAACGTTATATTATAGTTGGCTAAAATCAAGAAATCATTAGATGGCATATTCTTCTTAAGGAAGTACAAGCAGAAAAACTGGTATCTAGTTTGCTTTTGGATCTTGGCAACTTTAAGTGCTTGGTGAAGATGAAATTTCGTCGAAAGGTTTTCGTCATGAAAACATAATTATGTACATTTTTTTGTTAACATTTTTTTCTTTTTGATTTTTTTTAATATAAAATCGCATTTTTTTAAATAAAGCCCAAATTTTTTTGTACCCAAGTGCATCTGTGACTGCAGTTTTTCAAAAAAATATTTGATAGCTAACTAAAATACAGAGTATCTTTTAGTAGCATACTTTTGTCTAGACTGTTAACACTTGTTTTGTTTTTTTGATCGTCGTCTACCCAACTACAAGTTGTTGTTACCTATATGCCGTGTACTTAACTTGTCTTTTTTTTGCTTGCCTTCTTTGTAATGGGTTTTTAATGGGCGCTGTACTTTGGTCAGGCAATCAATACACACCGACACACATTTAAACATATATATACATATGCATATATATATATATATTTAATATATAAATATTTTGGTCATATCTTATCGACGTGCTCAGGCCTTCAACTGTAGAGTGCGTGGACCAAACCCAAGCAAAGCAAAGCAAAGCAGGCCGAAAACGGGCTAAGCCTAATTAAACCGGAAGCATTAGATGACCGAGCTGGCCAAGTTGTAACTGAGGGCCAGCCAGTTGCACGGCTTTTTGGGCTTGTAGTATATATTTCACTCTAGTGCTGCGTATCTAAATTTTTTTTTTCTTTTTTTTTTCGTTGTATATTTGATACCTGGTTAGATTTCAGTTTCCATTCCAGTTGTTACGCCCCGGCTTTTGTTATGTTTATTGTTTTAAAATTATATGTCAGAAACAAAAATAAAAAATAAAAAAAAAGCTGGCCATAAATTATAAAGAGCAGATGCGCAGTTCTCGCGAGTCGCTTCTATTATTATCATATACATTTTTTTTTGTCATTTTTTTTTTGGGCATTAACATTTTGCTGTTTGCTGTTTGACGTCTCATTTCGTATGGAAATGTTCCGAAAAGCGTCTATTAAAATTACCTGACTTGGACGTCAGACTAAGTCGGTTTATAAGGCTACAGCTGCGTGGATGTGGCCAATTTGAGATCTCTTTTGCGCTGCGACTCTCTTCTAGTCGTTGTAGTACATTTCGTCTATTGGAGTCTAAAGGTAGCGGCCCAATTAGACTTTGGCCCGCTTTATGCTCGCTAATTAAACGATTATTATTCAATTACGAGCGGCAAAGAGAGAGAGAGAGAGAGAGAGAGAGAGAGGGGCTGATAAACACGGCGGCATTTCATTCATTTTATGCCACAATGTTGCCCTCCAAGTGTGATTTATGTGCAACGCCCACGCAATGATCACGATCACAGCGATCACACGAATCGTTATACGTAATAATCGTAATCGAGTTCGGGTTCGGCTTTGCCTTCGGCTTCGCATGCAGCTCACGCTGAAAGGTCAAATTCTCTATTCTAATTGAGAGACACCGCGCTTCTATAACGATCTAACGATCCAACGATCTTGCGATCTAGCAACGTTCCAAACGTTTGCCCATTTCCCCTGGCGCGGTGCCAATCAATTTACGTCAAGCGCTTGATTGGTCAACCTCTTAGCCCCATGTGTATGCCAACCCGACCCGCACCCAACGCCCCGCAATCCCCAACACCCCCCCACCCGTAACCCCGCTATTCCTCGATTAATGAAATTAGACAATCAACAAGAGTCGAATAAAAAGCAATAGTAGAACGAAAATTAAAATCACTTAATTAAATAATTTTTAATGTGCTTCGTTGTGCGTTTAATTGTTGCCTTTGTTATTGTTGTTGTTGTTATTTTTTTATTTTTTTTCTTTCTTTTAAATTTTTTGTTGGCTTTTATTTTGTGCTTTTTACGGCTGCAGTTTGTGGAGCAGCTGTCGTTCGTTAATTGCAAAGAATGGCCGTTAAGAGCTTGCTTCATCTTCATTATTCAAATTGGCATCTATTTTCGTTTCGCATCTTCGGCCCGAGCTTCTGTTCGCCTATGCAAAGTGGCATTTCGCATTCTGGAACTATGGACTCACCACTTGCCTAGATGAAGGTCATGCGATATGCGCTAATTGATCGACAATCCACACAGCCCACAGCTGATCAAGTGATTGCCAGAATAGACACACCGTGCACAGTTTCAGCTTGAGAGTTTCGCCACATATAGTTTTGTTGTTGATCACCTAGATCACTGATCAACTGATCACAGTTAAAGGTAGATTTTGGAGTCTCTTGTTGTTTATGAGCTGTTGAAAATCATGTAAATCAGTGAACCTAACAACTGTAGATTTGTTATAGATAGCGATCAACTGATCACTAGTTAAATGTAGTGCTAAAGAGGGAGAGAATGAATGGAATGGATCACAAAAGTGATCAGTTGAACAGCAATAAGATTGCAACTTTTCCTCAAAGCCTATAGATCAGTGATCAAACGATCACAAACGTAGCAGGAAAATATGAAACTGATCACAGAAATATCTTCTAGGCTCAAATACTTAAAAAAAAGAGCTCATATAGATCACTGCTGAGGCAACTCAGCTCATGTGATCAACTTTTCAAGATTGATCACTTTGAAAGCGCAATTGATCAACTCATCACTGGCATATCAAATCGAATACTAAATGAAGGGCTCTACTATCCATTAACCAGTGCCTGGCAATCAATGCTATCGATCTAGCTAGCGAGCCCTGTCGTAGATCACATAGATCAGCGTGTTTGCCCGTGTTACGTGCCAAGGCTGAGGCTGAAAATACAAATTGCTATCTAATGTCAATGGGTTAACAAACAAACAAATAAACAAACGAATTAACAAAAGAAGCGTACAGACACACACACACACACACACACACACACGCTCGGCACTTACAATTCCAGTATTATAAATCTTATGACTGCTAATGAGACTCGTAAAACACAGTCACATTCATTCTAGACATCATTTCATATGTGTATACATAAAAGAAAAAAAAAAACAAATTATTAGCAACACGTTGTACAATGTACAATTCTTATTATTTTTTTATTGGCAAACAGCTTAACAAAAAACTCCATGAGCTTCATATGATGATGACCTGCAAAGCACTTTGCATTTCATTAAGGTTTAATTCAATTCAACGGCTCAAAAAATGATACAACCATTTTTTATTTTTCGTTTTTTCATAAAATGCAATTTGTGTTTAATTTGAATTTTCATTACATTTTTATTGCCATTTTCACAATATGCATTTTAAACTTTGTTTTCAATATGCTCTTAAAGCGATTCTCGAATGTATTTATTTAATTTTTAATTTAAAAAGAATTTCAATTACATTTTACTTCAAGTTTAATTTTAATTAAATTATTTATTTGTTCGAAGTCTTTTGATTCTTTTCAATGCTGAGTCGCTTTCAATTCAATTTCCACTTGAATTTTTATTAAATTATTTATGCCGAAATCTGTTGGCTCTTTTTAATTTCAACTTTAATTTCCATTATTTTATCTGATTAATTTATTTTTTTCTGAATCTTTCTTAGCTAAATTTTTACAATTTTCATAAAGGTTATTTACTTATCTTTTCTCAAATATGCAGATTTATGTTCAGTTCTCCCACTTGCATTTCAATTCAGTAGCTAGGGGCGTGTCTGACCGCCCCTTCTATCCTCACCAGTGTCTTTTTTTTTTGGGCTACTCTTTTTAGCAGCTCTCTAAACAGGCACAGAGAATTGCTGTTAATTGCGGCTAATTGGGTTTTTGCACATTTCAATGCACAATTTTGTGAAAATTCGCACAAAATAACCAAAACGTCCGACATTAGCTTGTATTGGTTTTGGTATTTTTGTTGTGTATTTTGTTGTTGTATTTTTTCAGCTGCCGGCTTTCCGCTTAACGCCTTTTGGCATTTCAAACAAATTAATGCCATTAAAGATCGCAAACAGCGATGCAATTTGAAAGGCCTTAATCCTCACAAATGTTGCAAATTAGGTAGCTCTCTCGATTTCTTAGTTAAACAACTCCCAGCGGTGGGGCGGCAAGGGAGACTTACAAATAACAAATACTGAATACTGAATACTGAAATACAGTCGCTGTGCAAAAAATACACACACGAAAAACCAAATAAACAAAACGTCTTTCGTTTTGGTCTTTGTCGTCGTTTGCGTTCAAGATTTAAGCCAAATTAATGGACAGGCTGAAGGGAGGAGGCGGAGGTGGTGGAGAGGGGGACTACTAGCAACGCAGCCCCTTCCCCGCCTCTGCTCTGCGCCATCCCAAAAATTGTGTGTGTTTGTGTTTGCCTAAAAAATTGGCGCTACCTACGCGCGTTTGTTTTTAGCGTCTTTGTCTTTTGCCCGGCCGTACACAATTTTGTGTATATTTTGTATATTTTTTTCACGTCTTGTCTTCTGCTCTTTTTTTTTTATGTTTTTTTGTATATATTTTTTGTTGTTGGTTGTTTCTTCTTCTGTCTTCTGTTTTTGCGATGATTCATGCGCCGGTTGTCCGCCAATTTAAGCTAATAGCGACGTGTGGAACGGGTAGAGGGGGGGGAAGGCGGGCGCTTAATCAATAATCATCAATCGTCTTACACACAGTAAATAACCGAAATACTTCAAGGGTAGTGCTGCAGAAAGGGGGGAGGGTGTTTGGGGGGGGGGCATTGGCTGTGTTGCAGTGAGGGGGCTGCCACATAATGGATGACCATAAGCTGCAATTATTGATGGGCGTACGCACAGCCTCGCTCGGCCTATGTCGCCTCCTCACCGCGTTTCAATTACAACGAATGCTGTTAGTTGAACACACATAGTGAATACATTGTGAATAGCTATGCAAAACACTCAAAATCGATGCCATCTCTTTATATCTTTATAGCACTTGGCGTGTGTTTTATACTATATCTAACCGTTTCCACCTGTTGCTTCTCCTTCTCTTTGCAGCGAAAAACGACTGTGCATTTTATGGTAAGTCAAAGTGCGAGCATCGATCTGAAAAGATCCCAACAACAACAACAACAACAACTGAAAGCCCGAACAAACTGAATATCTGAAAACCTGAAAATCTGTAAGCCTGCGTAAACCTGATAAAAAGCTACTCATCAATTATGAAATGAGATGTGCTCATTTTCATAGCGACCTGAATGCATATATAAAAACTATTATTGTATTTAGACATGAATTCAAAAATATTTTATTTTTAATAATGCATTTATTTTAAATGCAGAATCAATCTATAGGACAAATCATGATAAAAAGGCATTCAAGCATGAACATCGGGTCAGTTTTTGCAAAGTTATGGGAGTTTGAAATGTGGGAGCTATGAATCCGAGAACCTTACATGTCAAAATATTTGTGAATTTCGGCATGATTTTTGAAAAAAAAATTTGTCACACTCAGAATCAGTTTTAAAATTGGTTTTTATACTAATTGTGACAACGACATTAGATTAAAATAGAAATGAGCAATTTTACATTTTTGAAAAAAAAAATTTGTTTTAATGAGTAAGGGGGGAGTACATAATTTTTAATCAAAAAATTCCAAAAAATTGTATTTACCATAATGCATATATTTTAAATGCTGAATTGAAAAAGGGGACAAATCATGACCAAAATGCCATCAAACATGAAAATCAGTTCAGAATTGACAAAGTTATTAGTGTTAGAAATGTGAGAATCACGAATCTGAGAACTGAGAACAGAAATATGCACTTTGCGCAAACCTAATATACTCTATTCACTTTGTGAACGAATATAAAAATAAATCTATGATTATTCAATAAAATTCAATCTTAGCTTAAGTTATTAGGCTGTATTGTCCTACAACTAAATAGATTTTTTTTACAATTTCAATAGTGCATAATTTGTATAATAGGTTTGATTGAATCTTAAACTAAATATTAAAAATTGTAAATGATCAATTCAAATTCAGTGTTAGCTTAGATTGACATTTAATATAAATGTTGTTTTAATTGCAACAAATTATATATACACGCGATTTAACAAATCGAAATGCAAATTGAATTTTCTGTACAATTTGCATGTGAAATATTTGGGACGCTGCGTTCTGTTTACATGTCAGGCCATTGCCCGTTTGCCCGGTGGCCCATTTTGGCCATGTTCAATGTAAACAAGCTGGCAAATGGATTTTGGCTAAATTTAGTGGCCATCCACGTCACCTCACAGCGGCGAGGCGCTCGCTCCGCCAAACGCAGCTTCCTGGGCGAAAGCAAAATATCGCGTATACGCCGCATGCGACGCATTGGCACGCGTTGTGCCACGAAATCAATCAAAGGCAGCTAATTTGCTGCACGCAACCGATGTGGCAAGCTGAAACGAAGCTGTGCGTCAGCAACAAGGTGTGGCACGCCAAGACGGCAGCGGACAAATGTTGTGCCTTCTTGCCACGTAGTATGGGGTCCAGCGGACGAAACGGCGCCAGTTCGGTGTCCTTGCGGCGACTCCTGCTGTTGCTGCTGCTGCTACTGCTGCCAGCTGCTGCCTGATGCGTGTGGCATGTGCCCCAATTGGCGTCAAATCAATCAAAAGCAACAACAACAAAAATAAACTACAAAATCTGCCTGCGCGCTGGCGAGTTACGCGCAATTTAACCTGCCTGGCAATTTGCAGCTCTCGTTGATGACCTCCTGCCCTGTCTCTCTCTCTCTCTCTCTATTTATCTCTGCCTCTGTCTCTCGTTCGCTCAATTATCATAATTGCGCCCACACACACACACAGGCAGACTTGGGGTTGGCACACATACACACACACACACACACACACACACACACACACACACAAGCTGAAATGATAATGTCGGCGCCAGCATTTCCGCTTTTATTAACGACTACGCTACGACTACATCTGCCTCTATTCCGCCCTCTCTACAGCTTTCAGCCCCCTTTCTCTCTCTCTCTCTCTCTCTGGCTTAAACACACCCAGCGAATCGGCCGTCGTGTGTGTGTCTGTGTTCGTGTGTGGGTGCCATCCATGTCCATGTAGTGGCTGCCTGACACGCACAATTAAGTGCCACCACCAGCAGCTGTCTCTCTCACTCTCTCGCTCTCGCTCGCTCTCTCTCTCTCTCTCTGTCTGTCTCACTTTCGGTGCGGCTCAAGGATAACGATAAACGATAAACGCGTCAGGCGATGGCTGCAGTTTTGCTTTGCTATTTCAAAATCAAATCAAATAAAATAAAATTTACTACGCTCACGCACGCTTCTTGTCGTAGTATCTGTCCCAGCCCAACTACCCCATTGCTACCACCCACTCCCCGCACCCCGCACCCCACCCCTCGCACTGACAGCCCTAACTCTTGCCAGCAAATTGTTGATATATAGAAATGCTCGACGCCGTCGACGCTGTGGCGCTCGTTTTCATTTTCGTTTTTCGACTATTTTTATATCTATTTAACATTTTCATTTCCGTTTCGCCTTAATGCACTTGACCTTCAGCCAAAAACGAAAAAAAACATATACAAAGAAAAAAAACAGCACAAATCTGTTAGCTTCTATGTTTTGCGTTTGTTCTCAAGTTCTATTCCATTGCTGAATTTTGCATCCATCGCAGCCCAAGCGAAACAGCCAACAGCTATTCGGGGGCTTCCGGGCAAATACTCGTACGATATATGTATTCAATTTTGCTTGAGATTCTAATTATTTTTAATGAAATATCATAGTGCATTTCAAGTTTCCATTAACAATGTCTTTCAATATCAAGCCAATTTTGTTTGGATTTCAATCTATATAATTTTCAATTTTAATTTAAGTTCATAAGCTACTTAATTTTGATATTATTTATTAATAGATTTAATCAAGTTTAATTTTCCTTTGTTTGAGTTTCAATTTTAATTCAATTTCAATTTAAATACTTTGCAATTTTAATTTAAATACGTTCTTTTTGCTAAAGCGCTTTAGGTTTCATATCAAATAGTTTATTTGGTTCACTGAATTTTTATTTAAATTTTCTAATTATTCTATTTATAACTATGACTAAACTCTATTTTTGACCATATGGCAAGTTAATTCTGGCTTTGTTTCAACATTAAATTTAATTGAACTTTATTTCAACCAGGTTTCAATTTCAATTTGTACATTTTTAATGCAATTTTAATCACATTGCAAATTGTCTTCAATTTGTGATTCAAGTTGAAGTCAATAAATATCAATTGAAAGTCAAATTAATTTTTTAATTTGATTCATTTGTTACACAATTGTTTTAATTTTAGTTAATTTTTAATTAAATTTTTAAACAATTTATATTTTTATTCAATTTCAATTCAATTGCCATTCAATTTTGATTCAATGCCAACGAAATTTGTTCTAGAAAATCGTGTTCGCATGACAAAAGGCCACGTTTCACGTTGAACTACTCGCTATTGTTGGTATAATATTGTAAATTTCCAGTGTAAATTCCATTAGGATTATATTACCAGGCACACACACACACAAACACACACGCACACACATTGTCAGATGGGAAGCCACAAAAGTTGCTCTGGCACATAAACTAGAAGAATTTTCTTTTATTATCCTTGGCAGAGAGTTGGCAGCGAGGACGCAGTAGAAACGTAAAAAGTTCAAATGGATTAGGGCCAAGCTTCAAGCGGAAGCCCGACAAGGCGTTGGCTAACACACACACACACACACACACCCAGATGGCCTGTGTTGTGCGTGCCAAGCGAAATTGCGAGAATATGTGTCAAGGACATACGGCAACAGAGCGCCAAGCCGGTTCACATTTCGCCACGCGCGAGTGTATGTGTGTGTGTGTGTGTGTGGAGTGGGGGCAGGAGACTGTCATACATTGTATATTGTAGGCGTGCCTAAATGCAGTTAACACACAGCTCGCACACCTCGCACACCTTCTACTTCTCCCGCCGCTGGCTGCCCAGCGACATTCGGGACACATTTGGAGCACACTAATTGATATTTTCACAGTCGCTTTTTCCCCATTTTTCAACTTGCTTCTTTCTCTATTTTTTATTATTATTTTTTTTTTTTTTTGGCACGCCTTGTCGCATAAATTTTCAAATTTTCTTTCTACTCCCACGAGACGTTGCGCACACGCCCAGTTGCCAGCTTGTCAGTTCAAATGGATTAAAATGATGAGCTTAGGCTTGTGCTGGGTCAGAACGTGAAGTGGATTAAAAAAAAACAACTGTAAACTATAACAAATTAAAGTTAGAGCAAGTTTTATATATTTTTTGCTTTTACTACAGCTTTTTGATTTTCATTTAACTGTTTTACTCTCGCCTAAATCTTTTGCAAATCGAAAAAAAATATGATTTATGAAACTGAAGTCGTAGTTAAAAGTAAGCCTTTTTGACGTTTTTTCAATTTGATTTTGATTCCTGAGAATACAGCTCGAGCCTTAAATGCTTGGCAAAACGTGAACTACTCAAACAACTTTGAATACTCAACGAATATTTCTGTTATACAAAATTCGATATAATATGTATTTCCCCTGATCTATGCCCCGCAATTCTCCAGAATGCCACTGGATGCGATTTTTGTGCTGCGAACGCGTGCGCTTCATAAACAAAAGTATTTGGCCAATGTGTTTATTTAGCCAAAAGGCCGCTGCTCGCCGCAAGTTGCACGTTTCGGTGTTGCATGTTGATTGCCATAGAACATTTCCTAGAAGATTTTCAATGTACAACTGGCAGCTGGCAACTGGCAACTGGCAACGGGCAACTGGCAAGTGGCAAGCGGCAAGTGGCAGGCGAGCAGCTGCTGCTGCTGGAGCCACTGAAAACCACCGAGCTGGGGGCGCTTACAAGGCGTCGCAGTGCCACAAGTTTCCATTCGATTTATTATATATACATATATATATATATGTGTGTGTGTGTGTGTGTGTGTGTTGTTCTTTCCATTTTGGCCGTTTCTTGATGCTCGCTTGCAATAAATAAACACAATAAACAATTTTAATGCGAATTCCTTCATAAAAATCATGTTAATGTGTGCGCCTCCGTTCATCATCATGTTCAACAGCATGATCATTATCATCGTCAACAGTTGCTCATTATGATGCTGTGGTGACAGCTGTCGCATGGCAATGACAGCCACAGCGAGGCAGATACAAAGATACAAAATGTATCTAACACTCAAACAAAAAAAATTGCCGCACATAAAACGAGGTGTGAAAGGTGTACTAAATGTCTTTAGACAAAAGCCACACAGCCCAAAAAAAAAAAGAAAAAAAGAAATAATAAAACAAAACACAACATAAAAAAAAGCTCAAGCAATTGCTTGATAAAATTCCAAAATAAAGCAACACACACACAAGCACACACAGCGCTCATAAATATCAATAAATTAAACGGCACATTGCAGGCCAAGTTAACACAGGCTGCAAACTGATAGCTGATAATGTCAATGACGGGCGGCTATAATCAGCATAAATCGCTTTGATGTCACACATGTATTAAGTCTCAAAATTAATTAGATTTTCTTAGCTACAACTAGCTAGAACAACAACAGCAACAACAGCTGAAAGAGCTACAACAACTTTGCGAATGATAAGATTTTTTTTTTTTTTTTTTTAAGTTTTTTGTGTGTTTCATGTTAGTGCTGATAAGGCATCTTTGACACAAGACATGGCAGCAGCAACAACAACAGCAACAGCAACAACAACACCAACCAACAATAATAAAAACACTAACAAGAACAACAACAACAGCAATAATAATAACAGCAGCAACTGATAATCTGATGAAAAAAACCAAAAAAAAAGGTAATGAAAGTTGTGATTGTGAACGTCCTTGCAATAGGCACACACGCACACACACGCATACACACGCACACACACATACACACACACACACACACAAAACAACAGCACACACGCATTGCACCTAAATGCGCTTATCTGATTTGTGACTAATGCTGAAGGGGGTGCGTGGGGGCATAGTTGGGTAGTGGGTAAATGGACGAGTAGATACGCATAAATACATACAAAACACGTGTACTACATAAAGATACGGCTTACAGCTAAATAACCAACAGATAGCTGCACATACACTGAGCGAAAAACCACTGCTGAATAATGTTATCAAAATAATACCCTATTATTACGAGAGTAATGCAAACAAATGTAGAGTATAGAAGTCTAGAATTCGCAAGAACTGCAGATAAGTGTTGCAGTGTTGTAAAGTGTTATATTTATTTATTTAAGCAGCTGAGATAATTTGACAATTTTTTTTTTCGAAATATTTTGTTAAGTCCAACGAAATTTGATACTGTGATAAGCTTTAAGTGTTGTAAATTCTTCGCCGATGACCAAGTCTTTAGGCCAAAAAGCACTGGTAATCTTCGAGTTGAAGTCCCACGCTGAAATATGAATCTTGTGTCGGAGTCGAAGGTCACATAGTAGCCACTGATAATTACAGGTAAGGTTAATAATTTGTAATTATAACCTACACGTAATGAAGAACATAATAATTATAATTATCTAGCAAGAATGTTCTTAATAGCTAAGAAGTTAGGTGAGCTATAATTTGTAATACAAAAGAATATTTTTCTATTTTCGCTAATTTTTCATATCTAGAAATTCAGACCTACGGCAATGTGATCGGCCCTTTTTTTCCATTATGGCAAATCTTATCTAAAATTGAGAATTCAATTAAAGAATATCTAAGATCTGGCACGTGATTTCTGATTCGTTCAATTCTCAATTAATTTTAAATTGTAGATTTGATCACGTTTCTTTTGCGCTGTGTATGCGCACACACATGTACATATATAGATACTAAGTGGCTGATAGTCATACCTTTGTTATACCTATGTATACATTTATTATTGTTTTATATATAAATATATATATTTATATATATTTGTAGGTGCGTTGACGCATTCCTTAGGCGTGTGTTGCCTAACGCATTATTGTGAACTTTTCTGACGCATTCGTTTCAATTGCATTTGGTGGTGCAATTTATCGATAAATATAAATAAACAATTTGCATGCACACATAGATTTAAAATTATTCTCACTGAACTATCCACACTGCTATTCATAGCCATTGATTGTTGGGCGTATTGTGTACCCCATTTACAATCCCATAAATTGTATATATAATTGTTATCGATCATCTATTTTTGCTTTTATCGAAAAAAAAAAAAAAGAGAAAAAAAAAAACAAACTGATTCCTGTTGTATATTAA
The DNA here is from genome assembly GCA_035041545.1 of Drosophila colorata. Taxonomy (NCBI): domain Eukaryota; kingdom Metazoa; phylum Arthropoda; class Insecta; order Diptera; family Drosophilidae; genus Drosophila; species Drosophila colorata. Next base: position 19,900,929 of record JAWNLD010000490.1, on the reverse strand, counting down.
AGTAGCAAATCTTAAAAAATCCTCATAAAATGTTTATTTTGAGCTGTTTGTTTGATTCGCCTGATATATTGAACTGCTCCACTGAGAGAAAATCCAAAATTCAAATATGACTGGGAATTAGAATATAAAATTTTGTTTTTAGAATTTGAAGAACATTTTGTTCTTCAATATTCGTCAATTGTTATTGTAATTGTGTTTAGAAATTTAGGATTTAGTTGTTCGATTTTGACAACGCTATGGGCTATTTCTCTAGGTGCATATTAATGCTTGAAGAGCTCGCCAGTCTGTTGAGTGTGTTTTGGCTGTGCCACATACACTTTATCTTAATGCTTGTGGCCTGTTTCGCTCATTTAAGCATATTTCCATAAATTCGCCATTTCATAATTTGCTCGTTCCACTCATTTTGTATTTCTTTTCATTTTTATTTTTTATTTTCATTTCTTTAGTTCGCAGTTCTCAGTTTTCCAAGTTTTTAGCTCTCAGTTCCTAAATTTAACGCACAAAACGTGCACGGAAATGTTTATAACTGTAAAACTTGCGCCACGCGTTTGCCATAAGTTAGTGCCAGTTCCCCATTTCGCCCCATGCCCCTGCCCCCCGCAGCTGCCCCTTGTGCCACACACACACACACACACACACACACTACACTGCCCATTCCCAAAAACGAACAGGACATTTTTGGCACAACGACGAAAACAACAACAACTGCGCTCAATTGGGGTAGGCTGGCGGCGGCAGGGTCGGAGTTGGGCCGTAGCAGGGCCTGCTGCCACAGGGCGCGGCCATCAGCGCGGACCCGCAGGCGGTCCGTCGTTATATGTGCGAAATTCTTGCGGAGTTTTTGTGCGCGTTTAATTTTTATAACATTTTTATGTGTTCTCTGTGGATGTGCATGCTAAACACAGAACAAGCAACCCCCCCCCCCCCCTGACACCGCCCCTGCCTCCGCCCCTGCTGCGGCTCTTAAGTGAATAATAAATTAATTGAATAGCCACGCGGCCCATTTTTGGGTCCGGCCACGGCTGCGACTTCAGCTCCAGCTCCGGCTCCGGCTTTGGTCGGACTCTTGAGTTCGTTTTCGTTTACGCGGTGCGGGGGCTGCGCGTGCGCCTCTATGGCCCATTCGTAAACTTTTATGTTAATAGGCAAGTTTTTATCACACTGACAGAAAAAACACAAAACAAAAACACCCACGCAGCGTCATAAAGTTAGAACGACATCCCCTGGCTGACACGCTCAGCCCCCCGTCGACGTCGACGCCGACGCCGCTGCTGCCAGTTGCAGCTAATCAAAGGCCGATACATTATCTGAGAATGCTTTAATTAAAGTGTAAATTTTCAAAGCGCTCTGAATAATAAGAAAGCGTTGGCCACGCCCACAAGCAATTTTAGCCGGCAGCGAGACGACGGACCAGGGTCGGGCATCAGGGGGGGGGGGGGGGGGTTAGCAACGAACAGTCGACGCCGAATCAATGACACTTAATTAGAAAATAGCCGAGCTGGGAAAGGGGACTGCGAATACAGACTGGCCCATTAATGTGGCAATTCTGTATCTAAGAGATACTTTTGCCATTGCACGTCTTCTGTTTGCATTTGGCTCGTGCCCTGCACTGCCCCAACACCTCCTCCAACCCTCCCCCCTCCCCCCTGGCTCAGGCGATTGTTTGGCTTTGGCAGTGCTTTTAATTAAGCCAACTGAGAACTAAGCAGAGCGCTGCCGCAGCCACAACAACAAGTCGCTCACAATGCTAGTTATTTTTATGTGCCAGCCCCGCACCGCCCCGCCCTTGCGTACATATAGAGCATATGTACATATATAGCAGACCTGAAATTTGTTTTGGCCAAAGTGCAAAAAAAAAAAAAAGAAGAACGACAAGAAACGCTAACAAAGTTTTTATGTGAGCAGCCAATGATTGTTTTTTTCTTCTCTCTATTTCTTACCCTCTGTCGGATTTTCTTTATCGTTTTGCCTTCGTCTTGTGCCTTATAAGTTTTTAGTTAATTTTGTAATTATTTTCAGCTGGAAATGGAGTAATTTAGAAATTTAGTACAGGATAATTGTAATCGGTATTGATTGTTATAAATGCGTATTTTACTTAAATTGAAAAGGTTTTCAAAATATTGTGGTCAGCCACGCCCACGTTAATCAATTTAAATGCAATTTGCTGTTTGTGCTTTTCTTCTTATATTCTTTGTGTTTGCTTTTGATTTATTTTCCGTCCGTTTTTCTCGATTTCTGCTTGTTTTCGACGTACGCTTGCACGAATCGTGTGAAATGTGGAGTGCGGCTGAGGCACGTACGGCAAACAAACATCAACAATTATAATGCGGGCACAGACAGCATGATAAAAATGTTAAATACTTAACAAATTTTTTAAATATCATATGCATGTGCATTATATATATATATATATATATATATACATTTTTTTGGGATTGCACACGATCCACCGCCGATCCGATCCGATGAGTATGAGGTATATGCATATGCTCGCACCCAAGTGGCGCTCGGCACTTTCAGCTGGACACAACAAATCATTGTTGAACTCGTTCCCGTAGCCGTTATTGTATTCGTAATAATAATCATATGTGAATATGAGTACGAATATGAATATGAGTGTTATACAATTTGCTCGTGAATTATTTCATGCACATTTCACATTGCGGTTGTTTCCATGTATTCCAAGGAAGACACAATAAATTTGTTTAATAATTATCGAACGAAATTTTGCGGTTTTTACTGTTCATGTGACTCATTTCGCAATTTGTGCTTCAATGTTTATTGTTATAATTGTATTATTTTTATTTTATTTTTTTTTTGAGGATTCAGGTTTTCTTTGTAGATTTTTTTGTGTCATACAGACACACATGTATCGATTAATATTATATTGAATAATAGCATGCTAACCGGCTCAAATAAAAAATGTTACACTCAAGATTGTATTAAATGCATTAAGCCCACAAGTGATGGATTAATTGATTAATTTTACAAATAAATCACATGCACATTACACTGATAAAAAATGTTTATCGATCATTTATTGCGGATAGTATTTACAAAATTTATCAAATATGTCGTACCACTTAAAAAAATATATATATAGGTAAATAGATATTAAAACCCAAACGTTAACTTATTATTATCAAATTATGCCAAAGAAAATTAACAGATATTTGTTAACTATTCTTAATTTATCGATAACAAGCAAAGTCCATATTTTTGGAAGCATTCCTATTTATCGATAACTTGCATATTGAGCTGATTGATTAATTGATAAGCCAACTCATTGAAAATTCAAGCTCACCTGCAATGCATTTATCGCTCGCTTGATGCGATCTTTGCATTTTCCACAATGTCGCACACTTGAAAGCAATCGAGAAATGCCAGCGAATCAGCAAACAAAAAAAAACCTGCTTAGGAATGTTAATGGCCAAGAAAACACAAAAAAAAAAAAAAAAAAAACGTTATAAAAGCCAAGTACAAGTTGCCGTGAGCGCCCTGCTGGGCCGTTTGCCAGCTGTCAGCTCTTCTTCGATTCGTTTATCGATTAGCAATCGAGTCAAGTCAAGTCAAGCGATTGTCAACTGTTTGCGCAAGTCACAACCGCACGACAACGCTGCTGACAACGCTGCGTATGCGCAACGTGCAGCCAGCTGCCGTGACCTCAAAAGTATGTTCTAGAGGAGCTGAGGTAGGTGGTGGCAAAGCGCGGCTGCTCGTCTATACGCATGAGCCGCATTTGGTCAAAATGAGCAACGCGGCGAATTGAAATCGCAACTAAAACTGAGACAACCAAAAAAAAAAAATTAAATAAAAAAAAGACATTTGTGTGGCGAATGGCGAATGTCAAAAGTGATTTTCGTTTAACAAGTTGCAAGGCACATCAAAGGCAGCAACAGCAAAGGCTTTCAAAGCTCTGCCAGCAGAACAAAAGCTGCTGAACCACACACACCCCACCAGGGCAGCAACAGCACACCCCACGCCACACACCACACACCACACACCGCTGGCACACCAAACACAAAAACATGCGAAAGCCATAAATCATAATTCTTTATTCTGGCTTTTTTCATTTGGTTGTTGCTCAAGTTTTACGTTTTTCGTTGTTCATTTTCGCCTTCTTTTTGTTTTATTTTTGTTTTTTTTTCTCGTTTTTAAAATTTTTATTTTTTTTTGACTGACTTTCAATTTGCACAAGTGTCTGTGTGTGGTGTGTGTTTGAGTGAGGCACATAAAAGTGGCACTAAAACTTTTCGAGGCAACTGTAGCTGCTGCGGGGCATAGGGGTTGGCATCCGCAACAAACATTCTTGCCAAAATGATAAATGGCCCAAAAGGCAATACTAGAAATGGCCAAAGGGGCGGAGGCCGGCGGGAGCTTGAGGGTTGGCGACTATATTGCTGTGTCGTGTGGGCGGTTGGGGGTGGTTCGCTTTTAAGTTTGACAGCGTGCCACAATTTGCATTTTGAGTGAAATTCTGAAGGTGGGGCGAGAGGGGGGTTCCGACAAGATAGTCGCTTGTACCCCTCAAAAACTACTTACATACAAGCAACATCAGCGTCAGTCCAGTTTGCTGCTTAACCTAATCTCCGGCTGGGGCATTCCACACACATTTCAAACACATAACTCAATTCCTTGAAAAACCTCAAAGCGCGCGGACCATAAAAAAAAAGGCAAAACATGGCAGCAAAAAAGGGCAACAAATTGCCATAAAAAGTAAAAAAAAAAAAAAAAAATATAAATAAAAAAATAAAAACCCAACCGAGCACTGAGTCCCAAAATTAAGTAATAAAACCTTATATAAAACACTGCATGACTGTTCTATATATGTGTGTATATGCAACGTTTGTTGTGCTATGTGGCAACGCTGGGGAAATACATTTGCGTGCCTCGTTAACTTGGCTCAAATCAAATTGAAATTCTTGAAATGCTGTTTTTAAAACCATTTTTGAATTTAATTCATAGGATCAGTCGATTAGATGACAACGCTGCCAGATAAATTACAAACAATTATACATACATATACCAAATAAAACAGCTATGTGGCAACGCTGTGAAATCCTATTAACATGCCTTGTTGTTGGCTGCACTGAAAGCCAACTCAATTTTGTTAATACTTTTCAACGGTTTATTAAAAATAAAAATAAGTTACTTTCATAAAAGCAACCAGAACTAGGTGGCAACGCTGCACAAGTTTTAGCCAACAAAAATGCATTTAACTGAAAATTATTTAACAAAGAATATTTGTATATGGAAAGCTGCTCGAATAATCTATAATACATAATATAATGATAAATAAAACAGATGCAAATGAAACGACTATGTGGCAACGCTGTGAAATACATTTGCAAGAATATATTTTATAAAAAAGCTTAGCGCTAGGTGGCAACACTGCAGAAGTCCCCAAACAACAGGCCAACAGATCGTAAAAGATTCCCATAAATATTTTCGACAGAAATCGCAGAAATCGCTTAGCTGCGGAATACCTTTAATAGAGCTGAAACCCTCCAGCTTCCAGTCTCCGTTTCAGTTGCACTTCTAGATCGAATAAAGTCGAGGCATAGTGTTAATTGACCTATTGCATAGCTGAAATATTTGCAATGCTTGGAATATTTGTGCTACTTGCATGCATTTCACCTTCAACTGTGATTGACCGCACACACCCAATGGGGTGTAACAAACACGCAAACACATACACACACACACATGTTTGTAGATCAATTGTAGATCCTCAGGCTCCGGCTATTGAGCATCTATAAAAAAAAATGTGTGCATTCTGCATTCAATTAAACGATTATGTTCTTAATTGAGACATCAACATGGCTAACTAAACTACGCACAACAAATGTGAACAGCATTGGGGCAGTTAGTAAGTCAGTCAGTCAGTCAGTCAGTCAGTCAGTCAGTCGGTCATTCAGTCAGTCAGTCGGTCAGTCAGTTGGTCATTCAGTTGTCAGCTGCTCAATGCTTACATAAATCAATTTACTTACGCTTATTTTATAATTTAATTGTTTTTGTGTGCTTTATACCCTGTACGCAACTGCAAGACTCTATGGGATATGCCAAAATTATGCATAGCTATGTAACAGGCAGCACGGGGTATCTAATAGCGCATAAAGCTGACTTAATGTTGCAACAATTTGTACCTATAAATATGACAATCTCGGAATCTTTAAGAAAAAGGTCTGAAAATCATGGTATGTGCAAGCTGTTTCGAATATACACACACAGTTAAAAATCTTAAAAAATAAATTAATAATAATAAATAATTTGAAAATCTTAAAAAATATTTATTTTTTAATTATATTTTATATGGGCATTTTGTACATGCCACAAATATTTGTTAAGTCAACTACAGCTTGTTATAGAGTATCTTAAAGTCGCACTCTTTCGCTCAGTTCATACTTGGTATTGTTTTTTATTTTTTTTTATTAGCTGCTTACGCTCACATAAGCTCGAATACGAGCTCATTTTGACTGGTATTCAGTTCTCACACACTTCTCTTGCCCTATCACTCACTCACCCACTCTCTCTCTATCTCTCTCTTTCTCTCGTACACAGAGCGAGCGTGCGAGTCGTGTTGGTCGTCGTTGTCGTCGGTTGATGTCTCGGATGTCGTTGATGTGGATGTGGATGTCGACCGGTGCCGGTGGCCAAAACATTCAGTTGAATTCAACGCTGTGAGCAACACACGCTGGAAGCGCCGATGGAACCGCGTCGCGACGCAGCGGCAACGGCAGCAGCGGCAGCGACAATAACAACAACAACAACAAAAACAACAGCAGCAACAACAACAACAACTAAGGAAACAAAAGCAACAACAAAAGCAACAACAAAAGCAGCAACAATATTTGCACAACAACTAAAACAATCAAGAGTCAGCTAAAAAGAAAATAAGTTTTATTAACAACAATTTGTGATAACCGAGAGAGACAACAACAACAACAAGAACAACAACAACAACAACAACAACAGTAACAACAAACAACAAGACGCGAGTGTCCAAAAACAAACAGAAAACAAAATTTATATACTTATACAAATATATATATCTATATATATCTATATTTATACAAGCGCATATACAACAATACAAAATTATAATTAAACATAAAAATTAAACAATAAATATTTAATTAACAACAAAAAGCAGTCCAACAAATGCAACGCGTAGGCCTTCAACTGTGATTTACAAATAAAAACAAATTTAAAAAAAAAAACAACAACAAACAAAAGTTAAATATATATATATATATAAAGTGTAACTGTAAAAACAAAAAAAAGAAATTTTACAAATTAAGCAACGAGTTACGAGTGTTTTAATTTTTTTTTATAATTATTATTATTTTTTTTGTTGTTTACCGTTTGATTCGTTATTCGCCTTCAAAACCAATTAGAATCGACTTCCCAATAAGAAGAAGCAACAGCCGCACAATGTTCAACTCCAACATACCGGCGACCGCGCTGCTGAGCATCGAGGGCAGCGGCCTTGGCGCTCACACGCCCAAAACTCCCGAGATTCTCAACTCGCTGATCGCCATGACAAATCCGTTGGACAATTACAACTTCAATGCCTCGAACACTTGCAGCGCCGCCACGCCGGTGGTCACCATACGCAACTTCTGCTACAATCGCAATGGACAGGTGCGTTGCCCCCTCCGCCACTTGCCACTTGCTACTTGCCACCTGCCACTTGCCTTGCCTAATCCAGCATTTGTGCATCTTTTCAGTCGCACTCGCAGGACAGCAGTCATTCCAGTTGCTCGGCATCGCCGCTCGATTCGCCAGCGGGCACGGCCACCACGCCCAGTGTGCAACAGGTAAGTGGGCGGTAGTTCAATGGGTGGGCAACACTTGCAAATTGCCAATTAATATATTTATATAATAGCTGGGCGTTGATTGAGAGAACATTTCTGCAGTATTTCAGCATTTAATGCACTAATTGAAAGTAATTCGTATTTATAAGTTGTCAAATTTCACCATAATTGACTTTAAAATCATTTTAGGCCCACTTGCAACTATCGAATTCAGTCAAAGTGCAATTTTCTGCTGTCAATTTCCCTTTTCAATCAATCGCATTCACTTAAAAGGGGTGTTTCAATTTGACCTCTTTTGAATTTCACCATAATTGACAATTTTAACTTAAAATGCAGTAATTTTATTTTTACGTATGTTCCTGGGCCTTTTTTTCCTTATCTCAGGCAATCAATTGTCCAACAATTGGTATCCATTGATTGATTAACAATTTTCAATCAATCGTGTAATTAAATTTTCTTGAATTTTCCTTTGACTCACAATCCGTTTAGCTTGAAATTGCATAAGACTTTTCTTTCAATCTTTGGTAGATTGACAATCAGTTAAATATTAAAATTAATTAAAGCGTGCAATTTTACTTTCGATCTCAATACAAATTGAACAATAATTTAGACTTTTAGTTTGGTTAAACTTTACTTTCAATTTTACTTTCAATTTTATTTTCAATTTATGCAGCTCTTCAGTCAACTCGCTTCAACTGCAATTTGTCAATGTTCAATTCTACCCTAATTGACAGTCAGTAAAAAGCTCGACTTTTACTTTTCAATATTGCATTCAATCAATAAAGAAATACGCGTCAATTATTTAAGGGCCTTTAGCTGGCTGCCAATTGGCCTAATTCAATTTCAATCGTTGTCGCTTTGCTCAATTTGCACTTTCAATCTGTCAACGATTGAATCGCTGCACGCGTGCATTCAATTCAATTCAATTTCGCTTTCGAGCGCGCTGCTGACTATCTGGCCGCACCATTCAACCACAATCAGCGTTCAACAAGATTGTTCAACATTTGCGTGTTCTCCATTCAACGGCGACGACGTCCGAATTGCATTTGGCGCCCACGCGTCGCACGACGATGTGCCAAATGCCCACGCAACGCGGCTGCACCGGCTCTGCCACCAGCTCCGGACATTGGCCGGCATCCGCCCCCGTCCCCGTACCCGTCCCCGTCCCCGCCCCCGTCACCCCGCCACCTGCAGCCGGCGCCCACCTTCAACCGGGCGATAGTCGGTTAGTCACTTGGCCGATTTGTCGGTTGGGTCAGGCATTTGGCTTTGGCTTTGGCTTTGGCTTTAACGCTCAATTCGTGGGCGTCGCTGTTGACGCTTCAATTGCAAAACGCAGCCAGAATTGATTTCACTTTTGTATGCAAACAGAATTTGAATAAAGTATCTGTGTGTGTGTGTGTGTGTATCTGTATCTGTGCCTGCAAGCGTAAATGCAAATGTAATTGTAATGGTGTATCTATAGCTATAGCTGCTGCATCTGTGTGGATGGACAGAATCACTTGACTGACATTGGCCTTAATGAGGCACGTAGCTGATGCAGGGCGGGAGGGGGCGCTGCATTGTGCTCGGGGCAGGGGTGGGGGTGCGAACATTAGGAGGAGCGGCGCCGGTTGCGGGTGCGATTAATGCATATGAATAACATTTGCCACGCGGCAATTAAAAACCATTCGAGCACAGCTCGCAGCTCCCGGGCGCATCCAGCAGATACTTAGATACATTTTTTTTTTCTATCTGTAAGTGAGCGCTGCACTAATTGGCAGGTGTGTGAGTGTGTGTGTGTGTGTGTGTGTGAGTATTTGTAGTTGCCTGTGTGTGATTTATGGTTATTACTTCAAACGAATTTATAGGCATTGAACCGCCGCAACTTTTAATTGCCGCCAGCCGACGGCGGCCCAAGTGCAAAAAATATTAAAAATAAAAATTAAATACTTTTCAATTTGTTTTCTAACAAATTTCACATAAATTACAAAACGCCAAACACACACACATGCACGCACACTCGCACACACAGGCTGGAAAAACATTTTGCTGTTGCTACTCGCAACAGTTTTTATTGCACTTTTTCCTCAGCTGCTTCTTCTTCATTTTCGCAAATATTTGCACAAATGTTTAAATTGTATTTTGCACATTTTTCAAAAACGCAAAATGCAAAGGGAAGAAAAAAAAACAGAAAAGAGCAAGAAAAAGTGAAGTGAACAAATTTAAGAAATTGGTAAATATTAAATGTCGAAAAGTCGTAGTTAAAAAAAAATATAAATAAATATTTATATATATATATATATGTATATACATATATGTATTTTTTTGAATATAAAAAACAAAACAGGTTAGTTGACATTGGCATGCCAAATACTAAATACTCTAGTTAAGATATCATTACCAAAAAAATAGTTTTTATAAAAAAATATTCTGAAACAATTTTTTCTGACAACTAATAATATAGTCGTTGTCCGATTTCGAAAAGATTTTATTCTAAAGAAAACTTGTATTTGGCGAATTTACTCAACTTACAAAATAACAGAAAAAATGTTTTCTTACAAAACACAATTTTCAACCACTCGTTGCTATGACAGCTATATATTATAGACGTCTGATCTGTTCGGTTCCAACATATGTTCTTCGTACACCATTTAGAAACAATTGTACCAAGTTTTCTCATCACAGCTCCGTTGAGAGATGAGTTCGTATAGAACATATTTAAAGTAAATCAGCTAGTTCAACACACTAAAAATAAGCCGAACGTTGTTTTAACACATTTCATATCAAAATTTGAATACCCTTTGCAAGGGTATTTAAAAAAAATACGAACTTCAAATAAAAAGTCGAAAAATATAATAAAAAAAAATGTGGCAAAACAAACGAAATGCGGGGCCAAATAAAAGATGCAAATTTGCGAGACGATTCGTGCGAAATTTGAGTGTTTTTTTTTTTTGGCGCTGCTTGGCAAACATCACGCATACACAAACACATACACAAACAGATACAAATACGTGGCTATAGCTATAGATACAGTTAAATATACGGATACAGATACATTTTGCACGTTGTCAACGAAATGCGAAATGCGAAATGCAACAAAGCGTAGTGCAAAGAAAGGCTTGGAACATTTGTGCACACATACGTTCATATATAGCACTTATCGTACTCATATGCATATCTCTCGATTATTGTTTGGCCCGATTTGTGGTTGCTGTTGTTGTTGAAATTATTTGCATACCAGAACTCGTAACACTCGTAGCACTCGCACTTAAGTAGGTAGCCCGCGTCGGAGCACGGTTCACGGTTGCAACTGTATCTTTATGCCATCAGCCATTAGCCCCGTAAGCGACTTGCCTCGGGCGCTTTCGAAACTTCAAGCGATTTGATCAGCTATAAAGCTAAGGCTCGCCCTGAGCCGATTTATAAATATGTCAAGATTTTTTGAACTCTCTTTTTGATCAAGCTGTGATCACTTGTGCTTTCTGATCAACCTCTTTAATTTAGTTAGGATCAGTTAGTACAATCTCCCTTTAAAATCAATCTAAAATCAGTTGGTCTCTATAAAGTTTCTAACTGTGGTTAACTTTTTTGTTATTCATATTTTTGATCAGATAAAATGTAATATATTTTTTTTTTTTGTAGAGAAATCTTCTATTTAGATAACGCATTTATTGGTCCTGGTAGATTTTGCTTTTAATTTTCTTTTTTTATCAAGTTAAGATCAGTTTGTTTCTAAATTGTCAATTTCTTTTGCTGTCTTTGCTTTCTTGAATCATATTTATGATTAATCCGTTTCTTGTCTTCTTTCACTATCTCTCTCTCTTTCTCTCTTGTCCCTTTCTTTATTTAAGTTAAGGTTATTTTGGTCTTTGCACAGTTAAATTATAAACATATATAATGATTTCTTTGGATTATCTTTAAGTTTTAATCAAATGAAAATCAGTTAATCAATATTACATATTATCTGAATAAAATCTTGACTAGAATTCGGTTCAATGACTGATCTTTACTATCCTTGGCTCTACCTATCTATAAGTCAGATATAGTTCAGCCCATTTTCAATAAAAATATAGAGAATATTTCATTAAAATTGGGTTATATTATTCAATCAAGTTCAGAATCAGCCACAGGCCAAGCTCTGAGTCCTCAATCAAGACGTTTGTTGCCCTGCTCAACGAAGTTCTATTTATGTCCATGCACTTGTATGCATATATGAGTATATATATATGTATATGTATGTGTATGTGTGTATATATAGTTACATAATTATGTGGCATAACATTCCCTGCTCCCCCATCCAGCTGCTCCTTCTTCTATTTCGTCTTCTTGCTCCAATTACGCGCACTGGGCCCACACACAGCCCCTTTGGTCTGCCCTGACAACTAGCAGACACACACACGTACACACACACACACACACACACTTGTTCGCATAGAGAGTTGCACAACAGCAGCAGCAGCAACTGGAGCCAAGTAGAAAACGCACCAATTTTCGAGAAGTCGAGTTGAAGGCAATGAAATCTTTTTTTTTTGACCATATGGTCGTCGGGCGGTCGCGGTCGCAGTCGCAGTCGGTGGCGCATGCGATTATTATGATTTTTTTTTCTCTTTTTATTTTTTTTTCTTTTTTGGTTGAAACAAAATTTATTTATCTGCTTTTTGGGTCAATAAATAAAAAGGCAGCGTGCCTAAAATTTAAATGAAACAAAGCGTCGAGCGGCGGGCAAAAATTAAACAGCAGCAACAACAAGAAGGGCGCGTTCAGGGGCTGGGCAGGGGGTGCAGAAGGGGGGGGGGGGGGGGGGGAGGAGGGGAGTGGGCGTTCGACAGTGGCATCTGAACAATTTCTCGAGCAGACAACAAATAAAAAGCGCAAAACTGAAGATAATGATAAGCATGATGACGATGATAAAGATGATGATGATGATGATGATGATGATGGGCAGGCCAAGATAGTCTGGGCTTGCCAGACACTTGAATGAGCTGTCATTGAGCTGCAGATTGAAGTGGCCCGTCTAAAAGCCAGCGCATGTCAGAGGGAACCAAGGGAGGGCAGAGCAGAGCGAGAGAGAGAGAGAGGTGAAGAGGTGTGTGCGATAACGCACAACATAAATCGTCGCTGGCAGCATTTTAACATTTTGAACAGCTCCGAGAGTTTACGCTTTCAATCATCGCTTCAATCTCAATCTCGGTTTCAATTCAATTAAAGTGCATCCAAATCGTTTCAATTGGGTGCGGCTTAGTAACTTTGACCTTTTCACTTTGTTGCAAAAATCTTGAATTCTGTTTCAATTTGCGTTCAATTTAGCTTTCACTCGTTTATTTAATCGCCGACCTTTTCACTTGTTTCAGTCTGCGCCTAAACGCTCTTCAAATTCAACTTGCACTTCGTTCATTCGTCTTCTTAAACTGATTGACCTTTTCACTTGTTTCAATGTGCACTAATTCTGCATCAATTTGAATGCAATGCCTTTCAATTCAATTTTTATATCTTTGCTATGCGACTCTGTCTTTTTACTACTCCTTCAATTTGAAGTCAATTTGACTTATTCAACTTGCATTCAATGCTTCAACTTAATTACAGGAGTTATTCAATTCAACTTCAATTCAATAGCTGACATTGAATGTCATAAATAAAATTAATTGAATTAAAATAATGAATTTATTTTGAATTTTAAAATCATTTTATACTTCTTCAACTTTGTTTCAATATGATATTTCAATTTCCATTGAATTTCAATTCTGCCAATCTCTTTCTGTTTTTTCAACACATGACTTCATTTATTGCTATCTAATTTTTTACACACTATTTCGACTTCTTCAACTTTGTTTCAATATTATATTTCAACTTCCATTGAATGAAGCAACTTCAATTTACTTTATATTCCGACTTCAATTTGAATTCAATATCAATTTTAGCCAGTCGCTCAGTTCAATCTTCATTTCAATCTTGCTCTGCAATTGCCATTCAATTTCAATTGAAATGTAGCCCGTGCAGCGGTTGAATTGACTCACCCAACTGTGCGCTTGGCCCTTTTCGTAAATGAAAGTTGACAACGTGTCGACGTGATGACCATCTGTTGCTGCTGTTGTTTGTTGCCTGTTGCCTGTTGTTGTTGTTGTTGTTGTTGTCCGTTGTCTCAACTCCGTAAAAGGCGCTGACGCGTTGCCCACCCACCTCTGACAGACAAGGGACTGCGCGGGCAGCTGCGGATGGGGCCTGATTGTTGTTACTGCACTTGAGCAACCTGTTGTGGCCTTGTTGCTGTTGTTGCTGTTGCTGTTGTTGTTGCAGTGCACTGTCCTGCCCAGTAGTTTTCGGGCACTGGGCGTGGCCGCAAAACCGATTTCTATCTTTCACTTTAATATTTAAAATTTATGCGCGAGTTGCCGCAAGTAAATCACAAAGTAAACAAAACAAATGCCGCACAGATAATCTCCGAAGCCCGCGACCCGAAATCCGAAACTCGAAACCTAAAAAAAAAACCCGGGCCCAGCCCCGCTGTAGAACCCAACAATTATAGCCGGGCCAAGTCTGAAGTGTGGCTAAGGAATGCGCAAAACTGGGCAAAAGTCATGTCAAGTATTTTGGCCGATTTGTCAGGCGACTCAGCGAGGGAAGGGGGAAGGGGGGAGGGGCGCCACTCAACCGAGATCTGGTTGAACTTGGTTAGTTCGACGGCCAAATGGGTCAGTCGAAATGTCAGCGCGTCAGTTCCCCAATTGGCGTTGTGTGTCGCGACAAGCACTCGATAAATGTGCGCTACTCGATGCCGGCATCGATACCAAGACACGGCTTATGCAATGCGCCGGCTGCTGCCATCTGCGGCGACGTCGCCACATGGGACGTCGCCAATTTGGCAATTGGTGACAAACCACTTTTGGAGCGCGGCTTGAAGGACCTTGACTAGCGATGTTAATTCGAACTGAAATCGGACTAGAAAATCGTGTTGATAGTCATCGATGAGTCGATATATCGAATAAAAAGATTATCGATGAGTCGTTATATCGAAAAAAAAAGATTCTCAATGAGTCGAAACATCGACAAAAAAAAGATAATCGTTGACTCGATATATCGTACAAAAAGAATATCAAAAAGTCGATATATCGAAATAAAATTATCGACTTTAAATTGGAAAAAATCGATATATCGAAGTTTCGATTTTTTTTAACATCACTAACATATATGCCCAAAATGCTCATTTATTTATTAGAATCGATCGAGGTGTATCGAAAAGATTATCGAGTATCGATATGTCGTGTATCGATATATCGATGTTTATATTTTTTTAAAAACATCATTTACTCTGACTAATCAGCGTCTCTCTCTCTCTCTCTCACTCCCTCTCTCTTCCGCTCAGACCTGCTCGCAGCTGATCAAAGCCGGCCTCAAGCTGTCCATTCAAAGCAAGCGCAAGCTGTCCACCTGCGACTCGAGCTCCGGCTCCGAGCAGCCCAACTCGAAGTGTTCGCGCCGCGACGAGGACTGCGAGGAGTCCAGCGATGAGGACAGCGAAACGAAATCGGTGCCCAAAGGATTGACGCCCGAGGACGAGGATCGGCGGCGGCGTCGCCGGGAGCGCAACAAAATTGCGGCCACCAAATGCCGCATGAAGAAGCGCGAACGCACCCAGAACCTGATCAAAGAGTCCGAGGTGCTCGACACCCAAAACGTCGACCTCAAGAACCAGGTGCGCAGCCTCGAAACGGAACGGCGCCGCCTCCTCGAGATGCTGCAGGCCCACGCGCCCGGCTGCATCAAGCGCGGCGGCTGCCAGCTGCCCTCGAAGCTGCTGCAGTCGCCGGCGCACAAATACCACGCCGAACTGGAGCTGGACGGCCTGCTCAACGGCGACGCGAGCAGCGCTGCCAACACGCCCACGCAGCAGCAGCAACAGCAGCAGCAGCAGCAGCAGCAACACCAGCAGCAGCAGCAACAGCAGCGGATGCAGAGCATACCATCCATGTCCACGTTCAAGTTTGGCAGCAAGACGGGCATGGCAGCGGCGGTAGCAGCCGCTCAGGCGCAGCAGCATCAACAGTTGCAGCAGCAACAGCAGCAGCAGCAACAGCAGCAGCAACAGTTGCCGAACGGCTACTGCAAGCCCTCGCCCTCGCCTCAGGACTTTGAGCATGCCGGCTACTTGAGCTCGCCCACGCAGGAGGCGCTCTGTCTGCCACAGCAGCAACAACAACAACAACAACAACAGCAGCAGCTGTCGTCTCTCAATCCCGCCAGCAACAACAACAACGCCGACAGCAGCAGCAACAACAGCGCCTTGGTTGTCAGCCAACAGGTCTCGGACTATGTGCCCAATTGCGAGGGCCTCAGCCTGGGCCTGGGTCTGTCCGCGGTGGCCGTTGCCATTAGCACGCCCACGCCCACGCCCACCACCAGCAGCAGCAACAGCAGCCTGAGCAGCCTGAGCAGCCTCAGCAGCCTCAGCAGCAGCAGCAGCAGCCACCACAACAGCCACAACAACAACAACAACAACAGCAGCAGCAACAACAACAACAACAACAACGTCGCAACAGCAGTTACGGTGTTGCCGCCCGCGACCACGCCCACCAGCGCCATTGAGTTCGTGAAGAACGAGCTGGTGGACTCGCAGAGTCCTTACACCACAGCGCTGAGCGCGGGCCGTTTTCTGTTCGAGCCGAGCGACGGCTTTCCGGACATCAAGCATGCTGTCAGCGTGCATCCGAGCAGCCTGAACAACATGACCAGCGTGGTCAGCCTCGCCGTGCACAGCAACAACAACAACAATAGCAACAACAGCAACAACAACAACCACCATCTGATCGACTTCCACAACGCGCTGCCGCACGCCGGCGTCGTCGGCGGCGTCGGCATCATGCCGCCCTGCTACGAGGACGACCAGCTGCTGCTGATGAAGAACTGTTATTCGAATGATCTGCTGTCGCAGCTGGACGACGCCGCCGATTTTGTCGATCTGGATACGGGCACCGCGGCCTTTATGACCAATGGCGGCTGCCTGGCGTGAGATCGGGCCCAGCGCGCTGCCGATCACGAGCTGTTGCTGGCGTACGACCAGCAGCAGGAGCAGCAGCAGCAGCAGCAGCAGGAGCAGCAGCAGCAGCAGCAACAGCAGCAGCAGCAGCAACAGCAGCAGCAACAGCAGCAGCAACAGGATGAGCTGCAGCAGGAACAGGCTTGGACACATGTCGACTACTGGTGCTAGGGCACATGCACACATATAGCTGGCATATGTGTGTGCGTGCATGTGTGTGTGTGTGTGTGAAGTTGTTGCTGCTGCTGCTCCTGCAGCAGACGCAAATGCCACGCCCAGCTAACGCCGCGGCTAGTTATTGAGGCACAATCCACAACTCCATCCCCCCGCCCCCCTCCACACACTCTCGCCCCGACAAAGGCAAAATATCCAAGTTCTTCCAACAACAACAATAATAACAGGCAAACAAACAGCAGCAACGCCCACTCCGCCCCCCACACCAAACGCCCACTCTCGAATATACTTCTTATCATATATATATATATATATATAGCACCCCCTGCCCCCCCCCCCCTGCGCCGCCTCACAACGCTCGTTAGTCTGTGGTGTGCGTGTGTGTGTGTGTGTGTGTGTGTGTCTGGAGCGGCGCTCCAAACGTGGCTAGACTACCTCATAAAAACAAAAACCTTTAAAATTTAAAGCACTCTGTTCTATATATTATATATAAATATAACTTTTTTTTTTTGGTTTTTTTTTTCATGTCCAAAATTTAGATTGTACAGCACCTGTACATAACCTTACATTTTCTATGTATATGTATATTGTATGTGTATATCTATATGTTTATGTTATCGATAACATTCCAAGCAACAGGCAATTTGTTGGCAGTCACAGCCGCATCAGTAATTATTAATTTTAATTTTGTTAAAAAAAAAAAACAAGCACAGCTCTTAACTAACCCTCATCCCCAGTCCCAGATGGAAAAACATTACAAATTAAAAATAATAATAATTAAAATAATATTTAAGCTAAACATAAAAATTCAAAAAAACCATGCGATATGATGACGTTTGATATTTTTTTTTTTTCAAAATCTAGGCTTAATCAGTGATATACAAAAATAAAAACTTATATAAACAAGAACTTAACCTAAAAAAAAATATATATATATATATACATATAAATATTAATGTGTATTTTTTCTCCTTTTAAATGTGAGTTGTATAAGAAGAATTTCTAGCAAGATGCAGAAAGCTTGCAAGCTGTTGCCTTAACAAAAGAGTTCGCTGAACAACTAAAAAATAAAATTGTAAAAGAACTAGCTTTAAGTTTGTTAATTTTTTTGCGAAACTAAAATGTGCTCTTATAAAAAAAAAATCGACCATACGAAGTAAAAACATAAAACCTTAAAAACTGCAACAAATTTTTTTAAAACTAGCGCCTTATTAAACTTAATGAGAAACAAATATTTATATATATACATAAAACAAGAAGAAGCAAAAGCTTAATATTTACATAAAAAAAAAATCTTGATAAAAAAAATATTTGTGTAAAAAAACGAAAGAGAAAAATTGTTTGAAAAACCAAAATATTTGTGTATGTGTGTTTACTGCTTGATAATAATATGATAAAACTCATATATCTATATACAGCATATATATACAACTATATATAGTAGATATAAAAATGTGTGTGTAAAAAATAAAAAAGGAAAAAAAAAAACGTTTATGCATTCAAAATTCTAAGTATAAACAGCTGTGAACACCAAAAAGTGGCCTAAACATTAACCGAAAGAGATCATCAAGTGCTTTTCTAATTGTTTATTTCTAATTTTATACATTTTTTTTTATTTACTTGAACAGAAAAACTAAAAACTAAAAAAAAATTGCCTCGATTTGTACTAAAGATTTAATATATACAACTATTTATGTATAATAAAAATACTTATATGAATAGCATTTAATAGTAGTATTACGATGTCTACCATATAAACCATAGCATACCCTAAATATAGTATACCATATAATACCCTGCAATTTGACATTTTGATTGGCTCTCTAAAGTTTGTAATGTATGTGTACATTGTTAATTGTTCGAAAAACTATATACAAAGAAAAGAAACTGAAATTTCACCCATCCCCCAGCCTCCTTATACGAAATGCCTGCCTATTTAGAAGGAATTGGATGTTAAATGCATAAAGCCGGGGTTCAGCACAAATTTGTAAATAGCACGAGACAAAAAAAAAAATAATAAATAAATAAAACCTAAACGAAAGGCACAACAAGTTAATGGAGCTTAACGCCCCTGCCTGAAATATATATATGTATATAAATATATATATATATGATATTATTCGTTCAGCTTCCAAAAAAAGAAAATAATATACAAAAAAGGAAAGAGTAAA
Organism: Drosophila colorata; assembly: GCA_035041545.1. Taxonomy (NCBI): domain Eukaryota; kingdom Metazoa; phylum Arthropoda; class Insecta; order Diptera; family Drosophilidae; genus Drosophila; species Drosophila colorata. The sequence continues at coordinate 19,881,754 of JAWNLD010000490.1, read as the reverse complement.
AAAATGTAAGCTCAGGTCAAGATCGTGTCTAATTTGTTTATAACTATGGCTAGGGGCGTTTAAAGTGTTTTTTTTTTCAATGTAATGGTTCTCAAGAAGAAGAAAATGCAATCCTTAAAAACAAAACAATTAAATGTTATATCTATAAATGCAATCAATGTTAATCCAAGAGCTCTCTTGCAAAAACCAATTTGGCTATAAAACACACATATTTACATATACAAAGAAAAACAACAAAAAAAATACCTCTCACACATACATAGATATAAATATATATACTGAAGTTTGAGTGCCTATAGCTGAAGTTTTTGATCTAATTAGAAATTTGAATCAATTAACCTGAGTGTGGGTTGAATTCTAAAGATTATATAAGCATAGATCATAAACGCGTTTAAAGATGAACAAAACATTTTGAGAACATCATCCAATAAAACGACAGTAACAACATACAGCACCCCCTAACTGTATCTATCCTTAACTTACTTTGTGTATATTTCATGTATTTTTTTCTATCTCTCTCTCTCTCTCTCTCTCTGTTGCTCTTCTTCTCCTTGTCTCGGTCATTCTGTTGGCTAGTAGTGGCGCATGTTTCCATCCCTTTTTTATCATAGACTCTCTCATCCTACTTTAGCTTTTAGTTTTAGGTTTACAATATTTTTATAGCAACAACAACAACAATCGACAAATTGTTGATAAACAAAGCAAACAAAATGCGCTACGAAGTACCTGTAAAATGTTATATACTACATATATATATGTATATATATACATGTAAAAACATATACTATATATACATATATATATGCATAAATGTTGTTAAATGTTAAAAACAAAAACAAAAACTTAAAAAAATAAATAAAATGCGAGCACACTTAGAACCCAGACACAAAACTTCAGCTGCAGGCACGTAAAGCCCATTAAATTCAAAGCTATATCTAAAAAACAAAAAACGAAAACGAGAGAAAGAAAAAGCTAACTATATACAGATACAGATATAGTATGTGCATGTATATAGATTGTTTTTCATTTGTCCCACGATAGCTGCTAATATTGATATGTATGTGTTATAATTATAACTAAAATTTCCAAAAACCTGAAAAACAAAAAAGTCTAAAAATATATATATATAAAACTCCCATAAACTGTGCTAAAAAAAAAACCATAAAATCAAACACAAAAAGAAATAAAAGAAAAAAAGTATTATTTATATATTTTTGACAAGTGCAAAAATATATGCAAATTAATATTTGCGTTTGCAGTTTTGCGCCTTAAAACAATATCGAAATCGATATGTATCCCATGCATATATATATAAATATATATATATATATATATGTATACATGTACATAAAATGTGTACACAGCAATTACATTTTTAATGCCTAATTAAGTTGACAACAAGCAATTTGTAATTTTACTAATTTAATTTTTTGTAATTTTTTTCTATTTTTCTATATTTGTTTTTGTTTAACTTGTTATAAAAAAATGCAATTGTTAAAATGAATTATAATATTAATATTCAAATTTTTGTTTTATTATTATTTTATTTTTTTTGTATATATAAAGCACAAAAGAGAGGCACACGATAAATCAACTCAAAGCCAAACAACGACAGCTACACGCACACACGCACACACACACACACACAGACACACACAGACTCACACACCAACACACCTACACACAGCTAACTGTTTTAATGCTTTATAAGATGAAATTAAGAGAAATGTTTTTAATATTTGTCATATGTAATTTATTATGTTACTTAAGAAAATCGAAAAATCCCAACAAACCCAAAAAAAAAAAAAAAAAAGAACAAGAACAAATAATAAATAAACCCCAACAAAATTGTCCAAGATCGAACGCAAAATTATTGCATACAATTTATTTCAAACCACTTTTTTTAGATAATTTTAAGAAGCTAATACTAAATATAAAATTAAAAACTAACTAATAATAATATTTGTTTTTTTTTATTATTAAACATAAAAAGTCTACAAATGGCAAAATTTTCTTTAAAAATACAAAATATAAAAAAACTAAAAAAAAAATAAAAATCAAACAAAACAAAAGCAAAAATGTAAAAATAAATGTTCTGCTTCAAAATCAAAAACGTACAAAAAAATGTGCTTTTAAATAATGGGATTTAGTGGGGACTAGGGCCTTTCAGATCCAGGAGAGCGTAAAACCATAGCTTAAGGACATCATAAGCTGTTATACAACACTGACAAAGGATTTCTTGTTATAATAATATTAACAATATGCTTTTATATTCATGGAATTAAACGTAAGGTAAGCTGCTAAGGCATGATCTGCTGAAGACTTAAAAGACAAAAAGGGTTAGCTAACACTGCCGCAGCGTTTGGCCACCGCTTTCCAACACAGCCCCACGCACTTACTCATAGCAGCAAATGACCCCACAGCCACTTGACATCTGAGAGCCTTCAAATCTAAGCAAACAATCTGGCAGCCGGCTGCTGGCAGTCGGCTTCTGTAGAATCGACTTGAGCTGCCGAAGAGTCATGAGCTGCCGCTGTCCGAGTCTTACTCATAGCAGCCCCGCCGGCTGCCTCAATTGTTTAGACTTAATTGTTTTTGTTCTTGGCGCGTGTCTTGGCGTGGGCGTGGGACACACTGGCTGCCGGCCCCGAACCGCCAACCGCCAACCGCCGATCGCTGATCGCTGATTGCTGCCCCGCCGGCGCTCGACGACATCTGGCTGGGGCGGGGATGTGCGAGGGGGCGGCTAGCAGGCGTTTAAGAATGGGCGGACATATAAAAAGACTATGACATCATGATATTATGCACAAGACGACGGCTCCATTGAGCTTGTGGGGCAGCAGCAGCAGCTTTTAAGCTATTGTTCTCTCCCTCTCTGTCTCTCTCTTTATATATATCTAGTAAGCTACTCTCAATCGTTAGACGCTCTCTCAGCGCACTCTGTCTCTGTCGGACATGCATAACTTGAAGGCTTGAGCGACGCTTTCGGCGCTTGGGTGATTAATACGCCGGCTCCCACCGCGCACCGCGCACCCCGCACCGCCCACTACCCACTCCCTTTGGCTATAAAGCCGTGATTAATGCCTAATTGCCGGTTGAATGTCATAACAGTAATAGAAACATGTAAAATCCTTCTATATGCAAATCGAGCGACTGCAACAACAGCAGCAGCAGCAGCTTGGCGAATGTGTCATTCATTCGTTCATTCGTTCACTCCATCATTCGCTTCATTTATCATTCATTCACTTGTTCGCTCATCGCTCAGCAGATAATCACAGTTTCCAGCACATGGCCCGGATAGGATCAACCGGAATCCAAATGCTTATTGTGACAGTATTTGAGCTATAATAATGCCATTTTATGTGTGAACTGTGCAAATGGAAAATTATGGAGCTCGACATCAAAATCGTTATTCTTTAAAACCAGCAGCAATATGAAATATATATATATACTACAAATTTATTCTTTAAAAATCGAATTTTCAGAGTGCGAGTTCTGATCAAATTAGGTTTGATCTATTACTGATAAAAGCTTTTCTTTTTACACATTTAAACTTTATTTCTATATAACTAATAACTATATTATTAGAAACTATTATGTTTTTATAAGTAAATGCAACATAATTGGCAAAAAAGATGTTAAGATTAGTGAATATTATTAAGTTTATGTTTCAGTTATATTTAAGAAAAACTTTTGAAAATTCATATATTGAACAAATGTTCAATGTAAGCCGATAAAAAATATATGCTTGAATCTAGTTATAACTTGTTCAAAATTAATTCAAAAATGGCTTAAATTTATTTTCAAGAAATTTTTAAAAGTTTTAGTTATTATTGAGAGGTTTATTTTTGAAAGTAAATCCTACTAACTCATAGGGATTTGGATGGAATGTACAATCTTGTTTATAAATTTTGTTTAAATATTTGTCAATATAAAGTAAAGTATTTTTGCATTAATGAGCCGATCAAATAATAATTTTACTATTCACATTCAAGAACCTGAAGAAAGCCAGTTGAAATTGAAAAAAGAGTTATATATCTAAAATAACCTTTAATCAGTTAAAACAGTCAATTGTGCGAGAAATAGGAACTAAGGCCAGGGGCTATCTGGCCGATGGCCGACGCAGCTCATCTGACTGATAGCCCAGGTGCGATTATGGCTTGGAGTTTGGTTTTGATTTTGGTTTTGATTTTCTATCGGGGTGCGCTCTGCCAATCGCTGCCAACGTCATTTGGCGGGGCACAGAACTGTTAC